>CM053026.1:746117751-746473063 GCA_028564925.1 Lithobates sylvaticus | reverse complement strand
AAGGAGATCAGCCAAAAGTAGTTGGATCTGTATGTGCGTTATAATAAATCAAAATTAGTCGATTAATCGATTAAAAAAATGATTAATCGAACACGAAAATTTTAATCAGTAACAGCCCTAATATATATATATATATATATATATATATATATATATATATATATATATATACACACTTTTTATAACAAAACTCTAAAAAGACATAGCCTTGTTAAAAACACACGTGACCATATTTAGGCCAAGATCCATTGCACATATCAATATGCAGTTGCTACTTTGGCAATGTTACATATCTCTTTGGAAGATTTGATGTTCAGCAGACTATCTGCTGAACAAGAAATTTGATATTTACATTTTTTTTTATTGCATATGTTTTATAAAAGAAAGTAAAAAATATAGATTTTTTTTTTTTTTTTAAATTGTAGGATGTTTTTTGTTTATAGCTCAAAAATAAAAACCGCAGAGGTGATCAAATACCACCAAAAGAAAGCTCTATTTGTGGGGAAAAAAAAGGACATTGGTGGGGACAATTTTTTTTGGGTACAGCATCGCACGACCGCGCAATTGTCAGTTAAAGTAACTCAGTGCCGTATTGCAAAAAATGGCCTGGTCATGAAAGGGCTAAATCTTCCATAGGTGACGTGGACATGCGTTGTAGTGCTCTGAAATGCATTGTGCTCTACTGTACAATTTGTTGGAGGTACCATTCACAACAAACGACACTGAGATGCACTGTACATCAGTGGCGGTGAGTCCATAAGGGCGCACGGGTGCCGCCCCCTCTCTCCTGCCACCCCCTCTAGCACCAATAGATAGATTCATGCATTGCATTGCATTTGTAAGTAGAAAACTTCAAATAAATATTAATGGCATAGTCCACCATTTGTGATAAAGAAATGAATGCACCCACATTGCAACCACAAACAGTGCATGGTAGGTGCAATGCACAGGCTCCTCCATTGTTTGCATCCCAGCCCAAGGTCCATTTGGCGGTACGGACCTTCTGTTATGGGCTGGAGGAAGTAATCAATGGACTTCACTTGTACTCCATTGAGATCTGGGACTCCCTCTGCCATTATGGGAGATAAGACTTGACTTGTAGTCTTTCCATTGGAGGATTTAAAACTTATCTGTGAATGAATGACATAGATGTACGAGTGGAGCCAAGGGGTGCTCCAGGGAGAAGCACATTGCAAATCAGTGAAGTGGAGAGGGGTGGTTTGGGGGGTGGGGAGTTGAGGGATGGGACCAGGTTTCATCCTACACCGTATATATGGTGACCAAGAAAACATTTCAAAGTTATATCAACACTATTTATTATTGTATTGTCCAAGATGTCTCTCATGTACTGTAGACTTGGATCCACAAATGGACTAAACCTGTCCATATGGGCCCTCTGGGTTAAAGTGAACCTATACTATACTGAGCAAAATAACACGTTCAAAGTGTCCTGGCTTGAGAGGACATTGTACTCTGCCATTGCTGACCGCTCCTTTAGAGGGTGCAACTTGCCTGACTATCATGCTGATGCTTTGGCCTCAATGCTTACTGAACCACTGTCCTGAAACAAAATATAAATTATAATACTCAGCCACATTTGTTTACAGGTTGGTTCCAGGTTTTTATTCTAAAGCACTGAAATCCAACAATTGCATTCTTCAATGTTTCTCCAACACCTTTCTGCCAATGAGAGCTAACCCTTTAAAGGGATGTAAGCATGGGAGGTCCGTAGGCGGACTCCTGATCATGTGATCTTTGTGATTAGCTTTCACAGTTATCATTGTACATGCGTACGGCTGGTGAGAAGGAGCTAAGCTGTGAGAATTCACCTTCTAAGCCTTCCCCCGCCAATCACTTTGCCATTGGGCTGTCCAAGTAATTCTGGTCCTTTCGGTGGCACTCTTTCTTCCTACCCACAATGCAATGCCGGTGCCTGAGAAGCCAGTCACCATGGTTGGCGAGGCCCAAGCACTCTCACATATGAGTGTCATGGGCAGTATGGAGACACATCGGGACGAAAGGGGGACACATGGAATGTACGTTATTTATAGCATGCCTAGTAGTATAAAGGAAATAGGAAATCACTTAAAAGCTGCACGTTTAAAAGAGACATCTCAGAAATGTGTTTTTTCTTTTTTTTTTTAAATATGCCTTTCTTTATATTTGTTGTGTGTTTTTTTAGTCACTTTTTTGTTAAAGTCATCCTTTTGAAGTAGTGGACATTATTAAGGTAGATAGGCAAAGATGTCCATATGGAATTCACCATCTAAATAACAAGGCCTTTTATGCACATACAAAAATGGTAATTTTTAACATATATTACTACATGTGTGTATATATACATTCTGGATTCTTTTAACATGCATTAATGGCCATCAGTGGTCAAGCAGGAAATGATAATGAGGTCTTCCAGGCATCATAATGATTTGGTAATTATAAGTGGCAGGGATCAGGGAACGGACCTTTCCTATTTACAAACCACAACCATTTGTCACATAATCTGAGAAGAAGACTGTGCTAGATCCTGGTGGTGTGTGATGGATCTATAAGGAGAAGACCGTCAAGTAGATAACCAACTTATGGGACTGCAGATCTAAGGTGCTTTAGCTTTTGAATGTTGAGAATGATTTGAATACAATTTTATCATCAGTCTAGGTCTAAACTGTTTGCTATCATTGGTGGACCCCAAAAAAGAGGTTGTTCTTCTTAAAACATAGTAGAATGATTGAAAGACTTATTTAATTAAATCTTTCCCATTTATAAACCACAGCTACATTAGTTGTCACTTAAGCTGGGATGAATCCTGGCGGTGTGTGATGGATCTATAAGTAGAATTAGCATTTATCATGTGTCTAGGTCTAAAACTGTTTGCTATTATTGGTGGACCCCAAAAAAAGAGGTTGTATTTCTTAAAACACAGTAGAATGAAAGCCCTAGGGACTCCAAACAAGAGAGATTGTACTGTCCAGGTATAGGATGTTCATCCGCCTGCTCGTCACACAAACTTTATATACCATTAGCTGTTATGTGTTCATCGAAGTAGCCAGACATGCATGTTAACCAAGTTAATTTCTTACAATGTAAGTGTAGCGCCGACACTTTTCTAAAGTGTGCGCTATAATGCAAATTTTTTTTTTCCAGAACTGTAACGGAGTTCTGGGGGTTAATTGTATAGGTATTTTACTTTGGCATCAGTTTGGCTGGGCTGTACTGGAGTTCTGCCTGGTCATAGGTGCAGTGAGACACCTGTGACAGGCTGAGAACCAAGCCTGGTTAGACGTGTTAGGTACTAATCTTTCTCAGAGCCAATCAGTGGGCGCGTCTGGCCCCGCTGTGTATTCCGGGAAGGGGTATTTAAGATGCTGAAGTCACGTGTTCAGGTTTCGGCTTGCTCTTTGATTCCTGGTTCCGGTCCGGCCCAACCCCGTGAGGGGTCCCGGACCCAGTAGTGTCTGCTGTCCCCGTGAGCATGGTCATCTTGACCATCCCCAGAGGCCCTCATGGTCTGGGGTGGGGATCCGTCCGTTCCCGAGCCTCGAAACTGACTAGTTTGAGGCCTAGTAACTGAAGGAGGATTCGGAGGTGTCCCGGTGTGCTCTCGGCATTGGAGAGACACAGCAACTCGTACAAGTGACCAGGGGAGGACTCTTCGTAGGATGGCCAAGAAGCTGGCTGCTCGGTAAGAGCCTGGGAACTGAAGTTGTATGGACACTAGAGAATACACATTTCTTACGCTATCGCCAAGGCGGCTGAAAGATCCAGGTACCGTGGGAAAAGTTCCTAACTTATCTTCAGTTACAACCTAGTCTGTGGCAGAGACTTTGCAAAACCTTTCGAGTCACATGTTGGCTGCTAAATCTACAGTTAGAGGTTTATCCAGCAGTGAAGCGTCCATTTGCGAGTGGCTACTCTCTGGGCTATCTAAAGAGACATTCAATTGATGTCAGCAGTTCTGAAGTGCCTGGGTTTTATCACCTGTGCCCTCTATTCCCAATTGAGAGACTGTGTTATAGTTGAACGTTACCCTTGCAAATAAAAAATCCTTAAAAGGACTTTTGCGTGTCAGCTTCTGATGTTACTGGGTACTAACCCTGGGAACCCCTAGACAACGAACGACGAGCTACAAGGAGGAGGTAATTGGTAAGCCCAGCAAATTCATAGCTGCCCCCAGGGGTTATGGCCGCTACATAAGTAAAAAGTATCCATTTACCTTTTGCCTATCAGAGATCTTAGATGTTTCAGTTGGGAACAATGACATCCAATTTGACTTGCCTATTTCACTGGTACCCTGAGAAGAACAGGTAACTTTTGTACTGGTCGGCAATCACAACCAAGTGGCCCTTTCATGGGAGGGAGAGTTTCCTGAGGGCTAACAAAAAAAATGCACCAATGCTGCTGTGATGGTTGGGCATGCTGAAAGAAGGACATGGTTTATCATGATATACATGCAGTGTATGCCAAAAAAAGGATTGTAAAGGATGAATTGAAAACCTAGAATTATTTTGAGTCAAAAAGATAACTACTGCTCTGTGAAAATGACATGGACCAGCCCAACATACTGCATATTATTTGCACTGATCTGGGGGCAAATACCCACTTGGCCCCTGGCACAGTCCTCCCCTTCTGGTACCACTACTGCCTCTATTTTGTTCCTCAATCTCACCCTCTGGTTCTAGTAGTTGTGAACATTTCCAACTATCGACATGTCAATCTTGCTCATGAGACCTGAAGTCATCTAAACATTGGTGGGCACATAAAGAAAAGGTAGATGCTAAATGCATAGTGTACAGGTAACTGGTGCATACACCTGATCTTTATCCGATTCTTACCCAAGACTTATGGTAATATGTAAACCAGGAGGATAACACATTTGGCTCCAAGAATATTCAAAATATATTCTTTTCTGTTAGAAACCACCTTTTCTGGGGTCCCAAACACACATTAAATTTCAACTGAACCATTTAAATAGTTTAAAAAAAGCTAAATATATTTCATGTCCATAAGGATTTCACATGAAAGTCTTAAAAGTAATTTTCCATAGAAATGATTCTCAATCTGAGTAGAAAAACCTGCCCTCTGCCATCAAGCTCATGCCATCATCAGCTTTGCTGATTGCCGAACTAAAGATATGACTTAGTAGGGGGAACATTGGACCTCTGCAGAGAAGCCATTTCTTCCACACAAAGAGCAATTGTCCTTCTTGCCAGCATGCTGGCAGGGGGCAGACTTTTCTACTAAGGCTGTGGCTGCTTTCTAAAGAACTGTAAAAATATGGATATACCTGAAATGTGTTCAGCTGATTTAAAATGAAACTTCAACTGGACTTTAATCCTAAAAATTAGGTAACAAAAAAGGCATATAGTCCTCCTGGGTTCCGACTAAACAAACATTTCAGCACTGCCCTAGACTAATGGTTTTCCCAGGATATTTGAAACAATGCAACCTACAAACCTTACACATACTTTAAAAAGACCAGCCAACCATACAGTTGATGCCCCCCATCTCTTACCTGTCCACACTGATGACGCACAAGGTCATGATTGATGCTGTACAACACATGACGTCCATGGCTATGAAAACATTGCAGAACACTTTCCCAAAGAGCCATTTTCCACCAACCAGGTCAGTGATGATGACAAAGGGCATCACCGCGATGGCCACTGACAGGTCTGCCGCCGCCAAGGACACCACCAGGTAATTGGAAGGCTGCCGCAACTTCTTCACAATGCACACTGAGATAATGACCAGACCATTGCCAGCAATGGTGAACACAGTGAGGATCGACAGAACCACACCAATGACAATCTTTTCGATGTCCCCATAGGGCAAAATGTCCTCTCCGCAATTGGTAGCATTGGTGTGATTTGTCAGAGTGACCAAGTCTTGTTCAGTAGAAGATAAGGGTCTGTCAGTCATGAATGCAGGTGGGAGAAGGTGTTGAGGGGGACAGGGCGACTCCACACTGTGCGAAGAATGATGGACGGATGACAGCTGAGTTGGCTGGACCTGTATCAACATCCCCTCTTCCTGAGGTCCTCACAGATGCCAAGCTTGCCAAGATGCTCCGTTTCTCTCCTGAAGAAGACAAGAGTATTGTTCTGAGTTCCGACACTCAAGGCAAAACTACAAGGTGCACTGAGAAGAGCCAGAAGAGCTCACACATATGTCCACCATTAATATTTAATGTACATTATCATGATTGATGAACTATCCTCCACACAATTGACATTGCCTTATTTCACATGTCAGATCAAGAGCATTCAGACACACATACCTGCATAGGATTACTTCTGCCCCTGTGCTTTTTTTTCAGACTTTGAAGCACATTTTCTTGCTCCCAATTGTCATTACAAGCGACATCCAAAATCTCTGAGCACCAGAGCACAGCTCCCTAGACTATATAGAGCAGTCAAGCGAGTTCAGCAGGTCTTAAACAGGGTTTGCTGCTTTGATGAAAAATGTAAGGGCAATCTGCAAAGCAGCGCAAGTCAGCAAACAGCAAGCAAAGCCAGCCTGGACTAGGTTTGAACAGAAGAACGGGGTAGGACTATGGATCAGGTACTGATCCTGCCTTCTTATCAAGTCATTGGGCATTCCCACAATATGGAACTATCTTGCTTTTTTTAAATTTGTCCCAGACTTTTTTTCTCCTTTGTGTTTAGCTACATAACATACTTTCTCCAATTCGACCTCAAATTTCATTGATGTCCTGAAAGCTCTTAACCAAGATAAGCATAGACCAGCCATTCTCAACCTTTTCAACAAAGAGGAACCCTTGCAATAACTTTCCACTCTCAGGGAATCCCTGCCAAAAATGAATATATCTACACACATGATTCATTATGTGTGATGGTCAGTGGCAAGAATTCTCCTTACACTTGTGGTCATTGGGAAGAATTCCCAGCTTACAGATAGCTAAAAAGATCAATGGTGTCAGTGGGATCTTATCTGAGAGGCAGAAATTGTTCCTTGCTCAAGGAACCCCTAAGCAACTTCTGGAGGAACCCTGTTTTAGAAACCCTGATCTAAACATTGGTGGGCACATAAGGAAGGCAGGTGCTAAAGGCAAAGTGTACTGCTAACTTGTAGATGCGCCTGATCTTTATCCGATTCTTACCCAAGACGTTTGGGAATATGTTAACCAGGAGGATAACAATTATGGCTCTAATAATATTTAAAATCCAAGCTGTGCTAATGGTGTCAGAGGGAGCTTATCTGAGAGGAATACATTGCTCATTGCTCAAGGAACCTATAGCCACTCCTGGAGGAACCCTAGTTGAGAAACCCTGATGTAAACATTGGTGGGCACATAAGGAAGGCAGGTGCTAAAGGCAAAGTGTACTGCTAACTTGTAGATGCGCCTGATCTTTATCCGATTCTTACCCAAGACGTTTGGGAATATGTTAACCAGGAGGATAACAATTATGGCTCTAATAATATTTAAAATCAAAGCTGTGCTAATGGTGTCAGAGGGAGCTTATCTGAGAGGAATACATTGCTCATTGCTCAGGGAACCTATAGCCACTCCTGGAGGAACCCTAGTTGAGAAACCCTGATGTAAACATTGGTGGAGACATAAAGAAGGAGGAAAGACAATGTGTACCATTAACTGGAAGATGCACCTGATCCTTACCCGATTCTTACCTAACACACTTATGGTAATATGTAAACCAGGAGCATGACAAATATGGCTCCAATAATATTCAAAATCCAAGCTGTGATAATGATGTCAGTGGGAGTTTATCTGAGTGGAATACATTGCTCATTGCTTGATAAACCCATAGCAACCCCTTGAGGAACCCTAGTTGAGAAACCCTAATGTAAACATTGGTGGAGACATAAAGAAGGAGGAAAGACAAAGTGTACCCTTAACTGAAAGATGCACCTGATCTTTACCCGATTTTTACCTAAAACACTTATGGTAATATGTAAACCAGGAGGATGACAAGTATGGCTCTAATAAAATTCAACATCCAAGCAGTGCCAATGGTGTCAGTGGGGGCTTATCTGAGAGGAATACATTGCTCATTGCTCAATGAACCCATAGCAACTCCTGGAGGAACCCTAGGGTTCCATGGAGCCCGAGTTGAGAAACCTTGATGTAAACATTGGTGGAGACATAAAGAAGGAGGAAAGACAAAGTGTACCGTTAACTGGAAGATGCACCTGATCTTTACCCGATTTTTACCTAAGACACTTATGGTAATATGTAAACCAGGAGGATGACAAATATGGCTCTAATAATATTCAACATCCAAGCTGTGCCAATGGTGTCAGTGGGAGCTTATCTGAGAGGAATACATTGCTCATTGCTCAATGAACCCATAGCAACTCCTGGAGGAACCTTAGGGTTCCATGGAACCCGAGTTGAGAAACCTTGATGTAAACATTGGTGGAGACATAAAGAAGGAGGAAAGACAAAGTGTACCGTTAACTGGAAGATGCACCTGATCTTTACCCGATTCTTACCAAAGACACTTATGGTAATATGTAAACCAGGAGGATGACAAATATGGCTCTAATAATATTCAACATCCAAGCTGTGCCAATGGTGTCAGTGGGGGCTTATCTGAGAGGAATATATTGCTCGTTGCTCAAGGAACTCCTAGCAACCTCTGGAGGAACCTTAGGGTTCCATGAAACCCTGGTTGAGAAACCCTGGCATTGACAATGTAATCAAGTGCTACTAAATAGCTAACTGATCTCCAGGTAGAACTTCAAATTTGGAGATCTACCCCCACCAATTTTTGGTCTTGCGAATGTTACTAATTTTAAAACATTGATGAGCTTCGGATTTGGAGATCTACCCTGGCCAATATCCGGTCTTGCGTATGTTCCTAATTTTAAAACATTGATGAGCTTTAAAAAAAAAATCAGTTTTTGGAGTGTTACATCCCATTCCTTCTATCTGTTCAAATTGTCTTGAATTTTTAAGTTAATGTTTCTAACGAGAAGGCAGATAACGTGTCAAAATATTTTAGAATCGAATTACTTTTAAATGTAGTGCATTATGACACGTCAAGGTAAAATTGTAGCTAGCTGAAAAAAAAATCGAGCTTAATCAACTAATGGTCCCTGAAGTAATGTTTAACTGTTTGCAGCAATGCAGTAAAGTGATCTTCGCTATTCTGAGACATAATTAAAATGACAAGCATATAATGCACCAGCGAAATGCCCCCCCCCCCCCCCCCCCCCTTAGAAATTCCTTTTAAAATATTGGCAACTATGTCTCAGCTGCAAGAACCCAAGACGTGCTGCAGGGCTTTATCAGCTCAGGGGTTAACCTATGCATTAACTGTTTGTGACGCTTTTCCCCCTTCGGCCGGAATAGAGAGCCAAGCTTGCATCTTTATGTAACTTAATGTATAGATGTTATGTAAGGGGGCAGCCATGCGTGGCAAATAGACAGATAACCTACATTTCTCAGCCTACACATTCATGCCATGTTACCTTCAATGATCAGCGCTGGGTCTCGGCTGCGCTTTAGAATTCCGGGGCACAAAGTCATCTTCCTGGCATGTGCTGATTCGGGAAGAAAAGGATTGGCATCACATTGACATGTCACGGGTCTCGGTTGTTGGGGGCAAATCTTGTGGTCGCCACAACCTCAGGTGGTGCCATGAAAATAAATTTGCTTTTGTAAAAGCGTCTTCTATCTTCACAGCTGGACAGATAACTTAAGATATCTGCATGTGGTCACAATCTCAGGCACCATGGACCACTGTGCCAAGCTGGTGGACCTCCAGAGCCCAAGATCAGTTTGTAGCCACTGTCATTGGTGGTATGTAGGACACAGTCATCTGCTTAAAGCTGCAGACTGCAGTGCTGTGGAAAGTTGTGGCAGAGCAAAATATGCCTCTTGCTGTCACATTCAAGATTTGTATGTACTCAAGGGTGCCAGGGAGAAGCTGGTGGACCTCCAAAATTCAAAACTAGGTCATGAACACTGTCAGTGGTACCATGTAGGACATGGTCACCTGGTTACAGCTAAAGATTGCAGCGCCTTAGAAAGGTGTTTCAGAGCAAAATGTATCTCATCCAAAACTAGGATGTGCCCACAGATGCCAGGGAGAACTGTGCCAAGCTGGTGGACCTTCAGTATTGAATTCAGTATTCAAGATCAGGTTGTCGTTGTCGGTGTTATGTGGTGCCTGGTCATCTGGTTACAGCTACAGACAGCAGTGCCGTAGAAAGTTGTGCCACAAAAATCGTCTCTTTTAGTAACATTCAATATTCAGATGTATCCCCAGCTGCCAGTGCGCCAAGCTGGTGTGCCTCCAGTATTCAAGAAAGAGATGTAGTCACTGCCGCTGGTGCCACGGGGCTCATGGTCATCTGGCTACAGCTGAAGACCACAGTGCTGTAGCAAGTTGCACCAAAGTAAAATGTGTCTCTTATAGTCCCATCCGGATTCAGATGTACCCGTAGAACTGTACCAGTCCTAGCAAGTCTTCTTCAGTCCTAGCTGGGCACAGATCTTATCTAACCTGGTCGTTTGTGCCGCGAACAACTGCAGAAAGTCTTCTGTGCAAGATCTTTGGGTAGCTAGTGTCCAAGGTGCCATGGAGCTCAATATGTAGAATGGATAGAGTCTTCTATATTCATATCAAGAATCTTTTTGCACTTTAGAATCCAAAAGAATCTTTTATAGTCACAGCCTGGCAAAGATTGAAGGTGGTAGGGCTGCAGGCACAGACTCAGGTGCCAGGGGTGTTGGGTCTTCTTCAGCATAAATAGCTACAGCCTCTTCTGTGATAGCCCATCTCTCGAAATCTAGGGAACTTCTCCTCTAACCATCTTCTTCACCCACAGCACAGACTGTTTCCTTATCCAGCAGGCAGCGTGCAATGCTGCTCTATGTATCTGCCCACTCCAGCCGGTGAGCCCAGCCTCAGCTCTCTCCTCCTGTCACTCACGTTGTGTGTCTCACAGTTGGAAGTCTACTATGTGTAAAGTGCAGCTCGTGCTCAGCTCTGAGCTGGATTAATGACAAAAGTTACCGTCTCCCAGCGAGGGGCAGCCGCAGCGCGCACAACTTCAGATTAATTGTCAGCGTCTCCTTTCGGTGGATTCTGCTTCTTTTTTTTATTATTGCTCTTCGCCAGAAGTAGTAAAATCTGGACTGTCGCTGTGCCTAGTCACTGTCGTTTTCTGGGACGCATTGTTGCAAAATGTATTATTTTATTACAGGCGTTTATTATGTATTGTATTAGATTATATTATATTATATTATACAATTTCATGAGTTAAAAAGTAAAACGTGCAAACGGACTCACGCGTTCCGGCTGATGAGCCTTGTTCACATATATTCAATATATAATATTATATTATATATATATTACATTGTATTCTATATATTATATTATTTTATTATTATATTCTACATATTTTTATTATATATATATATATATATATATATATATATATAATATATATATATATATATATATATATATATAACATTTTATTCTATATATTATATTATTTTATTATTATATTCTACATATTATATTATATATATTAAATGTTATTCTATATATTATATTATTTTTTTAATTATTATATTCTACATATTAGATTATATTATATATATTACATTGTATTCTATATATTATAGTTTTCTATTATTATATTCTACATATTAGATTATATTATATATATAATATTTTATTCTATATATTATATTATTTTATTATATTCTACATATTATATTTTATATATTAAATGTTATTCTATATATTATATTATTTTATTATTATATTCTACATATTATATTATATTATATTATATATATATATAACAATCAATTCTATATATTATATTATTTTACTATTATATTCTACATATTATATTATATATAATACATTTTATTCTATATATTATATTATTTTATTATTATATTCTACATATTATATTATATATATTAAATGTTATTCTATATATTATATTATTGTATTATTATATTCTACATATTATATATATAACATTTTATTATATATATATATTATTATTTTATTGTTATATTCTACATATTATATTATATATATTAAATGTTATTCTATATATATATTATTTTATTATTATATTCTACATATTATATATATATATAACTTTTTATTATATATATTATATTATTTTATTAGTACAGGGGGTCCCCGAGTTACGAACTCGTTAGGGACTGCCCGCCTGTACGGAAGTCGGAAATGTTCGTAAGTCGGCCGCGCATGCGCAGACCGACAAATACGGAGATTTCCGGACATTTCCGATGTTCCGTCTAATGCCGTTCTGCGCATGCGCGGCAAATTACGGACATTTCCGGCATTTTCCGTATGGCCGCGCATGCGCAGAACGTCCGAAAGACGGCGAAAAACACCAAAAAATGGCGGAGGGTCCCCGCAGCGCCCCGTTCGTAAGTAGGGGTTGTTCGTAGGTCGGGCGTTCGTAAGTCGGGGACCCCCTGTATTATATTCTACTATATATTATATCTACTATATATTATATTATATTATATTGTATTATATATATAATATTTTTTTATGTTATATTATATTCTATATATTATATTTTATTATATTCTACATATTATATTATATATATTATATTTTTTTATGTTATATTATATTGTATTATATTATATTTTACTTATTGCATTATATTATATTTTATAATAATATGTATTACATTTATATATATATTTTTTTTTTATTATATAGCGTCAACAATTCACTGAGGGTTTTACATACTGTAGGTTTGAGCTGATCTCCAGGAATTAGATAGCAAGGGTTAACTGCTGGTTAAAGTGATTGTAAACCTCAGACATGAAATACGATCAAAGCATATCCCTCTACAGTGTGTACGTGTCTCAATCCAGAGCACTAAGTGTCATTTCTGTCTGCTGCTTCGTTCCTCTGCTATCAGCACGAGTCACTTCTGATGAGTTTTCCTGACACCAAGAGATTATAGGTGACAGGGGAGGGAGCTCCAGCACACAGCCTGTGATTGACAGCCTTAGCTCTGTTCCTGTATGGAGGCATACCTCCCAACTTTTTGAGATGGGAATGAGGGACACCTATCAGCAAAAGTATGCAGGCATAGGACACACCCCCTGCCACGCCCCCTTAAAGGAGAATTGTACAGAAAAAAACAAGATTGGTTAAACCCACAAGTGCTTTTTTTTACCACTATCATTCCTTTATATTGGCTTTTGGAATTTACAAATGCAGCAATTTAGAAATCAGATGAAAGGTTTAGTGATGGAAAACACTTTTTGATAGATAAAAAGTGCATTTTATATACAACTATATAGATCAGACCAAAATGAGGGACAAATGAGGAGGAATGAGGGACAGAGGGGCATTGCTCCAAATCAGGGACAGTCCCTCCAAATCAGGGACAGTTGGGAGGTATGTGGACTGGGGGGGGGGTGTTCATTCCCTCCAATCAGCTCTCAGAGCTCTCCTTGCTGAGCTCTGCAGAGCGTAACTGCAGCTCCTGCCCCCTGCTTTCTGACAGCTCAGACAAGCTTTGTAAATTCTGGATTTTGAATGGATGTAGAGAAGGGAAGACTGCAGATAAACAGATACAACTTATGTAGGAGGATTTGTCTCATCTCTGTGCATCACCTGAGGCCAGTCACTTCACTGGGTATATGTGAGGGTTTACAACCACTAGGAGGTCTAGGAGCAGTAAGGCTCCCTCCATCTGTGCGGCCGGTCCCGTGCTGCAGCAAGCGGTCACAGTCTTACCTTAATAGCCCTGCATTGTATTTGATGGCGATGAAGGGAAGCCCACAGCGCGGGGAAAGGGGGAATTAAAGAAGAACTAAAGGCTAAAGTTTTTTTGATTTTGGATAGAGTAAGGGCTCGTTTACACCAGAATCCCCGCGCTCACTGTGCGTTTCTGCATGGGCTTTGGCATGCAGTTTTGGTGCACTTTCACTTTTAACCACTTAAGGACCGCCTCCTGCACATATACATCAGCAGAATGGCACGGCTGGGCAGATCAACAATAATTTTTTTTAGTTTTATTAAAAAAAAAAATGCATTTTTGAAAAAAATTGGTGCATTTTTAAAAAATCTTTTGTTATATATTTTAATTTATTTTTTAGATCTTTTAATTTTTGCGCTATAAACAAAAGAAGAGCGACAATTTTGAAAAAAAAACAATATTTTTTACTTTTTTGCTATAATAATATCCAATTTAAAAAAAAAAAAATGTGTTTTTCCTCAGTTTAGGCCGATACGTATTCTTCTACATATTTTTGGTAAAAAAAAATCGCAATAAGCGTATATTGATTGTTTTTTTGGGTTTATCGGCACGCGCGACGACCCTGGCGCGCGCGCGACGACGCTGGCACGCGCACGACCCGGTCCTGAGCTCTGTGACTGCGGCCGCGGGACCAGAAGACCCGATCGCTGCTGGTGTCCCGCGATCGGGTGTCCGCCATATATATATATATATATATATTTATTTCTGTATATATATATATATATATATATAATACTAAATATTTGCATCTAAGTAAATGATTTTAATTCTAAATATATCATTTTAATACTAAATATTTAAATCTAAATATACAATTCTAATGCCGCGTACACACGGCCGGAATTTCTGATGGAAACAGTCCGATGGGAGCTTTCCATCGGATTTTCCGACCGTGTGTATGCCCATCGGTCTTTTTATGTCGGCATTTCCGACAGACTTTAGATTGAGAGCCTGTTCTTATTTTTTCAGACGGAAAAACTTTCTATCGGATATACACAGTATATATATTTTCTTTTTCAAAATTGGCTCTTTTTTTGTTTATCACGCAAAAAAAAAAAAAAAAAAACCCCAGAGGTGATCAATATATAAATTTCATCTTTTGTACAGCATTGAATGACCGCGCAATTGTCAGTTAAAGTGACGCAGTGCCAAAAAAAAAAAGGCCTGGTCACGAAGGGTCACGAAGGGTAAATTTTCCGGAGGTCAAGTAGTTAAGTGAAGTTGAACCCTGAACTGTACCAACGGTTTTGCATTGCAGATGCTGTTTTTCTCAGCAATCCATTTTCCCGAGTTCAGCGGTCAGATGATGGCAATCAATGTACATTAGAGAGATAATCCTGTGTGCAGGGACAGTACAGCTGCCAGATGTCATCGATTCCTGAGAAGTCATCTCAGGATTTTAGGACTCTGTCCCTGGAAGAATCTGAAAGTGTCCTTCTGTTGATGTTAAATAAACTACACAATAAAGTCCATCCTGTTTCCATTTTTTTTTTTTTTTTATCTAATGTTTTTTAGTTTAAGATGGTTGTCAGATAAACAGTATATATCCAATAAAAAAGCACTTTTTTTTATATAAAGAGAACCAGTCACAGTTAAAGTAATGCAGGAATCTGAATACTTAGTACAATTTGTGGTGTGGTGGTCTTAGTGGTGTATATTTTCTTTCCTTTTTTCATATTTTTAGTTCTGTTGATTTGTGTGACAATTTGTCTCTATGTCGTTTTGTACTTGAAAAAAAAATTATTTTAATAAAACTTGATTAGAACATTTAGTATTAATATTATTTTTTTAGATTTGAATATTTAGTATTAAAATTATATATTTAGATTGGAACATTTAGTATTAAATATATATATTTAGAGTCAAATATTTAGTATTAAAATTGTATATTTAGGTTTAAATATTTAGTATTAAAATTATGTATTTAGAGTCAAATATTTAGTATTAAAATTATATATTTAGATGCAAATATTTAGTATTAAAATTGTATATTTAGGTTTAAATATTTAGTATTGAAATTATGTATTTAGAGTCAAATATTTAGTATTAAAATTATATATTTAGATGCAAATATTTAGTATTAAAATTGTATATTTAGGTTTAAATATTTAGTATTAAAATTATATATTTAGAGTCAAATATTTAGTATTAAAATTATATATTTAGATTCACATATTTAGTATTAAAATCATTTAATTAGATTTGAATATTTAGTATTATAATTTTTTTATATATATGTAGCACTGACCCCCGAAGGAGCTACTGGTTAAATTTCGGCTTACCGTTACCTTCTTGACCTCATGTACGTCTAGGGGTTTCCCGAGGTAGATAGAGGCCCAAAGAAATGTAGAAACTGACACTGGATCCGCTTTGGGATTTTTATTTGCAAAAAAAGGAATAACAAAAAAACACAGTCTCTACATGGGAATAGGGGGTTTAGGAGGAAAATTCAGGTACTCTTGGAACTGCATAAAGCTGAAAGTCTTTCAACTTGGAAGTCTAGAGAATAGCCACTCACAACTGGGCTCTCACCAGGGGCAGACTGACCATTCGGCCACTCGGGCACTTCCCGAGGGCCCCGGGCCACTAGGGGGCCCCATCAGGGTTGCCAGAATCAGTAAAACAAGGGACATTATGTAAAAATCAGTGTTTTTTTTTACATCTGTTTCTGAAATGTCCCTTACCGACATCATTTTGGTCTAAAAATCCAGAGATTATAGCTGCCCCACCTCTCCAGTACCTTCTCAGCCAATAGAAACATGTCTGTGTATACTGCGTGTACATGTATGTGTATACTGTGTGATTGTATACTGTGTGTGTGTATACTGTGTGGCCCCAAAATCTCTGATTGCCTGGGGGCCCCATAATCTCCTATTGCCCGGGGGCCCCATGTGTTGTCAGTCCGCCCCCGACTCTCACGACTATCGGATAAGCCTCCTCTCACTAGGCCTAGCAGCCGATAGTATTCTGAAGAATAAAGTCTCTGCCACAGACTTGGTTGTAACCGAAGAATAAATGAGCTTAGAGAGCCCTCATACGGTACCAGTATCTTGCAGCCGGTCCGGCGATACCGTACGAGTGTGGATTCACCTGGTGTCTTTCAACTTGGCTTCCAGGCTCTTGCTGAGGAACCAGCCTTCTGCATGGCCCTCTTCTGAAGAGTCCTCCCCTGGTTGCATTCTCAGTTGCTGGGCCTCTCCAAAGACGAGACGCCACCGGACCACCATAGATTCCTCCTGTCCAGTTACTGTGCCTCGGGCTAGCCAACCCCGAGACTCAGAATTGGATCGATCCGCACCCCAGGCCACGAGGGCCCCGAGGGCTGGTCAGGAGGACCAGCACAAAACAGACAGAAAAGGTCTTCTGGACCGGAACCCTGTATCACGTGATCTCAGTACCTTAAGTACCCTCTTCCCAGAATTCACAGCAAGAAGCCACACTCACTGGTTGGTTCCGAGAAAGAAATGCGTCCAGCCAGACTGCGTTCTCGTACTTGCCAGAGGTGACACCGACACCTATGGCCAAGGAGAACACAGTGCAATCCAGCCAGACTGGTACTGAAACCATAATTTAGCACAAGTAACCCCAAAACCCAACTGTGGTTTTGGGAACATTACATTTTCAAAACATATAGCGCGTGCTCGGCAGGAGCCCGGCGCTATATATATATATATATATATATATATATGAATGAATGAATGAATGAATAATTTGTATAGCGCTACAATGCGAACCGAATTGCCTCAAGGCGCTGTGATTAGTGCTTTGTTGTCAAGCTTCTTAGAAGAGGTGGGTCTTGAGTTTTTTTCCTGAAGACCTGATGGTTTTCTTCCATGCGGATGTCGGTTGGTAGTGCATTCCATAGCCGTGGTCCTTGGACAGCAAATCTTCGTTCCCCTTTTGATTTGTAGCGGGACTTGGGGATGAGGAGGAGGTTTTGGTCGGACGATCGAAGACTGCGATTGGGTGTGTAGCGTTTTATTTTCTCGAGAAGGTATTGTGGAGCGTCTCCATGGGTGCATTTGTAGGTGAGGCAGAGGGTCTTGAATGTGATCCGATTCTTTACGGTTAGCCAATGTAGGTTCCTCAGGGAAGGGGAGAGGGATTCCCAGGTTTTTTTTCCTGTTATCAGCCTTGCCGCCGTGTTTTGGATAAGTTGTAAGCGAACAAGTTGATATTGGGGTAATCCTATGTAGAGGGAGTTTGCGTAGTCAAGTCGTGAATTAATGACCGTTCCAACTACCACTGCTTTGTCCTCCTTTGAAATGAAGGGGATGAGTCTGCGTAGCAGGCGGAGCAGATGGTGAGATCCACTGACTACCGATCCTATTTGTGCCTCCATTGACATTTCTGAGTCAAAGATGACTCCGAGGCTCTTGGCCTTGGTCCTTGGGGAAATGGTCTGTCCAAAGATGGTAGGCGGTGTCCAAGGGATCTTGGTTCGGGAGTTTTGGTTTGCATGTAGAATAAGAAGTTCTGTTTTTGCTTCGTTGAGTTTAAGAGAGCTGGCAGTCATCCAGTCGTCTATCAGAGTGAGGCAGCTTTCTAATTGCTGATGATGGTCTTTTTGTCCGGTGATCCGAAAATATAATTGGGTGTCATCAGCGTATGAGTGGAAGCAGAGGTCTGATCTTCTGATGATTTTGAGGAGAGGGCGGATGTAGATGTTGAAGAGCACTGGCGACAATATATATATATATATATATATATGTGTGTATATATATTTGAATACTTAAATATTTAGTATTAAATTTATATATTTACGTAGATTCAAATATTTAGTATTATGCCACGTACACACGATCAGAATTCTCGTTGGAAAAAGCTCTGATGGTTTTCCCGTCGGAATTCCGACGGAATTTCATTTAAACTGTCCTGCCTACACACGGTCACACCAAATTCCGACGGTCAATAACACAGCGACATACAACACGTTCAACGGCACTATAAAAGAGAAGTTTAATGCTTCCGAGCATGCGTCGGAATTTTGCATGTCGGAATTGCATACACACGATCAGAATATCCGATAGAAAGTTTTTCCGTCGGAAAAAATAAGAACAGGCTCTCAATCTAAAATCTGTCGGAAATGCCGACATAAAAAGACCGATGGGCATACACACGGTCGGAAAATTCGATGAAAAGCTCCCATCGGACAGTTTCCATCGGAAATTCCGGCCGTGTGTACGTGGCATTAGAATATATATATATATATATATATTATATATATATATATATATATTTATATTTATTTATTTATTTATTTAGATGCAAATATTTCGTATTAAAGTTGTATATTTAGATTCAAATATTTAGTATTAAAATTATATATTTAGAATCAAATATTTAGTATTAAAATTATTTATTTAAATTTAAATATTTAGTATTAAAATCATTATAATTCTATATGTAAGTGTATATATATATATATATATATATATATATATATATATATATATATATATATATATATATATGTATATATATATATATATGTATATATATATATATATATATATATATATATATATATATATATTGAATATTTAATAATATTACAATTATATATTTACGTAAATTAAAATATTTAGCATTAAAATTGTATATTTATATTTGAAAATTTAGTATTAATATCATATATTTTGATTGGAATATGTAGTATTAAAATTATATATATATATATAGATAGATAGATAGATAGATAGATAGATAGATAGATAGATCAAATATTTAGTATTAAAATTATATAGTTAGATTTGATTATTTAGTATAAAAATAGTAATAAACCTCCCCCTTTTTTTTTTGTTTTCTTTTTAAACTTTAAGTGGAATCTTCCTCTGCAGACTTTTACCTATAAGTAAGCCTATAATAGGGCTTACTTATACGGTATTGAAAATATCTTCAAAACCTGTACAGTTTAGATGAGATTTCCAGTGTGTGCAGCCAGTACCATCACTGACGCATGTGCTCTGAAGTAACAGTCCACGTGTGCTGTTCATTCCAAGCCCCATGCCGTGAACGACGGCTCCTGTGTGCATGCGTGGGAGTGACGTCATCGTAGCTCCGGACAGTCACAGCACCGGAGCCCGCAAACCCAGAAGACACTCCGGGAAAGATGTCGGCCGTGACAACAGTGTGATCATCAGTGCTTTGATTACTGTACAGCCCCTGCAGTGCCCATCAGTGACACCAATCAGTGCCAATTAGTGATGCCAGTTAGTGCTGCATATTAGTGCCTCCTCATTAGTGCCACCTCATCAGTGCCCATAAGTGCTTCCTTATCAGTGCAGCCTCATCAGTGCCCATCAGTGCTGCCTATTCGTGCTGCCTATCATTGCCCACCAGTGCCCATCAGTGACACCAAAACAGTGCCCATTAGTGATGCCAGTCAGTGCTGCCTATCAGTGCCCATCAGTGCCACCCATCAGTGCTACCTATCCGTACCACCTATCATTTCCCACCAGTGCTGCATATCAGTGCTCATCAATGCTGCATATTAGTGCCTCCTCATTAGTGCCACCTCATCAGTGCCCATAAGTGCTTCCTTATCAGTGCCGCCTCATCAGTGCCCATCAGTGACCCCAATCGGTGCCCATTGGTAATGCCAGTCAGTGCTGCCTATCAGTGCCCATCAGTGCCTGCTCATCAGTGCCGCCTATAATTGTCCACCAGTGCCACATATCAGTGCTCATCAATGCGGCATATTAGTGCCTCCTCATTAGTGCCACCTCATCAGTGCCCATACGTGCCTCCTTATCAGTGCCGCCTCATCAGTGCCCATCAGTGACACCAATCAGTGCCCATTAGTGATGCCAGTCAGTGCTGCCTATCAGTGCCCATCAGTGCTATCTATCCATACCGCCTATCATTGCCCACCAGTGCCGCATATCGGTGCTCATCAAAGCGGCACATTAGTGCCTCCTTATTAGTGCCACCTCATCAGTGCCCATAAGAGCTTCCTTATCAGTCCCGCCTCATCAGTGCCCTTCAGTGACACTAATCAGTGCCCATTGGTAATGCCAGTCAGTGCTGCCTATCAGTGCCCATCAGTGTCTGCTCATCAGTGCTGCTCATCAGTGCTGCCTATCATTGCCCACCAGTGCCACATATCAGTGCTCATCAATGTGGCATATTAGTGCCTCCTCATTAGTGCCACCTCATCAGTGCCCATAAGTGCTTCCTTATCAGTGCTGCCTCATCAGTGCCCATCAGTGACACCAATCAGTGCCCATTGGTAATGCCAGTCAGTGCTGCCTATCAGTGCCCATCAGTGCCATCCATCAGTGCTACCTATCCGTACCACCTATCATTGCCCACCAGTGCTGCATATCAGTGGTCATCAATGCTGCATATTAGTGCCTCCTCATCGGTGCCCATAAGTGTGGTAAGTGCCGCCTCATCAGTGCAGCCTATCAGTGAAGGAGAAAAATTACTTATTTATTAAAAAAAGTTTTTTTATTTTCAAAATTTTTAAGTGATAAAATAACACCAAAAAAAAGCTCTATTTGTATAAACAAAATGATAAAAATGTCATGTGGGTACAGTGTTGTATGATCGCGCAATTGTCATTCAAAGTGCACCAGCGCTGAAAGCTGAAAAATGGCCTGGTGGTTAAAAACTGAATTTTGCTCAGGTTATCTTTGTGTAATATTAAATTGTGTTTGATGATCTGAATCATTTAAGTGTAAAAAATATGAAAAAAAAAAAAAAAACAGGAAGGGGTATGAATACTTTTTCACAGCACTGTATTACATTTTTGGGTTGGTTTTGGGTTTAATCACCACTTCAGCTCATTGACTTCAATAAAAATAAACATTCCCCAGCAAATTGTTTGTTAAAAATCCTTACCTCAGCGCTTGCCATTTTGTACAACTTTCAATACCGCTGGCCCCCTGGTCTCTCAGTCAGGGCCGTCTTTAGCACAGGGCAAAAGGGGCAGCTGCCCCGGGCCCAGTCATTGTTGTGGGGCCCAAAGCAGCTGCCCCTTGAGCCCTGCACTGCCTTGCAAAATATTTGATTAGTGAATTTGGGAGGGCCCAAGAAAATGTTTGCCCAGGGTCCATTCAATATTAACCCTTTCATGACTAATCCTATATCTGACATTTGGTTAAAATCCGTATTTTTTGCTAGAAAATTACTCAGAGCCCCCAAACATTTATATATATTTTTAGCAGAGAATCTAGAGAATAAAATGGTGATTGTTGCAATATTTTCTGTCACACGGTATTTGTGCAGTGGTGTTTTAAACGCAACTTTTTGGGAAAAGGGACACTTTCATGAATTAAAAAAAAAAAAAACAGTAAAGTTAGCCCAATTTTTCTGTATAATGTGAAAGATGATGTTACGCCGAGTAAATAGATACCAAACATCACTTTATAATTGCACGCACTAGTGTACCTAAAAATCTTCATAGGCGACGCTTAAATTTTTTTTTTACGGTTACCAGGTTAGAGTTACAGAGGAGGTCTAGTGCTAGAATTATTGCGCTCGCTCTGATGATCGCGGCAATACCTCACATGTGTGATTTGAACACCGTTTACATATGTGGGCGCGATTTCCGTATGCGATTTCTTCTTCTTTATTTTTTTAAACACAATTTAATAATATAAAAATAAATAAAATAAATAAGAAAAAAAAATTACAAAAATGTAAAGTGTATGCGTTTTCTTTGCTGCGCAAGCTCGCGCAGCAAAGAAAACGCATACACTTTACATTTTTTTTATTTTTTTTTCTTATTTATTTTTGTGTATAAAAAAATAAAAAATAAATTTTTGATCACTTTTATTGCTGTCACAAGGAATGTAAACATCCCTTGTGACAGTAAGTGTCGGTTCACACTGAGGCAGCACGACTTGCAGCGCGACTGCCTCAGGCGACCCGGACACGACAGCTGCGGCGACTTGCAAAACGACTTCTCTATAGAAGTCAATGCAAGTCGCCTCAAGTCGCCCCCAAAGTCGTACAGGAACCTTTTTCTAAGTCAGAGCGACTTGTGTCGCTCCGATTAGAATGGTTCCATAGTACAGAACAGGACACCACTTGTCAGGCGGCTAAGTCGGCTAAGTGTGAACCGGCACTAATAGGTGATGACAGGTACTCTTTATTTTAGACCCCCGATCCCTCCTTTGCACTTCAAAGTATTCAGATTGCCTTTTTCGGCGATTCTGAATACTGTATATTTTTTTTAAAACCGGCGCCATTGGCAGCCGAGTAAACAGGAAGTGACGTCGTGACGTCGCTTCCGTGTTTACAATCAGGAGACTGGAACAAAGCCGTTTCCGGCTTCGTGCCAGTCTGTCCATAGGCGCCGGAAGAGCCGGATCGTCGATCGGGTTTCCCGGTGGGACGGGAGGCCCGATCAGAGCAGCGAGAGGCGGCGGGAGGGGGTAACAGCCGAGCGGCTTTTAGCTGCATAGCTGCATCGGTTGTTAGCCCCAGAAAGCTGATCGCCCGCTCTAAACAACGGTACCGGGATGATGACTGCAGCTGCGGGCATCATCTAGGTATAACCCCCGAAAGTTGAGGCACATCTGCGTATGCTCGGCGGGAAGGGGTTAAAGATGGCCCTGCTCTCAGTGCTGCTTCCCTGAACTTTTGGTTTTCACAGGAAAGCATTAGCATTGGACAGCGCAGTCTCCAGCCAGTTTGTTAGTTTAGGTCAGTGTTTCTCAACTCCAGTCCTCAAGGCGCCCCAACAGGTCATGTTTTCAGGCTTTCCATTATTTTGCTCAGGTGATTTGCTTAGTTTCACTGCCTTAATAATTACCACAGCTGTTTAATCTGAGGGAAATCCTGAAAACATGACCTGTTGGGGCGCCTTGAGGACTTTAGATGAGAAACACTGGTTTAGAGAGCTGAGGGTAGAGGAGCAGGGGCGCGCCTTGCCACCCTAGGCTATGGGGCCGTGTTTTTTCTCTTCATGCACACGGTGTAGAGAGACACAACTCTAGGGTGCAAAAGACAAAAGGAGCCGCCCTGAAACAGGAAATGTGGGGCAGCGATAACGCCACCGCCTTACACAGGAACATGGGCAAAGATTAATAGACAAGGAAGCGGCATACTCAGTTAGTGATTATATCAGCTGATAATAATTCTTAGAAACTGAGGATGTGATATGACTGTAAATGAAGTACGGTATGCAGACTTAGGAGAGATGTATACCGTATATACTCGAGTATAAGCCGAGTTTTTCAGCACATTTTTTTGTGCTGAAAATGCCCCCCCTCGGCTTATACTCGAGTCAAGCACTTTTCTGCAGCAGAAAATGACATTTTCCAAACCGATTTTGGGGACCCGTATCTCTGGGCCCCAGTGGAACCAGCACTACAACATATCCAAAGCTGGGGTTCCTAGCACCAAGTGGCCCCGAGATACGGGGCCACCAAATTCGGTTCGGAAAATGTCATTCTCTGCTGCAGAAAAGTGCTTGACATTTTCTGACCCGACTTGGGGGCCCCGTATCTCGGGGGGCCACTTGGTGCTAGGAACCCCAGCTTTGGATATGTTGTCGTACTGGTTCCACTGGGTTTGCACACCAATTTGGGGATCCTAGCACCAAGTGGCCCTGAGATACGGGGCCCCAAAGTCGATCAATTGTGTCCATCTGCAGCAATGTCATTTCGGGACCCTTTTGGCTGCAGCTAGGGCGCATCTAGGAACCCATAACTACCAAGTTTGAAGTTCGGGGGACCTATGGCTGCAAATGGGCACAGTGAGGCTGCAAATGGGCACAGTGAGGCTGCAAATGGGCATTGTTGACCCTCTTTTCCACTTACAGTAGCTGCGCATTTCTCACCCTAGGCTTATACTCGAGTCTATAAGTTTTCCCATTTTTTTGTGGTAAAATTAGGTGCCTCTGCTTATATTCGGGCCGGCCTATACTCGAGTATATATGGTAGTTCTTCCTTATTTAGCTCTATCTACTTTGCCTGTATTGCCTGACTCTTTTTCTTGATTTAAAGCTGAAAGTTGTATCTGCTTATATTTTGCCTTCCCTGGTTCCTCCATTCCTGTAATAATTTTTTTTTTTTTAAATAAAACCTTTCCATTGTCATTACATACATTATTTTCTACCCACCGCCGGGTCTCTGTGATTCTCTCTGCAATGCAGGCAGATCATGGCTGGTGGGAGGGGCCAGCAGAATGCTGTTACATAGCTTCCTGAAAATATCACAGCACCCTTACTCAGTACTCCCCTCAGGAGTCCTCAGCCGTAAATGAAAACGGTGGGCTGGGTCTTGGGAGGAGTTAACCACTTAAGGACCGAGCCTCTTTTTCAGACTCGGTGTTTACAAGTTAAAAACATTTATTTTTTTGCTATAAAATTACTTGGAACCCCCAAACATTATACATTTATTTTTCTAACACCCCAGAGAATAAAATGGCGGTCGTTGCAATACTTTTTGTCACACCGTATTTGCGCAGCTGTCTTACAAGCGCATTTTTTTAGAAAAAATACACTTTTTTGAATTAAAAAATAAGACAACAGTAAAGTTAGCCCAATTTTTTTTTTTTATATTGTGAAAGATAATGTTACGCCGAGTAAATTGATACCCAACATGTCACGCTTCAAAGTTGCGCCGGCTAGTGGAATCGCGATAAACTTTTATCCTTAAAAATCTCCATACGCGACATTTAAAAAATTCTACAGGTTGCATGTTTTGAGTTACAGAGGACTAGAATTATTGCTCTCGCTCTACCGATCGCGGCAATACCTCACATGTGTGGTTTGAACATCGTTTTTATATGCGGGCGCTACTCGCGTATGCGTTTGCTTCTGCACGCAAGCTCGGTGGGACGGGGCACATCTAAAAAATAAAAAAAAATGTTCTTATTTATTTTATCTTTTTTTTTTTTTTTTTTTTTTAAATAAATAAAATAAAAATGTTGTCACTTTTATTCCTATTACAAGGAATGTAAACATCCCATGTAATAGAAAAAAGCATGACAGGACCTCTTAAATGTGAGATCCCAATTTTTTTTTGCTTAGAATAAAGATCACGATTCTCACGGCATAACATCTTCTTTCACATATACAATAAAATTGGGCTAACTTTACAGTTTAGTTTTTTTTTTTTTTATTGAAATATATTTTTTCCCCAAAAAATTGCGTTTAAAAGACCGCTGTGCAAATACAGTGTGACATAAAATATTGCAACAATCTCCATTTTATTCCCTAGGGGCTCTGCTAAAAAATATATATATATATATATATATATATATATATATATATATATATACATACCTCCCAACATTTTGAGATGGCAATGAGGGACACCTACTATAAAACGTATGTAGGCATAGGACACGCCCCCTACCACACCCCCTTAAAGGAGACTTAACTGAAAAAAAAAGTTAATTAAATCCACAAGGACTTTTTTTTTTTACCACTACTATTCCTTTATATTGGCTGTTAAGATTTACAAATGCAGCAATTTAAAAATCAGATGAAAGGTTTAGCGCTGGGAAACACGTTTTGAAAGATAAAAAGTGCATTTTATATACATCTATATAGACCAGGCCAAAATGAGGGACACATGAGGAGGAAAGAGGGACAGAGGGACATTGCTCCAAATCAGGGACATCAAAATGAGGGACAGTTGGGAGCTATGTATATATATATATATAATATTTGGGGGGTTCTAAGAAATTTTCTAGCAAAAAAAATACAGATTTTAACTTGTAAGCAACAAGTGTCAGAAAAAGGTTTAGTCTTTAAGTGGTTAAACTGACCTCATTTACAGACCGAAGTTCATCCCTTTGATCTCTAAAAGAACTAAATGTTAGTTTGTTTATAGTTACCTCCCAGCGCTCACAATGTTGTTAAATGGAATGTAAAGGCAGAAGGTTTTTTTAACTTAATACATTCTATGCAGCCCCCCTCAGCCCCTCTAATACTTACCTGAGGTCCTTCTATGTTCAGTGATGTTCACAAGCGTCTCAGCCTTCCGAGACTCTCTCTCATGATTGGCTGAGACACAGCAGCGGCGCCATTGGCTCCAGCTGCTGTCAATCAAAGTCAGCTAGACAATCAGGGGAGAGAGGGGGGCGGGGCCATGTCGGGCGCGGTGTCTGAATGGACACAGGGAGCTGTGACTCAGCTCAGGTGCCCCCTTAACAAGCTGCTTGCTGTGGGGGCATTAAACAGGAGGGAGGGGCCAGATTCCCTGATCTTATAGGGAATGTCTTGAAATGTTTATTGTGTATTACACAGTACCCTGAAAGATTTACATTTTGTCTTGTTTTGGATGTAAAAAAAAACTAAAAGAACTCTTTCTGTGCCTAGGCACTCCTTTTCTGTGTAATAGCTGTATGTCTGCAGCATGAGATCATCTATTGCACTGCTGTCTCTGACCAGATTTGGAGTGAGATTTGGTGATGTCCCTACTGTGGTACTCACTGTTCTCCTTGCTGGAGAGGAAGCTGTACCTGAGGACCTGCACTGCAAGAATCTCCCTGCTTCATCTTAATCCATTCCGTAGATCTGGGTCATGGAATTCTGTGTGCTACATCTGCAGGTAGCAGATTTGTCATACTGTACATTGTGTCCCAGTATAACAAAAGAAAGTTCAAATTAAAGGGAAATCCCCTCTTAGACAGTTGACACAAGGGAGTCCCCCTTGGAGGATTCCCCCTCACCTCTTGTTCTGGTGAATTTTGGACTTCCCATCACTTTGTGTCCTAGTCACAATGGTCACTGAGACAAAACAGAGAGGGGTGAATCTACTCAGAGGGAACACAGACAGCAATAAAAACCTGACAGAGGCTCCAACACTTCCCCCGACCTATCCAGAGCTATTTTAAAAAAGCTTGGGCTAGAAGCGGACTCTAATAAATAGTCTCTTAGAATCTTCTCCTTCTCCAGGTATGATTCTACTTGTATCCCTGCATTTGTCCAGCTATGGAAGCTGAAAATCACTGTAGTAGGCATTGCTGCTGCAGTGATTGTTGCTATCTTCCAGTTCCTGTTTGTCAGGGCTGGGCTCAGCCATTCCTTCTCTAAACTGGCCGCTCAGCTGTCGGCTAATTGCCAGCTCCTATCTCTCCACAGTTACTCAGCTGTTGATGATATCCTGCCCGTCAGTCCTGCCTACTTAAAGCGGAGTTCCGCCGTTTTTTACAAATACTGCAGCTGCTGAATTTTAAAATATGGACACTTACCTGTCCAGCACGCCCACGATGTCGGCACCCAAAGCCGATCTCTCGATCGGCTCTCGGGTGCTGCCACCGCCATCTGCGGTATGGGAATCAGGAAGTGAAGCCTTGCGGCTTCACTTCCCGGTTCCCTACTGTCTCTGGGATCCATGTGTTTCCCAGCAGACAGCAGGGGATGACAGGAAGTGATGTAAATACCCGCAGATTCTGCGGCTATCTATGCCCGGAAGTGGGTGCAGATACCTGAAAGGTGCCAATTGTGGCACCGGAGGGGGGAGGGTTCCGATGAGCGGAAGTTCCACTTTAGCATGGAACTCCGCTTTAAGCCATCCAGGTGAAGATCGTGACATCACCACCCTCCCTCGCCACTTCATCCAATCAGAGAGTGCTTTGTGAAAAATGGAAGGCATCCTCTAAATGGTGAGGTGAAGATCGTAACATCACCACGCTTCCTTGCCAACTCATCCAATCAGAGAACCCTTTGCGATAAAAGGAAGGCATCCTCTGAATGGCAAGGTGAAGATTGTATCATCACCACCCTTCATCTCCACCTCGTCAAATCAGAGAACGATTTGTGAAAAATGGAAGGCATCTTTTAATTGGCGCCCATGTTCTGGCTACTACAGAGGTTCTCCACTTCCATTGAGATCAGCCAGATATGGAATATGCATCCAAGTTAGACCAATGTAACTATGCAAAAAAAAAACATAGCTGGAATTCAGGATTTTTATAAACCAATGGGAACTAATTTGTAAATATAGAATAGATCTAAGCTGTACTCCTTGCAATATTCGACTGATGTAACAACTGAAACTTGGCTTCATTCCTCATATGACTGGGCTATTAACATTCCTGGCTATGCACTCTTTCGGAAAGACAGAGTAAATAGGAAAGGTGGCGGGGTCTGTATGTGAGAAGTGATCTCAAAGTGAGTGTGAAAGAGGACCTGGTGGATGGAGAGTGTGATGAGCCTGAAGCATTATGGGTGGAACTGCATACAGATGTGCGTAGTTCAAAGTTAATCATTGGAGTTTGTTATAGACCACCCAATGTTAATGAGGAGGTGGAGACTCAGCTCCTTGCACAGATAGAAAGGGCTGCAAGGGCTGGGACAGTGATAATAATGGGGGATTTTAACTACCCAGAAATTGACTGGAATAATGGCACTGCTGGGACAGTTAAAGGGCAAAAATGTATAAACCTATTACAGGACAATTTTATGGTCCAGTTTATTGAGGTCCTAACTAGGAATGATGCTCTGTTAAACCTAGTAATCTCAAACCATGCAGAGCGTATTACTAATGTTCAGATAAAGGAACACCTGGGTAGCAGTGATCATAACATTATTTCATTTGATGTTGGCTGTAAGCAAAAATCACATACGGGAAAGATAAAAACACCTAATTTCAAGAGAGCAAATTTTCCAAGGGTGAGGGCTGCTCTCCAGGACTTAGACTGGGAGAGAATATTGGCATCAATGGCCACAGAACAGAAATGGGAATTCTTCAAAAAGACTGTTTGTGAACTCACTGCAAAGTATATTCCCATGGGCAATAAGTTTAAAAGGCTAAAAATAAAACCTATGTGGCTCACGACCAAAGTTAAAAAACCTATAAACTATAAGAAAAGAGCTTTTAAAAAATATAAAAACGAAGGAACACTAGTGTTGTTTAAATGTTACGAAGAATATAACAGAATATGTAAAAAGGAAATCAATTATGCAAAAATTCAAATTGAACTACAGATTGCAAAAGATAGTAGGACAAACCCCCAAAAAATCTTCAAATATATTAATAGTAAAAAGGTCAAGTCTGAGCATGTAGGCCCTTTACAAAATAATCTAGAGTGGGTGACTGGGGACAAAGAGAAGGCTAATTTATTAAATACTTTCTTCAGCTCTGTGTATACAAAGGAGCATGGGGGAGCTCATGTCCATAATGGGGGTGGTATTGACACAGCCCTAAATCCACAATGGCTCAAAAGTGATATGGTCCAGAAATATTTAGACAGAATAAAGGTGGATAAAGCAGCTGGACCAGATGGCATCCACCCACTGATTCTAAAAGAATTGAGCTCTGTAATTTCAAAGCCATTGTATCTACCGTATATACTCGAGTATAAGCCGAGATTTTCAGCCCTTTTTTTAGGGCTGAAAGTCCCCTTCTCGGCTTATACTCGAGTCAGTGCGGTCTGCCTACATGAACAGCTTGTCATGTAGACAGACGGCACTGTTCAAAAGCCGCGCCGCCTCCTCCCGCCCGTCCGTGATAGGCGGACACTAATTTTCCCAGCAGCGCAGTGTTCCGCCTATCACGGATGTTCTCTCATTCTCATCTCATGGACGAGGATGAGAGAATATCCGTGATAGGCGGAACACTGCACATGACTGCTGGGAAAACCGAGTGTTCCTCCTATCACGGACGAGGAGGAGGAGGAGGCGCGGCTTTCAAACCTGCAATGGCGCCTCGCGCCTCAGCGTGTACGCTGAGGCGGAGGAGGGACACCGGACACCCGAGGGACACCGGACACCGGACACCGGGCAGCGGCCCCCGAGGGACAGGCGGAACACAGCGGGACACCGGATCGATCGGCACAGGTAGGCTGCACTGGGGACACGGGGGGGTTGTATAGGACACAGGGGACATGTAGATGGGCATTTGGTGACACACTTTTCCACTTACAGTAGCTGCTCCATTTCCCCCCCTCGGCTTATACACGGGTCATTAACTTTTCCCATTTTTTTGTGGTAAATCAGGGGCCTCGGCTTATACTCGGGACGGCCTATACTCGAGTATATACGGTAATATTTAGGGACTCATTAATGACGGGAATAGTACCACTGGATTGGTGCAGGGCTAATGTGGTGCCTATATTTAAAAAGGGAACAAAGTCTTTACCAAGTAACTATAGACCTGTTAGTTTAACTTCTATAGTTGGGAAGATACTGGAGAGATTAATAAAAGACCACATAGACGAGTTCTTGCTGGAAAAAAACATTTTAAGCAACAGACAGCATGGGTTCATGAAAGACAGAAGTTGTCAGACAAACCTCATTTCTTTTTATGAGGTGGTAAGTAAAACCTTGGACAGAGGCGTGGCTGTGGACGTGGTATACTTGGATTTTGAAAAAGCGTTCGATACAGTTCCCCACACGGCTCATGTGTAAGGTAAGGTCTACAGGTTTGGAAATATCAGTTTGTAAATGGATAGAAAACTGGCTAAAAGACAGAATTCAGAGAGTCGTGGTTAATGATTCTTACTCTGAATGGTCTAAGGTTATCAGTGGTGTACCCCAAGGTTCAGTGCTGGGACCCTTACTTTTTAATATCTTTATAAATGATATTGGGTCTGGAATCAAAAGTAACATTTCTGTCTTTGCAGATGACACCAAGCTATGCAGTGGAATAACGTCCTTACAGGAGGTCTCCAATTTACAAGCCGACCTCAATGCTCTGTCTAATTGGGCGACTATGTGGCAGATGAGGTTTAATGTTGATAAATGTAAAGTTATGCACTTGGGGGCTAAGAATATGCATCATACATACTAGGGGGAGTACAACTGCGGGAATCCATAGTGGAGAAGGATCTGGGGGTTTTGGTAGATCATAAGCTCAATAATAGCATGCAATGTCAAGATGCGGTTTCAAAAGCAAGCAAAGTCCTTTCTTGTATTAAGAGAAGTATGGACTCCAGAGAGAGAGATATAATTTTGCCCCCCTGTACAAATCATTAGTAAGACCTCATCTGGAATATGCAGTTCAGTTTTGGGCACCAGTTCTCAAAAAGGATATCGGGGAACTGGGGAAAGTGCAGAGAAGGGCAACTAAACAAATAAGAGGCATGGAGGAGCTCAGCTATGAGGAAAGATTAGAGGAACTGAATTTATTCACTCTTGAGAATAGGAGATTAAGGGGGGATATGAGCAACATGTACAAATATATAAGGGGTCCATATAGTGAACTTGGTGTTGAGTTATTCACTTTACAGTGAACAAAGAGGACAAGGAGGCACTTTTTACGTCTAGAGGAAAAGAGATTTCATCTCCAAATACGGAAAGGTTTCTTCACAGTAAGAGCTGTGGAAATGTGGAATAGACTCCCTGCAGAGGTGGTTCTGGCCAGCTCAGTAGATTGCTTTAAGAAAGGCCTGGATACTTTCCTAAATGTACATAATATAACGGGGTACTAACATTTATAGGTAAAGTTGATCCGGGGAAAATCCGATTGCCTCTCGGGGGGATCAGGAAGGAATTTTTTCCCCTGCTTTAGCAAATTGGATCATGCTCTGCTGGGGTTTTTCGCCTTCCTCTGCATCGACTGTGGGTATAGAATTGGGTATATGGGATTGTATGATATTATTTTTTTTTGTGGTTGAACTGGATGGACTTGTGCCTTTTTTCAACCTGACTAACTATGTAACTAGTGGGTGCTTTAATCAACGGCATTGGATGGTGCTATGGAGATCCAAAATTAAAGTATTAAATGTAACCAACATGTATCTATTTCTCACAATAGTCAAATAAAGATAAAATTTCCAGGCCATACATTGGCCCTTCCTCAAGATCACATGATTACTGGGTTGCCTTGAGGTTGGGACCCTGCATGGCCCCGAAGCGTTGGCCTTATCTGACTAATGTGAAGTGCCACAAACAGGTGTTATGATGAAGTCTCTAGTTGGCTTTGTGTGGAAATATTTGTGTCGCCAGTATCATTCCCTGGTTATCTGGACGATATTAATAACCTGCACCGTTATCACAGTTTACTATCGCACGTTGTAGGATTAGTCACCACTTTGAGAAGAACACAAATGTTGTTTGCATAGGGATCAATCGTATTACACAGTCTCCGAGCTCCATAGTAACTTGTTGTGTTCCCACACTGTCAACGGTTGTGATTATCTACAGCTTTTAATCAAGACAATGATTTAATCACTTAATCTGTTTAATTATTAAACTGTAATAGCTTCCTGAATAAAAAAATGAAGTTCCCTCTTCCTGCGTGAAATTCTCATTGCTGGTATATCTGGGTATTTCATAGTATTTCATAATTCTTAGCAGTCAAGTCTGAGTACATTACAGTATATTATAGTAATAATCTTTTATTGTCTAAAGCAGCTATTCTCCTCCACCGGGCTGTGGCCCACTGCTGGGCTGCGACCTCCCTTCTCCCTGGCCTCCAACCAGTTGTAGATCCCTTAACCTCCCACAAGGCCTCCCAGCTACCATAGTGCCCCCCAATCTCCCATAGTGGCCCAGATGGCCTCTATGCTCTCTGAAGGCCCCCAACCTCCCACAATGCTGCCCAGCTTCCTGCAGTGCCATCCAATGTCCCTCAGTGCACCATAGCCCAATGTAGAGTCCCCAGCCATCCAAAGTGCCCCCAACCTTTAACATTGTCCCACAGCCTCCTCCAGAAACCTCATGCCATACAGGGCCACCAAGTCTGCTGAAGAGTACCCTAACCCACACCACAACCCCCATCCCCTGCACTGTGACACCCAGCCCACTATAGAGCCTGCAGCCTTCCAAAGTGCCCCCAACCTTTAACATTGTCCCACAGCCTCCTCCAGAAACCTCATGCCATACAGGGCCACCAAGTCTGCTGACGAGTACCCTAACCCACAACCCCCATCCAATGTACAGTGCGTACCAGCCCACTGTAAAGCCTCCAGCCTTCTAAAGTGTCCCAAAGTGTCCCACAGCCCCCTCCAGAAACCTCATCTGCTGCAGGGCCACCAAGGCTGCTAATGAGTAACCCAAACCACTCCAAAACCCCCATCCCCTGCACTGTGACACCCAGCCCCATTCAGAGCATTCCAGCATTTCAATACCTGTTTTGAATTCCCATTCTTCAATTGTGTGAGTTCAAAACTTTATTTTCTCTCTTAGGGCATGGAAGGTTTTATTTAGAAGTGCCCTGGTCTCAAAAAGGTTGAAAAAAGGGGTGAGGTAAGACGAGTCAGGTTCCAATTTGAGTTCAGACCAAACACTGGCTGTTTCGATGTTTGTCCAAATGCTGAATGTTTAGAGCAATTGGTGAGGATGAACATGACAGCTCCGGTTGTCAACGATTGGTAAGGAATCAGTCGGGGCTTGCACCCACCATGTCCTTCCCAACTACTCACTTCACTCGCCCCATTCACCCAAATGGGTGGAGATAGGAGGGGTTACATCATTGCCCAAATATGGCCATGGTCATATATGGCCAATACTACCACCATAATCCCCACCCTTCCCTTATATATAGCTGATGACAGCTTGAGGGAGCTGTGATTTGGCTAGTGGTATGTTTGGTATGGTCATATGCGCTGGGTCATCTGTTTTATTTTTTAACAGACATTGGGCAGCAGGCATCAGTTTTGACAATGGAATTTTTAATGAGGGACAATTTTTGGAGGATTTTTATTTATTTAATAATTGATTTTTGGGTGTCTTTATTTCTAGGTTGTACATTTTTTGTGAATGAGCATATTCATGTAGTAGGAGTTCAGTATCTGGGGGCACCCATATTATTAAAGGAGGCTTCCAGGTTCCGATGAGCCCCCCACCTGCAGACGCTTATTACAACCAGCCAGGGTTGTAGGAAAGAGGCCCTTGTCCTCATCAATTTGGGGACAAGGTGTTTTTTGTCAGGTTATGTGGCCTGGTATGGGTCAGGCTGGTTTTGGGTTAGGGGCACCATTCATTATAAAGAGTGTGTTTTGGTGCCATTCATTGTGAATAGTGTGATGTGGTGCCATTCATTGTGAAGAGTGTGTTGTGGTGCCATTCGTTGTATATGGTGTGTTGTGGCGCCATTAATTGCGAATGGTGAGTTGGGACCCCATTCATTGTAAATGGTGTACTGGAGCGCCATTCATTGAGAATAGTGTGTTATGGCGCCATTCATTGAGAATAGTGTGTTATGGCGCCATTCATTGTGAATAGTGACTTGTGGCGCCATTCATTGTGAATGGTGTATTGGGGCACCATTCATTGTGAATAGTGTGTTGTGGAGCCATTCATTGTGAATAGTATGTTGGGGCACCATTCATTTTGAATGATGTGTTGGGGCGCAATTCATTGTGGATGGTGTTTTGGGGCACCATTCATTGTGAATAGTGTGTATGGTGCCAATCATTGTGAATGGTATTGTTGTGGCGCCATTCATTGTAAATGGTGAGTTAGGGCGCCATTCATTGTGAATGGTATTGTTGTGGCGCCATTCATTGTGAATGGTGTTTCAGGGCACTATTCATTGTGAATGGTGTGTTGTGGTGTTATTCATTGTGAATACTGCATTGGGGCACCATACATTGTGAATAGTATGTTGGGGCACTATTTATTTTGAATGGTGTTTTGGGGCACTATTCATTATGAATAGTGTGTGGCGCCATACATCGTGAATGGTGTGTTGGGGTGCCATTCATTGTAAATGGTGTGTTGAGGCGCCATTCATTGTGAATAGTGTATTGGGGCGCCATTCATTGTGAATGGTGTGTTGTGGCGCCATTCATTGTGAATAGTGTATTGGGGCGCCATTCATTGTGATTGGTGTGTTGTGGTGCCATTCATTGTAAATAGTGTGTGTGACGCCATTCGTTGTGAATGGTGTGTTGGGGCGCCATTCATTGTAAATGGTGTTTCGGGGCACCATTGATTGTGAATAGGGTGCAATCACGGAGCATTGCAAACCTGGCCTGTTAGGGCTCTTTCACACGGACGGTCCGTATGTCCGTTTTTCATCCTTCCGTTTTAGGAAGAAAAACGGACATACATGTATCCCTATGGGATAACGGGTGTCAGCGGATGAGCATCCGCTGACACCCGATCTCGTCCGTGCCCGCTATGGTCCGTTTCTGCAGACGGAGGAAAACCCTATTTTTTCATCCGTCTGCAGAGCGGATTGGATGATGACGGACTCTACGGTCTGTCGTCACACGATCTCCCATAGGGGAGAGAGCGGCACTCTGACAGGTCCGTCCCTGCGCTGTGTGCGGATATCCTGTGATAGCTGTGAAAGGACCCTTAGTGGGTCCTGAGGACAGGAGTTGAGAACCACTGCTCTATACAGTAGTGGCCTTGTGTTGTGGTGTGCTGCAGTAGAAAAGAGTTGTGTGCTTTTTGGTCCATTGTGGTGCATTGACAGCAAGTTCATAATGAATGGGCCTCCTTAATGCAATGCACTAACATGCTGCATAATATTTGAATGTGCCCTTAATGGGGCTGATTTACTAAAGCTGGAGGGTACAAAAATCTGGTGCAGCTCTGCGTAGAAACCAATCAGCTTCCAGGTTTTTCTTTTTTTTTGTCAAAGCTTAATCGAACAAGCTGAAGTTAGACCAGTGGCGGCTGGTGCTCAAAATTTTTTGGGGGGGGCGCAAACAAACAGCCTCACTGTGCCATCAAACGCTGCCACTGTGCCCATCAAACGCTGCCACTGTGCCCATCAAACGCTGCCACTGTGCCCAAAGTGCTGCCATTGTGCCCCAAGTGCTGCCATTGTGCCCCAAGTGCTGCCACTGTGCCCCAAGTTCTGCCACTGTGCCCCTCAAGTGCTGCCACTGTGCCCCTCCAAGTGCTGCCACTGTGCCCCTCCAAGTGCTGCCACTGTGCCCCCTCAAGTGCTGCCACTGTGCCCCTCCAAGTGCTGCCACTGTGCCCCTCAAGTGCTGCCACTGTGCCCCTCCAAGTGCTGCCACTGTGCCCCTTCAAGTGCTGCCACTGTGCCCCCTGCCTGCCCTCTGCACTTACCTTGTCTCGGTGTGCAGCTGGTGACGGCGTCAGGCGGCAAGCGGTGTCTCATCGTCCGATGTCTTCTCCCGCGCTCCTCCTGTCTTCTGCTATGATTGGACGCCTAGCGTCCAATCACAGCGCCTGCGACTTCAGCCAATCAGGTTACAGGTAACAGACCTGGCAACCTGATTGGCTGAGAGGCGGGTCTGTGTTAGGGAAGCGATGTATTCGCTTCTCTAACACAATACTGTGTAATCAGCGAACGCACAGCAGTGCGCCCGCTGTTTACACTTAGGGAAGCATATTAGAGCACACCGCTCTAATCGGGTCCCCTATTAGAGCTTTACAGCTCTAATAGGGCGCTTCCAGAAACACCCCCCCCCCCCCGCTGTAATTCAGATGCCCGGCGCCCGTCAAGGGGCCGGACACCTGAATAGGGGGCGGCAGCGGTGACAATAGATAGATTCATGCAATGCATGAATCTATCTATTGGTGATAGAGCGGTGCAGGAGAGGGGGGGCGGCGCTCCTGCGCCCTCTATGCACACACCGCCACTGAGTTAGACGCTGATTGGCTACCAGGCACAGCTGCACCAGATTTTGCACTCTCCAGTTTTAGTAAATCAACTCCAATGCATTTGAATGCACCATTCCTGGGCTGCTGTTGTGCTAGTGGTCAAGGCCCCGGGTGTGCTGACTGGCAGGGGTGCCTGGATCTCAAGACTGGCAGCAAAGTATACATTGCAGATCAAACAATTCTCATAATACATTCTTATGCAACAGTGTAAACAGTTTAATAGAGTAGTAAGTTCTCACTAAGAAAATGTACTTTGTGTGGGAACATTTATTGCTTCTCAGGAAGTTCTATCAATTCTCAGGAAGAAAATAGACCAAAGATGTGTACACAGTGTCAGCCTGCTATTCAGCTGCATAGAATACATTGAGTTGACTTATTGGTTATTTATATATCTACTCTGCTCAAGTGACCTGCATTCAACAGCTGCTTAGTAAACACCATGGATCCTTCTCCATATTTACTTAGCAGCTGCTCAGTGAGGGTCACTTAAACAGAATAGCTATATACATACCATATACATCAATTGAATGTTATGTATGCAATCGATTACCGGGCTGACACTGTGTACACAACCTCCCCGAGAAGTGATATTACTTCCTGAGAAACAATAGACATTTTTTCACAATGTACATTTTCTTAGTGGGAAATTTGTTTTGCACATTCTTTATTTCTGCACATTTCAGGGTAATGTTGGCCTCACACAGGGCTCAAGTCCTGCGGGAACGCATGGGAACGGAGTTCCTGTACTTTTTCCACAACAGGAACTCAGTTCCCGTTAGCAGCCACGTCCTTCAAGACTTTGAAGTATGCGAGCTGTGTGGCAGGTGTTACACCAGCAGCTGCCGCCACAGCTCACAATAGTAAGTGCCGCACACCTGACCATTCAGGCATTGCCAGTAGGGGGCCCCATGACAGCTTCCGCTTCGATCTACCTGTCAATCACAGCTAGCTGACAGGTAGATCAGGTCCCTGCTGCTAAGAGATTGTATTTACTCAGACCTCTCGTGATGCTCTCCTGCCCGCCGGCCCCTCCTGATTTTCTGTCTCCTCATCTCCCCCCCCCAGTCTCCTGCATACTTGCTCTGTGTGTCCCGCTGAATCCCACCCCACCCCCCCTCTATCTTCAGTGCCATATGATGAGAGAACCCAGAGGAGGAGCACAGCTATTCTGCTCACAGGACATGCAGGGAGAGAGGTGAGCTGAGGGAGAAACATCAGTTTGGGGTGGTAAGCTGAGCACAATACCTGGCAAAGTTCAATGCCAGGAGGGAAGTTTATGTGGAAATATGTGAAGGGTTGGAATAGCAGCGAGTGTGTGTTGGAGCCCTGCAGAGTTTGCAGCCCCCCAAGCTAACATACTTCTCCTAAGAAACATTTTTTGTAGGAGTTCAGTATCTGGGGGCACCCATATTATTAAAGGAGGCTTCCAGGTTCTGATGAGCCCCCCACCTGCAGACGCTTATTACCACCAGCCAGGGTTGTAGGAAAGAGGCCCTTGTCCTCATCAATTTGGGGACAGGGTGTTTTTTGTCAGGAACACATCACTATCTCCCCAAGCATTCTGTCCAGATAATGTGCAGTTAATTTATGACCTTTCCGTTTAACCCTGTGTTATCCAAACTCTGTTCAATGAAAAGTGTAAACTCACCACATAAACACTCTATATACAAAATAACATTCCCCAATAAAGATCAGAACATGATGTTCACATTTGCATGGAAGCACAACAGAATGAATGCTGATTATTCAGAGAATTACCGTATTTATGTTTATTGAGGATTGTTTCTTTTTTATGTACTAACAGTTAAGCTTCATACACACAATACGAAAATTGGAAAAAACTTTTGAAGCGTTCGTGCATATGAGCGAATCATTTTTTTTTTTTGGTGGGCGAGTGGATCTTGGGTGGGAGTTCCCACACTTTTTTCCCCAGGACTTGACCCCTGGCCTCACACCTGTAGAATTATGCCTCGTACACACGATCGGATTGTTGGCCAACAAAACCGCGGACTTTCGTCCGAAGGGCGTTGGCCCAAACTTGTCTTGCATACACACGGTCACACAATTGTTGGCCAACAAATACGAACGTAGTGACGTACTACGTTGTTTTTCAGCTCTTTAGCGCCACCCTTTGGGCTCCTTCTGCTAATTTTGTGTTAATAGAAGCTTAGTGAGTGTTGATTCGCGCTTTTCATTTCGCACTTTTCAGTTCGAACTTTTCATTGCGTTTTTAAGTTCGTTTGTGAACGGCCGTTCGTCAACCAGACATGTTGTGGAATCGGAGGAGATAACGTCTTATTTATTATTGGCCTTGGAGTTATTGCTTTGACATTATTTTTTTGGGTTGAATAATGATTTGATTTGGTATATTTTCTATATTTTTGGATGCATAGAATGCACTTTTTTGGTTAAGTTCTATTGACAGACAGCATGTCTAATTTTATTTGTTTTCTTTTTTTTAATGCACAATAAAAAAAAATTGTGTAGAATAATACTGGCTGTGTGTTTTACTTCAAATGACAGTTTGGGAGTCGGCAGTTCCATTTAAAAAAATACAATGTAAAATTAACAAGGGACACCAACATAGTTGTATCTTTGATCTTAACCATTTTCAGAGCGGACCATTTTGCTGGCTGAAGACCAGACCACTTTTTGCGATTCGGCACTGCTTTCTTTTGGTGGTATTTGATCGCCTCTGCGGTTTTAATTTTTTGCGCTATAAACAAAAAAAGAGCGACAATTGTGAAAAAAATGCATTATTTTTTACTTTTTGCTATAATAAATATCCCCCAAAAAGATATAAAAAAACTTTTTTTTTCCTCAGTTTAGGCCGATACGTATTCTTCTACATATTTTTGGTAAAAAAAATCGCAATAAGCGATTATTGATTGGTTTGCGCAAAAGTTATAGCGTTTACAAAATAGGGGATAGTTTTATAGCATTTTTATTAATAATTTTTTTTTTACTAGTAATGGCAGTGATAGGGGCGATTTTTATTATGACTGCGACATTATGGCAGACACATCGGACAATTTTTGACAAATTTTTGGGACCATTGTCATTTATACAGCAATCAGTGCTATTTAAATGCACTGATTCCTGTGTAAATGACACTGGCAGTGAAGGGGTTAACCAGGGGGTGGCAGTGTAGGGGTTAAGTGTTCCTAGGGGCGTGTTACTAACTGTGGGGGGGGGGGGCGTGGCTGTGCTTTAGTGAACACCGATCTCTGCTCCAATCACAGGGAGCAGAGATCAGTGTCACTAGTTGCTAGGCAGAATAGGGAGATGCTGTTTACTTCCGCATCCAACCGTTGAGCCTTCCCATAAGACGATCGCGGGTATCCCCGCGGCAATCAAGTCCGCGGGACCCGCGACCGGACTCACGGGGGTCCCAACCGGCGGTGCACACGCGATGGCACAGCGGCAATCTTAAAGGGACGTACCTGTACACCCTTTTGCCTGTCCGTGCCATTCTGCCGACGTACATCGTCATGCGCCGGTCGGGAAGTGGTTAAAAACTACGGGATAATGGTGTTGTGGTAACTTGCCCAAATAAAAAAAATTAAAAAAGCATAATAATATAACTCTTGATATCACTAGAAAAAAAAAGCCTTTGAAAATGTGTTTGCAATAATTCCATCAGTATCACCAGCAAAGCAGCTTCATTATTATCCCATTAAAGAAGAAGAGAATTGTGCGCTGTATTTGGAGATTTCATAATTTGCCGCGTCACGAATGTTAATTCTCCATTACGAAGCTAGTTTACAAGACCGACCGCTTATGCTTCCGAGCATGCGTGTTTGTACTTTGTACTTTTGTCCGACGGACTTGTGTACACACGATCGGAAAATCTGACAACACACATTTGTCTGCTGAAAATTTGAAAACCTGCTAGCCAACATTTGTACGCGGAAAGTCCGACAACAATTGTCCGATGGAACGTACACACGGTCGCATTTACCAACAACAGACTGACATCACACAATTCCCGTCGGAAAGTCCGATCGTGTGTACGAGGCTTTACATTCGAACGTTCAGACAAGTAAAAAATAAATCACTCGTCCAACCATCTGATGTTGCCTTCTTGGACTTGATTCATTTTGAATGACTTTTCGTTTGAGTACCACGTGAGTGTCTTGATTTTTGTAGGATGAACTACTTCTAAATTAACATTGGCAAGTGCATACGCATAAGACTAATTACACATGTTGTTTCAACAGGAGCAAATTCATAGTTTAGAAATTCATTTATTCCCATTTAGATTTTATAAGAAATTTTTTACCCTTGTCCTTCAATTTTTTTGCTAGCTCTGGTCGCAACCGATTGTCGAACAGCCCCCTTTAGCTCTTAGAAAATCAAAGTGTAGCACTACCCCTGCAGGAGCTGATGGTGAATGCTTCCCCTACTCACATGCAACACACAGCTTTCATCCAGACACAAGAAATCAGTCCATGGGCTTGTTTTTGTTGTTTTATTGGGGAAAACAACTTGGATAGGGTATCGGGATTTTGGGATACCCAGCTTGACTTGAAGAACAACAGATGAGGACAACCTCCTTCCTATGTACAGAGAAAAAGATCCTAGACTCCTAGTCTGCCCTCCTTGCTAGAAACACCCAATCTCTTGGATCAGTGGCAAAGTCCCTTACGGACCAGGAGCTCTCAGCCCCTTTCAAAAGTAGCACAAAATATTGAAAAGCTGCATGCAGGATTATCTCCTTTCCTTTTGTAGAACGGCTCCCAGGTCCACTGCCTGCAGGAACTACTAGCCCTCCTGGATTGCATGTCTACCAGCCCACCCGGCTGCTCTGAAGATCTCCCAGGACAAGGGATAAAGAGTTAAAGTGGAAGTAAACCCTCCTATCGTTTTCAGCCAAGGAAGCTGCCATCTTGGCCTCTGTTCAATCTTCAACTGCCATGATGCTGCACGTGTGATCAGTTATGACACCAGCCATTGGATGGTTTGACAGTTTGGTTGAAAGCATAGTCAATGTGACAGGTAGCATTTCCGGCATGCCATTTTTTTTTTACTTTTCAAATCAAAGGGTTTACTTCCGCTTTAAGCACAGCGCTGTCCTTTGAAAGCTTGCAAGGTCCAAATTGTATTGACTAGACAACTGGATCAGATCATCTCTAATTCTGCAGGTCTTTTGGGATGTTCCCAATCTGCAGTGGTCAGAAGTCAGAACCTACCAAAAGTGTTTCAAGGAAGGAAAACTGAAGAACTGGTGGCAGGGTTAAGAGGGGTGAAGGCTCATTGATGCACATGGGGAGTGAAGGCTGGCCCGTGTAGTCTGATCCAATAGAAGAGCTACTGGAGCTCAAATTGCTGAAAAGATTAATGCTGGTTCTAATAGAAAGGTGTCAGAACACACAGTGCATCAGTTAGTTGTTTACGGGGCTGCATAGCTACAGACCAGTCAGGGTGTCCATGCTGACCCATGTCCACAGCCCAAAGTGTCTACAATGGGCACGTGAGCATCAAAACTCACCTCGAAGCAATGGAAGAAGATGGCCTGGTCTCATGAATCACATTTTCTTTTACATCATGTAGATGGCCAGGTGTGTGTGCGTCACTTACCTGGGAAGAAGATGGCACTAGGATGCGGTATGGGAAGTCAGATCCATGAATGCCCCACCTCACAGCTTACAGGACTTAAAGGTACTGCTACTGAAGGCTTGGTGCTAGATACTACAGCCGTACCTTCAAAGGTCTAGTGGTGTCCATGCCTCAACGGGTCAGGGTTGTTTTGGGGGCAGAAGGGGGACATACTCAATATTAGGTGGGTGGTCATAATGTATAAGTACATAAGTGTATGTAGATACGGTCACTGATTCTAAATCATTTCTGGGAAGAATTTTATTGTAAAGTCAAATAATTTTCAGAGATAATATATTGAAATACAGTAGCTGAGAACTGGGAGCATTTTGACATCCAGACAGGTCATTATCCACTTCAATATTTATCAGGTGAGATAGACAATCCAGCCACTCACTGATTACGTCTGCCTGGGAATGTGGTCATTAGATAACTAGCTTTAAAATAATCCTGCCATTAGAGAAATACATGGGCTTCATTACTGGCATCCTTCTTAAAATGCTTGTTTTGCTAACCCATTGGCCTCAATCTTTCTGTAATTTTGTAAATTCTGTATTTTCCGGGGTCAGCCTTTTTTTTCCTGGGCTGAGATGCTTCACTCGAAAATAACAAAATTAATGTCAATCCTGTTAGCTGTGAAATTCTTGACCATGGAGGGAAAAATATGTATTATTACTCCAGTGATGATTTAACGTATATACTCGAGTATAAGCCGAGTTTTTCAGCACATTTTTTTGTGCTGAAAGTGCCCCCCTCGGCTTATACTCGAGTCAAGCACTTTTCTGCAGCAAAAAAAATAAAATTACGACCCGACTTTGGTCTAGGAATCCCAAATTTGGTGTGCCAACCCAGTGGACCTAGCACCATAACATATCCAAATATGGGGTTCCTAGCACTAAGTGGCCCCGAGATACAGGGCCCCAAAGTCGGTTCAGAAAATGTCATTCTCTGCTGCAGAAAAGTGCTTGAGATTTTCTGACCCGAATTTGGGGCCCCATATCTCGGGGACACTTGGAGCTAGGAACCCCAAATTTGGCATTCAAACCCGGTTGAACTAGCACTACAACATATCCAAAGATGGGGTTCCTAGCACTAGGTGGCCCCGAGATACAGGGCCCCAAAGTCGGTTCAGAAAATGTCATTCTCTGCTGCAGAAAAGTGCTTGAGATTTTCTGACCCGAATTTGGTGTCCCATCTCTCGGGGACACTTGGTGCTAGGAACCCCAAATGTTGTATTCCAACCCAGTGGAATTAGCACTACAACATATCTAAAGATGGGGTTCCTAGCACTAAGTGACCCCGAGATACAGGGCCCCAAATCGGTCAACTGTGTCCATCTGCATGGGCACAGTGAGGCTGCAAATGGGCATCGTTGACCCTCTTTTCCACTTACAGTAGCTGCGCATTTCTCACTCTAGGCTTATACTCAAGTCAATAAGTTTTCCCAGTTGTTTGTGGTAAAATTAGGTGCCTCGGCTTATATTCGGGTCGGCCTATACTCGAGTATATACGGTACTTTGCCCAAACCACCGGCCTGTGAGTGGACCTTCAGCTTCATCACGTACAGAGCAGAACTAATAATTCTGTGCAGTGCTACCCCCATAAGGGCCCCTGGATTTTTTTCCTGCAGTTGCACAGAATTCAAGAACCAGTCCAGGGTGTTTGGTTTTGTTTTTGGTTTATAGGACTTGGATAGCTACGGGAAAGAGAGGGCCGGACAGAACGAGTGCAATGAGGATAGGGAGGGCCACACATGACTGTGTGTCTAGTGACACACCAAAAAGGAATGTAGCAGGGAGGGGTTAGCAGGGGGGCAGCAAATAGGAGGCAGGGGGAGCGGCATTATAAAAAGGGGGCGTGGCCAATCGGGAACACTCGTTGTATGGAATTCACAGGAGGAGGCAGTTTTTCTCACTGCTCCTCTACATCCAGCTAAAATGGCCGACAGCGACCTCGTGGAGCGACTGAGGGCCGCGGCAGAGACGAATGGGGCCGAATGGCTGCAGGCACAGGTGGCAGCTATACTTGCTGGAGCAGCATCCAGGGATGGAGGACAGAGCAGAAGACCGGAGGGACGTTCGGCGGATGGTGGTGACCGATCAAGCGGCCGGGTGCCCAGGGCACCTGTGAGGTACTCTCCAGGGGGGGTTGCAGGCCCATCCAGACCAGCCAGGAGCCCTAGGGGGGATTTATCCACACCACCTGCCAAGAGGGCCCAGACAGAGACCCCGATGGGGCCTAGGCGGAACGCACGCCGCGGGCGCCATGCGGGGGGCGGGGCTTCGGGCCTACTCAGAGTTCCATCCCCAGCAGCTAGAAGGGGGCCCTCACAGGACCCACCAGCCCCCGCAGATCTGCACAGACCGGGGGGACAACCAGCGGAGAGGAGGTCACAGCGGACGGGAGCCGGGAAGAGGGGGCAGTCAGGAAGCACATCGGCCCTTGCCACAGCGGCGTCCTCCCCAGCAGCTCTGCACGAGTTGAGGGGGGGGCGGTCAGCTCAGTCTGGAGGAACAGCCAGGATGGGGGGTAATACACCCCGGAGGAGTGCGGCATCGGACCCTTCAGCAGCTCTGCACGAGCCGAGGGGGGAGGACAGTAGGGTGCATATGTCTGCTAGTACAGCGCGACGGGCCGCCGGAAGGGCCAACACAGCAGAGGGTAGGCGGACGCCACCAGGAAGTGAAGCAAGAAGGCCAGTGGGCAGGAGCAGTGCCGGGTCCGGCCTGGCCGCCCAGGACGTGGGGAGCCAGGGAGGTGGGGTGGGGGGGGGGGCAGCAACATCGGGGGTGGTGATCGGAAGGAGCCGGGAGTTGTCCAGGAGTCCCTCCCCGAGGGGAACAGCGTCTTTCTCTCAGCAGGAGGAGTTCAGCAGGTCCGAAGGCGAGCTGTCCGAAGAAGATGAGGTGCCCAGCCGCCCACAAGTGTCGGTTGATGTCAGGCCGGTAATCCCGGTGGAGGTGCCAAGACGGCCCGGTAAGTCCAGTAGTAATAACTCTTTTACAACTGCTTTACAGAATTTGTTGGGAATTGTACCAGGGGGGGGGAGGGAATTAGGGCCTCCGGCTCCGCTGGTGGCAAGCCATGACCAACCGCGGGCTGGGAGTGAGTCTCCATCGGGGGGTCAGGTGCAGGAGTTGCTGGAGGGCCTAAGGGCCCTGGTGGGGCGTTTTGAGAAGGCGGGTGGGGTAGCGAACCCCCCAAGCGGGGCTTCGGTCACAACAGCTGGAGAGGCATCGACTTCGGTGGGCCCAGGAGAGCAGGTGAGTACGCCAGAGAAGAGTGGGGATGAGCAAGTGGTAAGGGCCGACATTGTACGGATGGCAGATGCAGCAAAATGTGAGGTATACGTTTGCTTCGAGGGCCCCCTGGGGGCCCATTTAAAACAGGAAGTGAGGGAAAAAATCTGGAAGGGTGAGTATGTGGAGATTTTTTCCCTGTTGCCATTGGAGAAATTCAATTTAGACAGGGTGAAACCGGATGACACCAAAAAAGCTGATGAGGAGAAGAGGCGGTATCGGTTAATTCCACGGACGTTTGCAAACTGGCTGCAAGCGTTCGCCATATTGGCCGGGGTAATTGGGGAGAAGAACCCCGAGCACTGCTCGGCGTTATTCTGCTATATGGACGCTATAGGGGAGGCGCATAGGGTCTATGGAGGGACAGCTTGGCTGCGATATGACGAGCAGTTTAGGCAGCGCAGGGCGGTTCGCCCAGCATTGCGATGGGACCATAAGGACATTAGCTTATGGATGAGATTGATGGCTTCGGCAAAGACGCCGGCACAGACATTTCTCGGGGGGGCTGGGGGTAGCCACTCCTCGGGATCCTCAGCCGGAAAGAAATTTGGAATATGTTGGCAGTTCAACGAGGGAGCCTGCAAATTTGGAAACACGTGCAAGTTTAAGCACGAGTGTTCAGGTTGCGGGGGAGGGGGACACTCGTTGGCGCGATGCTTCAAAAAAGGAAAGCGCGCCGGAGAGCCTGGCAACAAGAGGGACGACGCCGGTGATGTGGGTAAGAATGCAGCCTTTCCTAAATAGGTATCCTGACAGGGCGGCGGCGGGTTTGCTCAGTGCGGGGTTCAGGGAAGGTTTCAGGATCCCGTGCACATTGACGGAAATTCCTCCGGTGGCAAAGAATCTGAGGTCAGCATTGTTGCACCCAGAGGTTGTGTCGGAGAAATTAGCCAAGGAGGTTGCGTTGGGTAGGATGGCGGGGCCGTTCGTGGCTAAGCCGTTGACGGACTTAGTAGTGTCACCACTTGGGGTGGTTCCCAAAAAGGAACCCAACAAGTTTTGTTTAATACATCATTTATCTTTCCCAAAAGGGGGATCGGTAAATGATTTTATTGACCCGGAGGCATGCACGGTATCGTACACGTCATTCGATGCTGCGGTGCGATGGGTACGGCGATATGGCCGAGGGGCACTGATGGCAAAGTCTGATGTGGAATCCGCATTTCGACTGCTGCCAGTGCACCCAGACAGTTTTCATTTGCTGGGTTGCTGTTGGCAAGACCAATTTTATGTCGATCGTTGTTTGCCCATGGGGTGTTCCATATCGTGCGCCATGTTTGAGGCGTTCAGTTCGTTTTTAGAATGGGTAGTTAGGGATGTGACAGGCATTGATTCCGTCATCCATTATTTGGATGACTTCCTCTGCGTGGGCCCTCCAGCTTCCAATGTGTGTGCGATACTGTTGTCCACGTTGCAGCACATTGCGGAGAGTTTTCGGGTGCCGTTAGCACCTGACAAGACGGAGGGCCCGCGCACAGAATTGAGTTTTTTGGGGATAGTGATCGATTCCATGGCTATGGAATGCAGGTTACCAGAAGAGAAGTTGAGGGACTTACAAAAGGAAATTAGGGAGATTCATGGGTGCAAAAAAGTGCAGTTGCGCACGTTACAATCCCTGTTGGGAAAGTTGAATTTTGCATGCAGAATCATTCCTATGGGGAGAATTTTTTGTAGACGATTGTCATCGGCCACGGCGGGGGTGAAAGCTCCCACACATTATATTAGGCTTCGGAGGGAGCACAGGGATGATCTGGAGGTGTGGCATCGGTTTTTGCAGGAGTTTAACCACATACCCACTGGGCAGTTAAACCCCCTTCCTAACCAGACCAATTTTCAGCTTTCGGTGCTCTCACACTTTGAATGACAATTACTCAGTCATGCAACACTGAACCCAAATGAATTTTGTGTCCTTTTTTTCACACAAATGGAGCTTTCTTTTGGTGGTATTTAATCACCGCTGGGTTTTTTATTTTTTGCGCTATAAATCAAAAAATACTGAAAATTCGGTAAAAAATAAATAAAAATTCTTTGTTTCTATTAAAAATTATTGCAGAGTATTGGCGAGTATTGGCAGAGTATTACAGTGTTGCACAGTGGTGGCAGAGCATTGCACAGTGGTGGCAGAGCGTTGCACAGTGGTGGCAGAGCATTGCACAGTGGTGGCAGAGCGTTGCACAGTGGTGGCAGAGCGTTGCACAGTGGTGGCAGAGCATTGCACAGTGGTGGCAGAGCATTGCACAGTGGTGGCAGAGCATTGCACAGTGGTTGCAGAGCGTTGCACAGTGGTGGCAGAGTATTGCACAGTGGTGGCAGAGCGTTGCACAGTGGTTGCAGAGCGTTGCACAGTGGTGGCAGAGCGTTGCACAGTGGTGGCAGAGCATTGCACAGTGGTGGCAGAGTATTGCACAGTGGGGGCAGAGCATTGCACAGTGGTGGCAGAGTATTGCACAGTGGGGGCAGAGTATTGCACAGTGGGGGCAGAGTATTGCACAGTGGTGGCAGAGCATTGCACAGTGGTGGCAGAGTATTGCACAGTGGGGGCAGAGCATTGCACAGTGGGGGCAGAGCATTGCACAGTGGTGGCAGAGCATTGCAGTGGGGGCAGAGCATTGCACAGTGGTGGCAGAGCATTGCACAGTGGTGGCAGAGCATTACACAGTGATTGCAGAGCATTGCACAGCGGTGGCATTGTATTGGCCAGCGCTGTGGGCACTACACATCCAGCCCACAGCGCTGGCCCCATCTCTCCCCCTCTCCGCTTCTCCCCTCTCTGTACCGATCGGTACAGAGAGGGGAGGGAGGAACCGGCGTCATGACGTGACGCCGGTTTGTGTACATGTGATCGCTCCGTCATTTGACGGAGCGATCACGTGGTAAACGGCCGCTATCAGCGGCTGTTTACTGTGATCCGTGATGCGCCGGGTCCTCGGGACCCGGCGGTCACGGATGTTCCCGAGTGCGCGCCCCAGGGGGCGCGCGGGAGCATGTTTCTGGGAGGACGTCCGTAGGACGTCCACTTAGAACAAGCCGACCGCGCTGTGGCCGTCTTTCGACTATAGCGCGGTCGGCATGTGGTTAATGGGAGGTCGGTTTGGATGTCAGGTCCAGTTAGCAATTTCGATGTTGAGCTAGTAACTGACGCCGCAGGATCCACAGGTTACGGAGCGTACTTCCAAGGGTGTTGGAGTGCGGAACCATGGCCACGATCCTGGGTGGAGGCGGGGTTTACAAAGAATTTAGCACTATTGGAGTTGTTTCCGGTGGTGGTAGCATTGGAGCTGTGGGGCAAGGCCTGTACAAATTTAAAGCTTAGATTAAACTGTGATAATATGGGGGTAGTGCAAATAATCAATAGTATGTCGGCGTCTTCACAACCTGTCATCCGGCTGATGCGACAGCTAGTGTTACGCTGCATGCAATTGAATATTTTTCTTTATGCGGTACACATCCCGGGGGTAGAGAACACGCTGGCTGATTCTTTGTCTCGGTTCCAGTGGGACAGATTCAGGACTCTGGCACCGGAGGCTCAGCAGGAGGGCGTTCCTTGCCCGGCCTGGATCTGGGATTTGGCACTAGGGTAGCAGCGGGATGGATCCAGAAGTCGGTGAGTATGTCGTCTTGGTTGGCATACCAGAAGGTCTGGAAGGAGTGGGGTGAGTTGCTGCTGGAATCGGGAGTGGGGCAGGATGTGTCACAATTTAGGCTGTTAGTGCTGTATTACGTGTCCAGAAATATGGAGGAAGGCAGGTCAGTGTCCGCCATTGAAAAACGGTTGGCAGGGTTGGCCTTTTTGTTCAAGTTACAAGGCATTGTGGATTGGACAAAAGAATTTTGGGTGAAACAGGCAGTAAAAGGGTATCGCAAAGCAAACAGGACAAGGGATGAGAGGCGGCCGATTACTTTTGCCAATGTGTTGGCATTAAGGGAGCAGTTGAGTGGGGTGTGCAAAGATGGGTACGAGGGGCTATTATTTACAGCGGTTTTTTCCTTGGCGTTTTTCGGGGCATTTCGGATTGGTGAGTTGGTTAGCCCATCAAAAAAGGAAGGGGGAGGTTTAATGTTGGGGGACGTGGAAGTTTTGGGTGACAGGGTGCTGGTGAATTTAAAAAAGTCCAAGACTGATCAAAAAGGTGTGGGGGTTCTGATTTCGTTGCATAGGTTACAAGGTTGCGCGGTATGCCCAGTAAAAGCAGTAGGGGAGTTCATGGGGGTGAGACCGGAGGTTGGGGGCCCATTGTTGGTGCACAGTGATGGATCATACCTGTCGCGATTCCAATTTGGGGCGGTTCTGCGGAAATGCTTAAATAGTATGGGTTTAGAAGGTTCTGCCTACGCCTCACACTCCTTCCGCATTGGGGCGGCCACCGAAGCCGCCAGGTGTGGGTTGGATGAGGTGGATGTGCAAAAAATGGGGAGGTGGGAATCGAAGCGATTTCGGACTTACGTTAGACCACTGTTGATTCAGGAATAATGGGGATAGATATAAAAAATAAAAATAAATAAATAAATAAATAAATAAAGGGCGAGTTTTACTGTGTTGTTATAGTTTGTAATGGTTAGTATGGTGGCCTTAGTAGTTAAGTTATAGTACTGGTCAATTACACTATGTTTGTCATTTCAGATGGAGGGCTTCCGCGCCTCGTCTGGATCCTGGGGCACTCATATGTGTGTTGGGGAGCACGTAGAGGGGATGCCAGACCAGGTGGGAGGCAGTTGGGGGTGTCTAGGAGAGAGGCCACCATACGTTGGCTGGGCAGGCCGGGAATGTTGTGGGAGAGGGTGGTGCCCGAAATGGAACGTTTCGCATGGTTGGACAGGCCACCGGCGGTCCTGGTCATACATGCGGGCGGGAACGATTTGGGAATGCGGACAGTAAGGGATCTTATTGCTGACATAAAGAGGGATCTGACCTACCTGCACGAGACATATCCAGACACGCTGTTGGTATGGTCAGATATGGTCGCTAGAACATCCTGGAGGAGGGCTAGATCAGTATATCGCCTTAACAAGGCGAGGATCCGTGTAAATAAGGTAGTGGGGAGGTTCCTGGCATGGCAAGGGGGTTTAGTGGTTCGCCACAGGGAACTTGAGAAAAATGTGGGCCTCTATTTGAGGAGGGATGGGGTTCACTTGACGGATGTCGGGATCGACCTGTGGTCGTTGGGTCTACAGGAGGGGATACATACGGCCCTGCGGGTGTGGAGGTGCCTTCAAGGGTAAGGGGTCACCCTTTCAGTCTGTGGCGGTGTTTAGGTTGGTCAGTGACGGTGGCAGTGATGTAGTTGGTGAGTGTGTGGGGGGCTCGTCATGAGATGGCCCCTCCGGTGTAGTACATCGAAGTCGATGATTACTCTGTGTGCACTGCGGGATAGGGTTTTGTCTCCGGGCGGTTAAAATGGAGGCCTACTTGGTTCGGTTAATCCTGCAGTGCCCCCTGGTGGTAGATATATATATAGTCATATATATATATTGGTTAATTAAAATGGTTGTGTTACAAGTGTTAGCCCCGTCACTGACCAACATAAGAGGGTATAACCGATGGTTATTTATGTTTACAATAAAATGTTTATGGTTATTTATGGTTAATTTTATATGGTTATTTATACGGTTTTATATGGTTATTTATATTTGGAGTTAAGTTTAATAAAGGCTGTTGTGGCCATTTACTCCACAAGAAGTACGGTGTGGCCCATTATTTAAGAGGGGTAGCAAAAAGGGGGTTTTGGAATAAAGGGGTCACAACAGAAGGGGTGGTCTTTACTAGGCTACACGAGTCAAGAGAGGGCCGGACAGAACGAGTGCAATGAGGATAGGGAGGGCCAGACATGACTGTGTGTCTAGTGACACACCAAAAAGGAATGTAGCAGGGAGGGGTTAGCAGGGGGCAGCAAATAGGAGGCAGGGGGAGCGGCATTATAAAAAGGGGGCGTGGCCAATCGGGAACACTCGTTGTATGGAATTCACAGGAGGAGGCAGTTTTTCCCACCCACCCTCCCAATAGTTAAGTTTGTTGTGAAGGTTTTAATGCTTTTGTTATCATTTCAGGAAATCAAGATGGATGTCTGGAAGAAAGTGGGTTGGCGGTGTTTAGGTTGGTCAGTGACGGTGGCAGTGATGTAGTTGGTGAGTGTGTGGGGGGCTCGTCATGAGATGGCCCCTCCGGTGTAGTACATCGAAGTCGATGATTACTCTGTGTGCACTGCGGGATAGGGTTTTGTCTCCGGGCGGTTAAAATGGAGGCCTACTTGGTTCGGTTAATCCTGCAGTGCCCCCTGGTGGTAGATATATATATAGTCATATATATATATTGGTTAATTAAAATGGTTGTGTTACAAGTGTTAGCCCCGTCACTGACCAACATAAGAGGGTATAACCGATGGTTATTTATGTTTACAATAAAATGTTTATGGTTATTTATGGTTAATTTTATATGGTTATTTATACGGTTTTATATGGTTATTTATATTTGGAGTTAAGTTTAATAAAGGCTGTTGTGGCCATTTACTCCACAAGAAGTACGGTGTGGCCCATTATTTAAGAGGGGTAGCAAAAGGGGGTTTTGGAATAAAGGGGTCACAACAGAAGGGGTGGTCTTTACTAGGCTACACGAGTCAGGTATGGGATGCCCAGAACTGTAACTTGAATGTAAACTGAGGACTTGGTACTGTCTCTGACTGCTAAAAGGCACTATGCTGTCCTCTAGACATGTGCAATTCGTTTCGTTTTTTTTTTTTTTTCGTTTTTCGTTTTTTTTTTCGTTATTTTCGTTCGTTCGTTTTCGTACGAATGAACGAATCGTTCGAATCACGAATCGTTCGAATCGTACGAATCCGATTAACGAATCATTCGAATCGAACGAATCCGAAAAACAACGAAAATCCGAAAAAAAAAAATTAGAAACAACGAATGTACTAATGAAGAAAATCCGAGAACGAAAACGAACGAAAAAATTCGTACATGCGTAACTTTTTTTTTTTGTTGAATTGGTAATTTTCCGTGTCCCTTACAATGGTGCTGCTAAACGTGCTTCGAATGGATTGAACAAAAAAATTCGTACATTCGTAACTTTTTTTTTCAATTCGCAACTTTTTTTTTTCAATTCGTAACTTTTTTTTTTTCGACTCGTAACTTTTTTTTTTTTTTTTTCGATTCGTAATTTTCCGTGTCTCTATTGAACAAAAAAATTCGTACATTCGTAACTTTTTTTTCGATTCGTAACTTTTTTTTTTTTCGATTCGTTACTTTTTTTTTTCGATTCGTAAATTATTAAAATGTAATAATAGCATACACATTACATAAAATTATGAATTATGCTCCGATTACGAATCTACGAATGTACGAATAAATACGAATGCGTCCGAAAATTTAACTAACGAAAAAACGAATCAACGAAAAAATAACTCTTACGAATGTACGAATCGTTACGAATACGAACACCGACGACTTACGAATGTACGAATCGTTACGAATCAACGGAAACGAAAAAAACGAAACGAAAAAAAAAAAGAATTTTTTTCGGAAACTAAAAAAAACAAAACGAAAATAAACAATTTTTTTTGTTGTGCACATGTCTACTGTCCTCCCATAGGATTAATTGATCGGCTGAACTGGTAGCTAAAAAGATTCCAAACACTGGATGCAGATGCTCTTTCTGTAGAAAATGCTAATGCACCAAGCTATATCTTGGATCCCCAAGCAAGAGGTGTAGGGTGGCTTTACAGACTTTAATTGGTACTAAGCCGTCCCTTGCTAATGAGCAAGCAGGGTCCTGCTTGCTTTTTCTCTATCAGGTACTGGGGGGGTAGTGGTTGAAGTTACTCATTCAGGCTCTTTGAAGAACCCTGAAGCTCAAGCGACTGCTGCACAGACCTGCTGAACAGGTCCTGATCTTGGCTTCCAGGATGACTTCAGCTAAGCCTAGCTGAGGCTTTATGGTTGCCACCTCATGCCTTTAAGCCCGAACACATATTAATTACACAGGTTCTGTGGCTGATTAAGGTTGTAATTAAACTCACTTGGTGCCTTATCTGCATTTAACTAGCCTCCGAACCTGTGTAATTCAAAGGTGTTCGGGTTTAAAGGGATGAGGTGGCAACTCTAGATGTGAGTCTTCAGCTGCTTCTGATCTCTCTTTCCCTCTTGCTCTGTCTAGGTGGGCGGGACTGCGAGAGGAGCCGAGACTAGCCGAAAATACACACGGCTTTCGATATGTCACGCGGCGCTCGTCCTCTCCACTCGGCGCCAATTTTAAATCAAGGCTGCATTGGGCAAGGCTGCAAAGGCACTGGGCAAGGCTGCAATGATGGACAAGGCTGTAGGTGGACATTGGACAAGGCTGCAATGATGGGCATTTAAATGTAATTTTTTTTCCCTTAAACTTCCCTCCTAAAAGTTTTTTTCCTTAATACTCCCTCCTAAACTTGGGGTGCGTGTTATACGCCGGCGAGTGTTATACGCCGATAAATACGGTAGTTACTATTTCAGATTTTCAAATTTTCGGATTTTCAAATTTCCAAATTTCCGAATTTTCTAATGTACGAATTTACAAATATACGAAATTACGAATGTACTAATGAACGAATTTACGAATATACAAATTTTCTAATTTACGAATGTACGAATTTACTAATTGCGATCATAACGAATGACCCAAAAAAAAACGAATGAAACAAAAACGATAAATTAGTTAATTTGTAAGTATCCAAATTAACGAAAACCCCTTTAACGAATTTTTCCAAATATTCGTAAATTCGAATGTTGTAAAATTTGTAAATTCGTACATTTGCACATTCGTAAATTTGTAAATTCTCAAATCTGAAATAATAATTAACTAATAATAACTTAACTATTACTGACTATTAAATTATAGGTATTGGAATTTCCTTTGAAATTTGTCTGTTAGTGAACATAACAAATACAAATTTATCCAAAGTTACGAATTATACGAAATAATGAATGCCGTATCCAAACGAAAGGAAAGTAACGAATTAATAATAAAAAAATAACAATAATAATAATAAAAACGTTTCGTTCCATTTGTTTAGATGCAGCATTCTTTATTTCGGATAATTCGTAACTTCGGATAAATTCGTATTCATTACGATCACAAACAGACAAATTTGAAAGGAAATTACAATACCTATAATTTAATAGTTAGTTACTATTTCAGATTTTCAAATTTTTGGGTTTTCGGACTTTCGAATTTCAAAATTTCAGAATTTTCTAATTTACGAATAAATTAATTTTCTAATTTATGAATGTACGAATTTACGAATATGCGAATGTACGAATTTACTAATTGCAATCATAACGAATGACACGAAAAACGAAAAAAAAAAAAAAAAAAATGAAACGAAAACGAAGACATTTTTTGGCAGTGCACATGTCTATTGAAGTTCATGAATGCACAACAAGCCTGGCAGGAAGACAACCTGACCGGGCGCACTCACAGGATGTACAGGGATGGGTAGTAGCAGTAGGTCTCAGGTGTGCCGACAGCGTCTGTCTCGAGGGGCGGGATGCAACCATGCCAGTGGGGTGGCTTCCAGGAAGGATGGCATGTTCCTGCATTTTCCCTATTCATCTGGAACCTCTACCTGCGGCTAATCACTGTCCATGACAGACGGGCGACCTGTCCCACCTCTTGCCACATGCAAAATGTGCACCAAACCTAGAAGCCAGGGTCCTAAATAGACTCTGCCTGAACCAAGATGGCCGCCAAAGCCACATGGTGTGCCAGAATCCAATCGGATGCTGCCTCTCTGTGACTGAGGAGATCATAGAGGAATGAGGCTACGGATAAGCGCCACCTACAGTGGAGGAAATAGACTGCACCTGCCTACACATTGTCTGGGGGAGTATTCTGGAAATGTTGCATTACTTAGCATGCATGGTATTAACACATACAATACTATATAACACCATATACATAGAAAAAAGTTATTAGACTAATTTTAAAATAATGTTAGCATAACTGACTGCAATCTGTATTTATATTATCTTCAACAGTCCATGGAATAAGACTAGAAGTACCTACAGGCATACCGTATTTACTCGAGTATAAGCCGAGTTTTTCAGCACAGTTTTTTGTGCTGAAAACGCCCCCCTCGGCTTATACTGGAGTCAAGCATTTTTCTGCAGCAGAGAATGACATTTTCCGAAACAACTTTGGTGCCCCCTATCTCGGGGCCGCTTGGCGCTAGGAACCCCAAATTTGGTTTGTAAACCCAGTGGAACCAACACTACAACCAAAGATGGGGTTCCTAGCACCAAGTGGCCCCAAGATACGGGGCCCCAAAGTCGTTCGGAAAATGTCATTCTCTGCTGCAGAAAAGTGCTTGACATTTTCCGAAACGTTTTTGGAGCCCCGTATCTCTGGGCCACTTCGGGCTAGGAACTCCATATTTGGATATGTTGTAGTGCCAGTGTAGTTTGACTGGGTTTGCAAACCAAAGTTCCTAGCACCAAGTGGCCCCGAGATACAGGGCCCCAAATTCAGTCAACTGTGTCCATCTGCAGCAATGTAATTTTGGAACCCTTTGGATTCAGAGACCCCAAATTTTGGCTGTAGCTAAGGGGCCTCTAGAAACCTTTAATTACAGAATTTGAAGTTCAGGGGACCTATGGCTGCAAATGGGCACAGTGAGGCTGCAAATGGGCACAGTGAGGCTGCAAATGGGCATTGTTGACCCTCTTTTACACTTACAGTAGCTGCGCATTTCTCATCCTAGGCTTATACTTGAATCAATACGTTTTCCCATTTTTTTGTGGTAAAATTAGGTGTCTCGGCTTATATTCGGGTCGGCTTATACTCGAGAATATATACGGTAAGTCAAATTTTATGCAACAACTGGATGTAAATGGAAGCTGCCCGATCACTCCTATTAGCTGGAAATAGATATTTGAAAAAATGAAATATAGTAAAATAAATAAAAAAAACTTAAAAATTATAAAATAATAACTGCACACAATAACGTGCACACAAATGCAAGCATATAGTGAACACGGGTATGTAAACGATGGTTGTGCAACACGTATTGGGCATCGCTACACATGCTGGAGTAAGAAGAATACCTCTGGGGCCTAATTGATGAGCTCTAAGACCACTTTCACACTGAGGCGCTTTTCAGGCGCTTTCACGCTAAAAACGGCGCCTAAAAAGCTCACAAAAACGTATTTACATTAAAATCAATGAACGCTTTCACACTGGGGCAGTGTGTGCAGGGCTGTGAAAAACTCCCCTCCCCATTGAATTTAATGGAAAGCTCTTCAAAAGCGCTTGAAAAGCTCTTCAAAAGCACTCAGTGTTTTTACTGGCAGTTTAGAAGCGCTTCTCCTGCTTCCCTCTCCTCTTCTGTGGACTCACTCCCCTAGACCTAGGGTACACAAGGGAGGTGGAATGAGAATCTTCCTATTCCCACAGAGCACCTTCCAGGTTCTTCACTCTCCTTCCTCTCTGTCCCCTCATTATTTGAAGCTCACTGTATATGTCTATTTTCTCAGATTTACTTAAGAATTGATGTGGTCTACTGGCCCCCTGGACAGTTATCAACTTTCCTTGTTGACTTCTCTGCCTGGCTACCCTACTTTCTCTCTTCTAAAAACCCCACAATCATTCTTAGCGGCTTCAACATCTCTGTTAATACTAACACTCCTGCTACTTCTTATGCCGCGTACACACGTTCGGACTTTGTCTGCTGGACCTAGTCCGGCAGTACTTCCCCACACACGGCCGGACTTCCGAGCGTGTGACTTGCCCACACACGCCCGGACTTCTCCGGTGGACAATCCGCTGGACAAAGTCCGCGGGACTTTTGAAAATGAACGGACTTGCCCACACACGGAGCAGTCCGTTCATTTAGAACGTAACTGCAGGTAGACAGAGCTAGCGAAGGCAGTGAATGCCACCGCACTAGCCCCGTCACCTGGCATGGATTTAAAGGGAATCCCCACGCCGAAAAAAAGGCGTGGGGGTCCCCCCCAAATCCATCTCAGACCCTTATCCGAGCACGCAGCCCGGCAGGCCAGGAAAGGGGTGGGGACGAGCGAGCGCCCCCCCCTCCTGAGCCATACCAGGCCGCGTGCCCTCAACATGGGGGGTGCCCTGGGGAAAGGGGGGCCGTGCGCCCCCCCCCACCCCAAAGCACCTTGTCCCCATGTTGATGAGGACAAGGGCCTCTTCCCGACAACCCTGGCCGTTGGTTGTCGGGGTCTGCGAGCGGGGGCTTATCGGAATCTGGGAGCCCCCTTTTATAAGGGGGCCCTCAGATCCCGGCCCCCCACCCTATGTGAATGAGTATGGGGTACGATGTACCCCTACCCATTCACCTAAGGTGTAAAATGTAAAGTAAAAAACCACACAATTTTGAAAAAATATTTTATTGCACTGCTCCGGGGGTCTTCTTCCGTCTTGGGGGTCTTCTCGCCGGACTCCTCCGCTCTCTTCTGCTCTTTTACCTAGCTCTTTCACGAGCGGAGGAGGCCGGCTACCTTCTTCGTCGTCTGGGGGTCTCGATCCACCTTCGGGAATCTTCCGGGGTCTCTTCTGTTCTTGCCGCGGTCGTCGTTTTACGCGCCGCCGGCGCCGTCTTCTTCTTCTTCTTCTTCTTCCGATGTTGACCCGTCGCTCTCTCTGGCCGGAATGCCAGAGCCGCGCTGTGCTGGGACTTATATAGGGACAAGGGGACAGGGTCACATGCTCATGTCACATGGTGACCCCGCCCCCTTGTGATGTCACAGTCCCGGAGGATGCTGGGACTGTGACATCACAGGGGGGCGGGGTCACCATGTGACATGAGCATGTGACCCTGTCCCTTTGTCCCTATATAAGTCCCAGCACAGCGCGGCTCTGGCATTCCGGCCAGAGAGAGCGACGGGTCAACATCGGAAGAAGAAGAAGAAGGCGGTGCCGGCGGCGCGGAAAACGACGACTGCGGCAAGAACAGAAGAGACCCCAGAAGACCCCCGAAGGCGGATCGAGACCCCCAGACGACGGCGTCGACGACGAAGAAGGTAGCCGGCCTCCTCCACTCGTGAAAGAGCTAGGTAAAAGAGCAGAAGAGAGCGGAGGAGTCCGGCGAGAAGACCCCCAAGACGGAAGAAGACCCCCGAGCAGTGCAATAAAATATTTTTTCAAAATTGTGTGGTTTTTTACTTTACATTTTACACCTTAGGTGAATGGGTAGGGGTACATCGTACCCCATACTCATTCACATAGGGTGGGGGGGCCGGGATCTGAGGGCCCCCTTATAAAAGGGGGCTCCCAGATTCCGATAAGCCCCCGCCCGCAGACCCCGACAACCAACGGCCATGGTTGTCGGGAAGAGGCCCTACACATTCACTGCCTTCGCTAGCTCCGTCTACCTGAAGTCGCGTGCTAAATGAACGGACTTTCCGATGAGCGTCAAGTCCGTTCATTTCAAAAGTCCGGCGGACTAGCCTACTGACGGCGGGATTGTCCGCCGGACTGCCAAGTCCAGCGGACAATTTTAAAACAAAACTTAAAACCTAGTCCGCCGGACTTTTGGCGCCAAAAAGTCCGCCAGCGCCCACACACAAGGGGATTGTCCGGTGGACTTGAGTCCAGCGGATAATCCCGCGGGATAGTCCCTTCGTGTGTACGCGGCATTAGTCTAACCTCCTCATTTGGCCTAAAGCAATGAGTACATGCTTCTACTCCAGAAGACCCACACATGAGGCCCCGGCCGCTTTGCTCAGCTCCCTTGCACCATGACATCACACGACATGCTTAGGCATCGCTTCTGCCAGACCGTCTTGACGCTCAATGTAGGAGCGCATATGAAAACTATACCCTCCTCAGATGGATAACTATGGACCTTCTACTTGGTTCTCAGAACCAGCCATTGAGGGTGCACATCCAAGGACCAAGCCCCAGAATACAACATGGCTAGGAGATTGGAACGGTCACCTAAAGTAAAAGGGAGGGGAATCACAGATCACCAGCATGCAGTGTTGCCAAACGTCAGTATGCCAGTGACAGGAAAAGGTTGCCAGTAAAAATTATGACTGTGACACTTGCCTTGGAACTTGGCATGCGCAATTCTGGTCTGGAGCCGGCCGAGACCATCCAAGTGCCTGCTACAGTGTGTTCAGGTGGTGCCAGCAGGGGTTTGTCTGGCAGAGGTGGTGCCTGGGCATGTCGTGTGATGTCTTGGTGCAAGGGAGCCGAGCGAGCCAAAGCCTTGTGTTCGGGTCTGCCGGACAGGAGCAAGGCAAGCCAGGAGTAGGACTGTCAGTGCTGTTTGGACTGAAGAGACCACCAGACGAGGAGAAAGACTGTCACTGTATCTCAGGAGGGGATGTGTCGGTGAGGTGTCATCATCATCTGTGCTGCTGCACACTACTGTCAATGTAACTACAAGAGAGTCAATTTCATGTGTGTGTGTCTGCTCATTCTAATTTCTTGCCCTCCTGAGACCTTTCCCTGAGCTTCTTGAATACTACAGTAATATACAAGTAATGTCTTGATATACAAGTAGCGTCATGTCACAACTGAGTATAAAAGAGAAGAGAGGTGCCTCTAAGTGTAGCAATATGCAGGGCTGGATTAAGAGCATTATGTGCTTGGGGCTGAGGATTTTGGTGGACCTTTTACTGCACCCTTCTGCATTTTCAAGAGCCTCTGCTGGCGTGCGCCCAAGCTCAAAAGGGCACAGGCTAACAGGTGTAACACTAGGGAAGCATGGCATTTGATTTGCCAGGTTTCCATAAGGGCCATGCATCGGAGTGAACTCTAAGCTGAAAGAGCGCAGCCGCGCAGGCCTAACACTATAGAAGCCCCAGACTTCTGTAAGAGCCCTGCATGGGTGTGCCCCAGGCTTTTATTAAGACTGCTCATGTGGTTATTATTAATCCCACCACCCTGCCCAGGCGGTGCATGCGGAATACAGGGCTCCTTAGGGGAGATCTCTTCCCGTTGACCCATTGCATAGCTCCCAACTGTCCCTGATTTCGAGGGACTGTCCCTGATTTAGAGCAATGTCCCTCTGTCCCTCTTTACTCCTCATTTGTCCCTCATTTTGGTCTGATCTATATAGTTGTATATAAAATGTACTTTTTATCTTTCAAAAAGTGTTTCTCAATGCTAAACCTTTCATCCAATTTCTAAACTGCTGCATTTGTACATTTTAAAGCCCCATACACACGGTCGGACAATCCGAGGACCAGGTCCATCGGATCATGTCCGTCGTACTTTGTCCGATGTTGGTGTTGCGTACACACGGTCGGACAAAGTTGTCGAAAAATCCGATCATTCTGAACGTGGTGACGTTCGTTGCGTACGACGGGACTACGTAGAGGCTAGTAGCCAATAGCTTTGGTCTTGTAATGTGATCTGAGCATGCGTAGCACTTTGTCCGTCAGGAATTCGATACACACGATCGGACTTGGTGTGATCGGACCGTGTTGACGGCAAAGATTTCCAGCAGGAGATAAGACTTTGTCCGTCGGACAAACCGACGAACACTGTCCGATGGTGCATACACACGGTCTGATTTTTCGACAACCTTGTCCGATCGGACAGAATCCATGAAAAAGTCCGACCGTGTGTATGGGGCTTAAGAGCCAATATAAAGTAATAGTAGCGGTAAAAAGGGTCCTTGTGGGTTTAATTTACATTTTTTTTGGTTAATTTTCTTTTGAGGGGGTGTGTCCTATGCCTACATAAGTTTGTTAGTAGGTGTCCCTCATTCTCATCTCAAAATGTTGGGAGGTTTGCCATCGCTTTCCATGAGCAGTCTTGTTCTTTTTGGGTGGCTGGGCCTATATTAAGGTAGGGCCCTGGAGCTGCAGCTCCAATAGCCCCTACGTTAATCCAGCCCTGGCAATATGGTTTCATTTATCGAAGGTACAACATTTAGCAACATATTGCTACACTTAGAGGCGCCTCTCTTCTCAAAAGATATACAAATGTATAAAAATACTCTGTATATGAGTGCTGGATTTTGCTTCTAATCCCCTTGTGGAGGCTTCAATTTGTGGATGGACATTGCTATAATCTTTATTTTTTATTTTTTATCAATCAAAGGTTTTTATTGAAATCAGATTCAAGTTTACAAATAATCTTTTTTATATGGATTATAAACTGAAGGACCTATGAATAAATGGTTGTGGAACGAATCATTTGCGTTTCCATTATTTCTTATGGGGAAATTCGCTTTGATATACAGTGGTGTGAAAAAGTGTTTGCCCCCTTCCTCATTTCCTGTTCCTTTGCATGTTTGTCACACTTAAGTGTTTCGGAACATCAAACCAATTTAAACAATAGTCAAGGACAACACAAGTAAACACAAAATGCAATTTGTAAATGAAGGTGTTTATTATTAAAGGTGAAAAAAAATCCAAACCATCATGGCCCTGTGTGAAAAAGTGATTGCCCCCCTTGTTAAAACATACTATAACTGTGGTTGTCCACACCTGAGTTCAATTTCTCTAGCCACACCCAGGCCTGATTATTGCCACACCTGTTCACAATCAAGGCATCACTTAAATAGGAGCTGCTTGACACAGTAAGGTCCACCAGAAGATCCTTAAAAGCTACACATCATGCCGAGACCCAAAGAAATTCAGGAACAATTGAGAAAGAAAGTAATTGAGATCTATCAGTCTGGAAAGGGTTATAAAGCCATTTCCAAAGCTTTGGGAATCCAGCGAACCACAGTGAGAGCCATTATCCACAAATGGCGAAGACATGGAACAGTGGTGAACCTTCCCAGGAGTGACCGGCCGCCCAAAATTACCCCAAGAGCGCAGCGACGACTCATCCAAGAGGTCACAAAAGACCCCACAACAACGTCCAAGGAACTGCAGGCCTCACTTTCCTCAGTTAAGGTCAGCGTTCATGCCTCCACCATCAGGAAAAGACTGGGCAAAAATGGCCTGCATGGCAGAGTTCCAAGGAGAAAACCACTGCTGAGCAAAAAGAACATCAAAGCTCGTCTCAATTTCTCCTCAACACATCTTGATGATCCCCAAGACTTTTGGGACAACATTCTGTGGACCGATGAGACAAAAGTGGAACTCTTTGGAAGGTGTGTGTCCAAGTATATCTGGCGTAGAAGGAACACTGCATTTCAGAAAAAGAACATTATACCAAAATATGGTGGTGGTAGTGTGATGGTCTGGGGCTGTTTTGCTGCTTCAGGACCTGGAAGACTTGCCGTGATAAAAGGAACTATGAATTCTGCTGTCTACCAAGAGATCCTGAAGGAGAATGTCCGACCATCTGTTCGTGTACTCAAGCTGAAACGAACTTGGGTTCTGCAGCAGGACAATGATCCTAAACACACCAGCAAGTCCACCACCGAATGGCTGAAGAAAAACAAAATGAAGACTTTGGAGTGGCCTAGCCAAAGTCCTGACCTGAATCCTATTGAGATGTTGTGGTATGACCTTAAAAAGGCCGTTCATGCTCGAAAACACTCTAATGTAACTGAATTAGGACAATTCTGCAAAGATGAGTGGGCCAAAATTCCTCCAGGACGCTGTAAAAGCCTCATTGCACGTTATCGCAAACGCTTGGTTGCAGTTGTTGCTGCTAAGGGTGGCCCAACCAGTTATTAGGTTTAGGGGGCAATCACTTTTTCACACAGGGCCATGATGGTTTTGGATTTTTTTTCACCTTAAATAATAAACACCTTCATTTACAAATTGCATTTTGTGTTTACTTGTGTTGTCCTTGACTATTGTTTAAATTGGTTTGATGTTCCGAAACACTTAAGTGTGACAAACATGCAAAGGAACAGGAAATGAGGAAGGGGGCAAACACTTTTTCACACCACTGTACGAGTGCTTTGGATTGCAAGCATGTTTCTGAAACGAATTATGCTCGCAATCCAAGGTTTTACTGTACATCCAAAATAAAATAGGAAATATGATTTTTGCCTTAATATCTACCTTAACCACTTCAGCCCGGACCAATTGGCAGCCAAAGGACCAGGCCCCTTTTTGCGATTCGGCACTGCGTTGCTTTAACTGACAATTGCGTGGTCGTGCGACGTGGCTCCAAAACAAAATTGGCATCCTTTTTTCCCACAAATAGAGCTTTCTTTTGGTGGTATTTGATCGCCTCTGCGGTTTTTATTTTTTGCGCTATAAACAAAAATAGAGGGACAATTTTGAAAAAAAATGCAATATTTTTTGCTTTTTGCTATAATAAATATCCCCAAAAAAATATATAAAAAAACATTTTTTTTCCTCAGTTTAGGCCGATACGTATTCTTCTACATATTTTTGGTAAAAAAAAATCGCAATTAGCGATTATTGATTGGTTTGCGCAAAAGTTATAGCGTTTACAAAATAGGGGATAGTTTTATAGCATTTTTATTAATATTTTTTTTTTTTTACTAGTAATGGCGGCGATCAGCGATTTTTATTGTGACTGCGACATTATGGCGGACACATCGGACATTTTTGACACATTTTTGGGACCATTGTCATTTATTCAGAAATCAATGCTATTTAAATGCATTGATTCCTGTATAAATGACAGTTGTAGTGAAGGGGTTAACCACTAGGGGGAGGGGTTATGGGCTGTGACGTGTGTGTTTTTTTTTTTACATTAGGGGCCGGGGCTGACGTCTGACGTCATTGATCGCTTTCCCGATGACCGGGAACAGCCAATCAATGACAGGCAGAGTAGGAAGCGCGAGGAGAGGTTTGTTTACACAGACCTCTCCCCGTTCTTCAGCTCCGTGACCCGATCGCGGGACACCAGCGGCGATCGGGTCCACTGGTCCCACGGCCGGGGTCACGGAGCTCCCGACCGGGTCGCGAGCGCGCGCTGCTGGCGGCACGCACGCGACCCACGGGCAGGCATTTAAAAAATCGGGATTTTGCCAGCCCGTTTTGCCACCCCGATCCATTCTGCTCACGTATATGTACATGAGGCAGTCGGGAAGCGGTTAAATGACATTGCTAATTGCGTATTGTTTGAAACTTTCACTTAAAACTGAAATTTTGTAACTTTTGGAAATGACAGTAAAAAAGTTGGCGGTGCCAGTAAATTTTGGGTGCAGTGTTAGTAGATTTCAATCTGGTAGGTTGGCAACACTGGCATCACGCCATCTTTGCTGCACACAGGCTGAATACACAGTTAAAATTTCAGATTTTATCTGGGGGTTGTGGTAGAACAACAAATGTCAAAAATGTTTTCCTACGCAGCTATAGAAAGGTTTTGTAAGAGAAAAAAAGACCAAAAGAACGCTAAGCTCACAAAAAGCAGTCTGCATGTGTTCTGATTCTAGAACAGTTTGCTGCTGGCCTCATGGTGACTCATTTCATTCCGTCACCATCAAAGTCTCGTTTTGTTCCCTTCCTCCCCAATCTCCAATACAATATGTCATTGCTTGCAATGAGGCCATCAGAATATGACTGGCAGATGCTGAGTGTTCTCTAACTGTGTAAAAATAGTCGCCGGTGAGAAAAAAAACACAGATGTGCAAAAATCATTTTAACTCTTTGCAATCTCTGGAGAGCGTTTCTCTATTTATTTACTAAAGACTTGGGAAGGTGCTACCAAGTGTAGGTGCCTTTCCACGCGTTGCGTGTAGGTCATCCTATTTATTTTAATGGACTTCCCTGTGTGCGAGAAATGCGTAAAATAAGTACTTGCCACTTTTCCAAAAATGTGCCACGTTGCATGTTGCTACAGCACCAAAAATGCATGTATTTGCAGATACAAAGGGGTGCCATAAATAATTAAGGACACTGTATATATCAGGGCTAGATGGTCAGAAGTACAAATCTGTTAAAACATCTCCTTGTTCAGCGCATTTAGCAGTTTGCTTGGAATTTGGCTTTAATAAAAGCTTAAAGTGGAAGTAAACCCCCTATCGTTTTCAGCCAAGGAAGCTGCCTCTGTTTAATCTTCAACTGCCACAGTGCTGCACATGTGATCCGTTATGACACCAGCCATTGGATGGTTTGACTGTTTGGTTGAGAGCACAGCCAATGTGCAGTTAGCATTCCCGGCATGCCTTTTTTTTTTGAAACTGTTAAATCGATGGGTTTACTTCCGCTTTAAGAAGATTAAACTTTTGGAATTAAACTAACATGTTGACACTTATATGACATGTTTGTGATTGGGTTTAGATCAATTTAGTGGTCAGTTAGAAAAGTTTTAGCCAGGGAAGTATGATGGCATTCATCATTTTTTGGCAGTCATCATTTTTTTGTCTCATAACCTGGACATATGACACTGTGTGTAAAGTCACCTCCTCCATTCATCCCCAATACCTGAAATATAATTAGAGTTTATTAGAGCATATTTAATTTATACTAAAAGTACTAGTATTCTTAACCACTTCAATACAGGGCATTTTCACCCCCTTGCCAATTTTCAGTTTTAACTCCACATAGTTTTGTGTGCGTTACTGCCAGTTTAACGCCATTTACTTCTGTGTGCGTTGCTGCCAGTTTAACCACTTCATACCCCGCCCATAGTAATATGACCTCTGCAGGAAGGATCTTCCATCCCGAGCGGGGCGTCATATGGCACGCGCCGCAACGCTCGGGAGCCAGTGTGCGTGCCCGCGATTGACGGTAAACCCGCGATTGACGGTAACAGAGCTGGGACGTGGATCTGGCCTAAACTGATGAAAAAATGTGTTTTTGTTTTTAAAAAATTGGGATATTTATTATAGCAAAAAGTAAAAAATATTGTGTTTTTCTTAAACTTGTCACTCTTCTTTTGTTCATAGCGCAAATAAATAAATGATAAATAAAAATAAAAACCATGGAGGTGATCAAATACGACCAAAAGAAAGCTCTATTTGTGGGAAAAAAAATCATAAAAATTTTATTTGGGTACAGTGTTGCATGATCGCGCAATTGTCATTCAAAATGCAACAGCGCTGAAAATTGGTCTGTGCAGGAAGGGGGTGAAAATGCCCTGTATTGAAGTGGTTAACGCCATATATGTAGCACTGACCCCCGAAGGAGCTGCTGGTTTTTGCTGGGCTTACCTCACCTGTTCACTGTGTCCGGGGTCTTGTTAAAGGGTTGGTCAAATAATATTGCTCCGACACTTAGTCCTTTTTCTGAAGATTTATTTGACAAAAACACACAATTTTGCAATAGAGGGATAGGGGGTTAACCACTTGCCGACCGCCCCCTGTATATATACGTCGGCAGAATGGCACGTACAGGCAGAACCACGTACCTGTACGTGCCATTCTTCCGGCGGGTGGGGGGTCCGATCGCCCCCCCCCCGGCCGGCGGGGACGGTCGGGATCGCTTCAGGAGCGATCCGGGATGAGGGGACGGCCAGTGGTTTCTGGCCACCCCCTCGCGATCGCTCCTGGCGAATCAGATGCTTCCTCTGTCTGTGTCAATCAAAACACAGGCAGAGGAAGTGATGTCACGCTCGGTGCGCCGGTCTATGTGACCGGAACGCCGAGCTGTGAACATCTAAAGGTTAGTGCACCACCAGTACACTGACACCAGTACACATAGGCACACAAAACACCCCCCTGTCACCCCCAGATCACCCCCCAGATCACCCCCTCCCCCCCCAGTCACAGTGTCACTAATTGCAGTGATCATTTTTTTACTGATCACTGCATTTAGTGTCAGTGTGACTGTAATAACTGTCAGTGCAGTTAGTTTTAGGTCCAAGGTAGCCCCCCACCCCCCCCTAATAAAGGTTTAACCCCTTGATTGCCCCCCAGGTAACCCTTTCACCCCCTTTTGCCAGTGTCACTAAGCGATCGTTTTTCTGATCGCTGTATTAGTGTCACTGCTGTCGCTAGGTAACCATTTTTTTTTTTTAGGTAACCGCCATGTTTATATAGGTTCATAAATAGGTTTATAGGTCAGGTACCCCCATATTACAACCTAAATAAAGGTTTTAACCCCTTGATTGCCCCTAGAGTTAACCCTTTCACCAGTGATCACTGTATAACTGTCACTGGTGACGCTGGTTAGCCAGTTAGTTATTTCGTTATTTAGGTTCCCCGTCAGGTTTTTATATAGCGTCAGGTACCCCCATATATTACCTAATAAAGGTTTTAAACCCCTGATTGCCCCTAGTTAACCCTTTCACCCCCTTTTGCCAGTGTCACTAAGCGATCGTTTTTCTGATCGCTGCATTAGTGTCGCTAGGTAACCATTTTTTTTTTTTAGGTAACCGCCATGTTTATATAGGTTCATAAATAGGTTTATAGGTCAGGTACCCCCATATTACAACCTAAATAAAGGTTTTAACCCCCTGATTGCCCCTAGAGTTAACCCTTTCACCAGTGATCACTGTATAACTGTCACTGGTGACGCTGGTTAGCCAGTTAGTTATTTCGTTATTTAGGTTCCCCGTCAGGTTTTTATATAGCGTCAGGTACCCCCATATATTACCTAATAAAGGTTTTAACCCCCTGATTGCCCCTAGTTAACCCTTTCACCCCCTTTTGCCAGTGTCACTAAGCGATCGTTTTTCTGATCGCTGCATTAGTGTCGCTAGGTAACCAGTTTTTTTTTGTATTACTGTTACGGGTGACGCTGGTTAGTTAGCTTGTTTTTTATACTGTCAGGGCACCCGCCATTTATTACCCAATAACGGTTTAACCCCCTGATCGCCCGGCGGGTGATATCAATTAGGTTTTAGGGTCAAATAAGGTCTGCGTCGCCCCAGGTTAGTGCCAGTACCGCAAACACCCACGCGCAAAGCATACACCTCCCTTAGTGGCACAGTATCTGAACAGATCAATATCTGATCTGATCAGATCTATACTAGCGTCCCAGCAGTTTAGGGTTCCAAAAAAAAACGCATTGTTAGCGGGATCAGCCCAGATACCTGCTAGCACCTGCGTTTTCCCCCTCCGCCCAGCCCAGCCCAGCCCACCCAAGTGCAGTATCGATCGATCACTGTCACTTACAAAACACTAAGCACACATAACTGCAGCGTTCGCAGAGTCAGGCCTGATCCCTGCGATCGCTAACAGTTTTTTTGTGGTAGCGTTTTGATTCAGTCGCTTCAGTCAGGAGCTTTTTTACCTGTGAATCTCAAAAAAATAAAAAAAAATAAAATAGTTGTCGTTTTATTGTTCTCTCTCTCACTCTATTCTCTCTCTATTGTTGCTCTTTTTTTACTCCATTCTATTCTGCAATGTTTTATTATGTTTTATTATGTTTTATTATGTTTTATCATGCTTGCTTTTCAGGTATGTAATTTTGTTTACTGTGTGTTTTAGTGTTGAGCATTTTTTTTTTTTCAGGTGCGCCATTCAGTTGCAACGCGGATTTATTTATCTTGACAGCAACAGCGTTTGCTCCCACGATACATAAAGCCGCGACTCCAACGCTGTAGGAGGTGATTTCACCACCACAGTTAAAAAAAAGAGCATATCTGCCGAAGCATGGGGGCCGCCGGGGGGGGAGGAGCGATTGGCTCCTAATGCCACGTACATACGGTCGAAATTCCGACCGTGTGTACACGGCATAACTTTTGCGGGAGGATGCCCCCATGCATCGGCATATATAAATGGTGCATGTATGCCCATCATTAGAAGTGGGTGGATGAAGGGAGGTATTCTAATGGTGGGCATACCCACCAATCAATCTCTTTTTTTCGTTCAGCCAAGAGGCTGCATGAAAAAAAAAAGATTACAATATATGTCCAGTATGTTGCTGGACTTTGAATGGTTATACCAGAATGATGCCTGCAGGTTTAGGTATCATCTTGGTATCATTCTTTTCAGCCAGTGATCGGCTTTCATGTAAAAGCAATTCTAGCGGGTAATTAGCCTCTAGACTGCTTTTACAAGCAGTGGGAGGGAATGTCCCCCCTCCCGGATATAAACCGCGCCATTGGGAAATTGGGAAAGCATTTTATCACACCAATCTTGGTGTGGTCAGATGCTTTGAGGGCAGAGGAAAGATCTAGGGTCTAATAGACCCCAATTTTTTCAAAAAAAGAGTACCTGTCACTGCCTATTGCTATCATAGGGGATATTTACATTCCCTGAGATAACAATAAAAATCAAAACAAAGAAAAAAAAAATTGAAGCAACAGTTAAAAAATAAAATAAAAAACAAAAATAAATAAAAAAAAAAACAAAAAAAAAAAAAAAAGCACCCCTGCCCCCCCTTCTCTTGCGCAAAGGCGTACACAAGCGTTGGTCTGGCGTCATATGTAAACAGCAATTGCACCATGCATGTGAGGTATCACCGCGAAGGTCAGATCGAGGGCAGTAATTTTAGCAGTAGACCTCCTCCGTGAATCTAATGTGGTATCATGTAAAGGCTTTTAAAGGCTTTTAAAAATGTATGTAGTTTGTCGCCACTGCGTGTTTGTGCGCAATTTTAAAGCATGTCGTGTTTGGTATCCATGTACTCGGCCTAAGATCATATTTTTTATTTCATCAAAAATTTGAGCAATATAGTGTGTTTTAGTGCATTAAAATAAAAAAAAGTGTATTTTTTCCACAAAAAAATGCGTTTGAAAAATCGCTGCGCAAATACTGTGTGGAAAAAAAAAATGCAACACCCACCATTTTAATCTGTAGGGCCTTTGCTTTAACAATATATATAGTGTTTGGGGGTTCAACGTAATTTTCTTGCAAAAAAAAAATATGTTTTCATGTAAACAAAAAGTGTCAGAAAGGGCTTTGTCTACAAGTGGTTAGAAGAGTGGGTGACGTGTGACATAGGCTTCTAAATGTTGTGCATAAAATGCCAGGACAGTTCAAACCCCCCCCAAATGACCCCATTTTGGAAAGTAGACACCCCAAGCTATTTGATGAGAGCAATGTTGAGCCCATTAAATATTTTTTTTTTTTTTGTCCCAAGAGATTGAATAATGAAAAAAAAAAAAAAAATATATATATTTTTTTTACAAAAAGTTGTCACTAAATGATATATTGCTCAAACATGTCATGGGCATATGTGGAAATACACCCCAAAATACATTCTGTTGCTTCTCCTGAGTACGGGGATACCACATGTGTGGGACTTTTTGGGAGCCTAGCTGCGTACGGAACCCCAAAAACCAATCACCGCCTTCAGGCTTTCTAAGGGTGTAATTTTTTTATTTCACTTCTCACTGCCAATCACAGTTTCGGAGGCCATGGAATGCCCAGATGGCATAAAACCCCCCAAAATGACCCCATTTTGGAAAGTAGACACCCCAAGCTATTTGCTGAGAGGTATTGTGAGTATTTTGCAGATCTCGCTTTTTGTCACAAAGTTTTGAAAATTGAAAAAAGAAAAAAATTTTTTTTTTTTCTTTACTTTCTTCATTTTCAAAAACAAATGAGAGCTGTAAAATACTCACCATGCCTCTCAACAAATAGCTTGGGGTGTCTACTTTCCAAAATGGGGTCATTTGGGGGGGTTTTGTGCTATTTTGGCATTTTATGGCCTTCGAAACGGTGATAGGTAGTGAGGAGTGAAATCAAAAATTTGCACCCTTAGAAATCCTGAAGGCGGTGCTTGGGTTTCGGGGCCCCGTACGCGGCTAGGCTCCCAAAAAGTCCCACACATGTGGTATCCCCATACTCAGGAGAAGCAGCAAAATGTATTTTGGGGTGCAATTCCACATATAACTATGGCATGTGTGAGCAATATATCATTTAGTGACAACTTTTTGAAAAAAAAAAAAATCTTTTTTATTTTTGTCTTTATTCAATCACTTGGGACTAAAAAAAAAAAATATTCAATGGGCTCAACATGCCTCTCAGCAAATAGCTTGGGGTGTCTACTTTCCAAAATGGGGTCATTTGGGGGGGTTTTGTACTTCTCTGCCATTTTAGCACCTCAAGAAATGAAATAGGCAGTCATAAATTAAAAGCGGTGTAAATTCCAGAAAATGTACTCTAGTTTGTAGACGCTATAACTTTTGCGCAAACCAATAAATATACGCTTATTGGCATTTTTTTTACTAAAGACATGTGGCTGAATACATTTTGGCCCAAATGTTTGACTAAAATTGAGTTTATTAGATTTTTTTTATAACAAAAAGTAGAAAATCTCTTTTTTTTTCAAAATTTTCGCTCCTTTTCCGTTTATATCGCAAAAAATAAAAATCACAGAGGCAATCAAATACCATCAAAAGAAAGCTCTATTTGTGGGAAGAAAAGGACGCAAATTTCGTTTGGTTACAAAATTGCATGACCGCGCAATTACCAGTTAAAGTAGTGCAGTGCGAAATTGAAAAAAGACCTCTGGTCCTTAAGCTGACAATTGGTCCGGGGCTAAAGTGGTTAAGGGGGATTTGGGTACCTTGTAGTTTGCGGGTTAGAGGTATTCCTTGATCCAGAGGACAAACAGCTTCCACAGCTGGATCTAGCAACCACCGGATAGGCCTCTCTCCTGACCTAACAGCCGATGAGATGCTCGGTCAAAAGTCTCTGCCACAGACTTGTTAATTTTAGCGAAATCGTTGTGCAATCCTCTGCCACAGGAAGGCACAACCAGCTTCTTGTTGCAAAGTTAGAGAGCTGTCACACAGTACCAGTTTCTTTCAGCCGACACGTGATACTGTGTGGTAGATAACCCAGGATGCGTCCTCCAACTGAGTCTCCAGGCTCTTTCAGAGATACCAGCCTTGGTGCTCGGTGCTCTCCTGAAAAAGTCCTCCCCTGGATCCTCCAGTTGTGTGGCTTCTCCCCGCAGGCAAGAAAGCTCAGGACGACCCCTGGATCAGTAGGCCCCAAAACTTCTGGGCCTACATCTTCAGTTGCGAAGCCTCAGGCCAGCCGGCCCCGAGACATAAAGTAAGGCAGCACACACCCCAGGCCAGGAGGGCCACGAGGTCGGCATCACAAACATCAAAAAATGGTGTCTGTACCTTAAATACCCTTACCCAGAATGCTCAGCGGGTAGACCACTCCCTCCGGGCTGTTTCTGAGTAAAAGGGGTACCCAATACATTTAGCCTGTTGCATTTCCAACACTTACCGGTGGTGACAGCGACACCCATGGCCAAGTGGAAATTAGCACAACCCAGCCAAACTGGTACAGAAACCAGAACTTTAGCATAATTATTCTGAGCCAAACTGCAGCTTCAAACTTAAATTTACAAAAATAATAGTGTCTGCTCATTAGGAGCAGGGCGCTACATATAGTTTTGCGTGCGTTACTGCCAGTTTAATGCCATATAGTTTGTGTGCGTTACTGCCAGTTTAACGCATTTACTTCTGTGTGCATTACTGTCAGTTTAATGCCATATCGTTTTGTGTGCGTTACTGCCAGTTTAACGCCATATAGTTCTGTGTGCGTTACTGCAAGTTTAACGCCATTTACTTCTGTGTACGTTACTGCCAGTTAAACACCATATCATTTTGCATGCGTTACTGCCAGTTTAACGCCATATAGATCTGTGTGTTACTGTCAGTTTTAATGCCATATAGTTCTGTGCATCACTGTACGTTTGGCGCATTATATTGCAGTATATTATAGTGTATTCGTGGAGTGTGTCTGTGTAGTGTGAGTACTCAAATTAAAACGCACTAAAAACCTCTATACCTTGATTAAAGTGCATCTACGTACAGATTTCAACTTCTTCTTTACATTTGCTTATAAGCACCGCCCCCCTCCCAATAAAGTCTGGGAGGACAACAAGGAGAGGCAGACATTCCCTTGGCACTGTTTGAGGGCCAGCAACAAATGTGTCCACAGGCAAAGGTGGACATGGTGGTCAGTCCTCAGGCAGGGCATCATTTCCTCTGTTTAGTGAGTTTGCCTGTTCTATTCAGCTACAGCACGCAGAGGAGGTGGTGGACTGACTTACTAAACCTTCCTCATCCTCTTCATCCTCTCTCACGCAAGCAGAGACAATTGTGCAGTCCCCTGCAGTTGCCAGAGTGGATAAACCTGCCTCCTTGTCCACATCTATTTCTGCCATAGCCCCAAAATCAACCAAAATCAGCCATTGAGGAGTCAGCTGAGTTATTTGACCACAGCGTCAGCCACTTGCCCCTTAATGATGCCCAGCAATTACTGGATTCAGATGTTGGTTCTGAGGTTGAGGATGACAGGAACATGAGCTTAAAGAGAGGGTGGAACACTGGTAGACAAATTGGCGTTCATGTTCCCCAAGCTGCAACGCATTGCCAAGTTGTCTCTAGTGGTAATGATGAAGATGGAGGAGATGGAGATGATGATGATGATGAGGTCACTGATGCGACTTGGGTGCCAGATAGAGCAGAGGAGGAAACTGAAGGTGAGGCGGCACAACCCTAAGGAGGCCGACATCAAGAAAGAGTAGAGAGCAGCCACCCTATTCCATCACATTCTTCAGCTGTTATCTCCCGGCCCACTCCCCAAAGCTCAGCTGTCTGGGCCTTTTTCAGCACATCTGCAGCAGATCGCAATGTTGCTATCTGCAAACTGTGTCTCAGGCACATCAAACGTGGCAAAAACACCAACCATTTGGGTACCACATGCTTAATAAGGCATTTAACGTCCAACCACTCAGAGAACCTAAAAGCCACACAAAAGGGGCACAAATCTGTCCCTCCTTACTCACTTCAGTCTGCCCCTGCAATACCGAGTCAGTACCTCTCTGCAGCCTCCACTGACAGGGATGATGGTAAATCACAGGGTGTCCCAGGTCCTAGCAGCACATCTGCCAGCAGCAAACCACCAGCTGTAGACTGTAAGACGGAAAATTTCTCTGCCCCACCTGCTGCAGCTGCAAAAAAAATACAGTCCCTGCCACCCACATGCCCAGCGTCTGAATGCAAGCTTGTCAAAGCTTTTGGCTCTCCGACTTCTGCCTTTCATCCTGGTGGATTCTGCCCCCTTCCGTGAATTCGCACAATGTGCTGTACCACAATAGCAGGTTCCCAGTCGCTACTACTTTTCATGTAAGGCCGTTCCATCTCTTTACCATCACGTGGAAAAGAATGTTCTGGCATCGCTGGGCAAGGCAGTCAGCTGTAAAATCCACCTTACTGCTGACACGTGGTCTAGCAAGCATGGGCATGGTCGATATATTTAGTTCACAGCACACTGGGTAACGCTGCTTGCAACTCAAAAGAATTCAGTACAGGGCTGCGTGCTGCAGCTTGTTGTGCCCCCACGTCTCCATACAGCTGATGATGCCAGACCTGTGAGCTCTACCCCCTCCTCCGCCACATCCATGCCCTCCTCTGCAGAATTGTCCTATGAACATCAGGTACCCCCTAAGCATTCAAAGGGCTATACCCAGAGTTGGGATAAAAGGTGCCATGCAGTGCTTCAGCTAGTGTGTTTAGGGGACAGGAACCACACCAGAACAGAGATTCTTGCAGCTCTGCAGGAACAGGCCCAGAGGTGGTTCACACCACGCCAGCTAGAGCCAGGAATGGTGGTGTCCGATAATGGCACAAACCTACTGTCTGCACTTAGACAGGGAAAGTTGACACATGTGCCATGCCTGTCACATGTCCTCAATTTGGTGGTGCAGCGTTTCCTAAGTATATACCAGGGTTGCAAGATGTACTAAAGCAGGCCAGAAGAGTCTGTAGCCATTTCAGGCGGTCATACACAGCCAGTGCTCGGTTGTCTGAAATTCAGCGGGAATTCCACCTGGCCATAAACCGCCTGATTTGTGACATGCCCACCAGGAACTCAACTTTGGGAATGCCGCAGTGGCTATACATGCAGCAGAGGGCCGTCAACGAGTTCCTGTGCTAGTACGGCATGACAACAGGCTCAGGCGCCTCAGCCTTTTTACCCCGTGCCAATGGCTGATCATTAAGGATGCATGCACTGTATTGTCACCATTTGAGGAGGCCACAAGGATGGTGAGCAGTGACAGTGCATGCATCAGTGACACAATCCCTGTTGTGTTCCTGCTGGAGCAGACTCTGCATGGCATTATGGACAGGGCACACACAGGAGGAGAGAGGGGAGGAGGAGGAGGATTCTCGCACTTTCATAGGCTTCGAAGAAGAGGAAGACATGCGTCAATCTGTAAGCGATGGCTTTCCAACCCCAGGACCCTTGGGATTAGTACGTGGCTGGAAGAAGGAAGTTCCAGATGCTGTCATGCTGAGTGACCCAGAGGAGTCTGCTTCTCAAGCCTCTGCAAATTTGAGGCGCATGGGCAACCTCCTGCTTCAAAGCATGTAAAAGGACCCAAGAATACATGGCATAAAGGAGATGAATGATTACTGGTTGGCAACCCTCCTTGACCACCGTTATAAGGGGAAGGTCTCAGAACTCATCCCGTCCCCACAGAGAGTGCAGAAGATAAAATCTCTTGAGGACACGTTACAGAGGATGTTTTTCCTGACTCCAGTAGGTTACAGTGTCATGGAAAACGTAGTTTTGAGTCTTCTTTTGGTCAAGAGAGGAGCGTTGGAGAAGGCGTCTGCCTAAGTGAGGCATTTCAGTTTTTTTTTTAGTCCTCGCCGCCCAGGGCTGTCAGCTTCCACATCCCATCGGCAGCATCTGCATCACATGGTGGACGATTACCTCAGGGCCAAAACAGAGATGGAGAGCTTTCCAGCTGACAATCCACTGACTTACTAGGTCATGAGAATAGACCACTGGCCAGAACTTGCCCAGTATGCTATTGAGCATGCTTTCAGAATGGGCATTCAGTGCTGCAGGAGTTTTCGTTACTGATAACGCGTCTATCCACAGACTCCGTGGACCGTTTGACTTTTATAAAAATAAATCAGTCCTGGATTACCAGCTATGAAGCCCCTAATGCCGGTGTCACTGATTAAGTCTTTTTGGGATGTGGAATCTCTGCAGGACTTCGAGGCTGCCTAGCTTTGAGGGTGTTCAATTATTTCATCTGGAAAAAAAATGTTGGTATAGGTTTCATGGGTACAATTAACACCCAAAGACCATTTTTTCAGCACCAGTTTGACAGGTGCATATCATTACAATTTTTTACACCAAGGCCAATTCTTGCTTTTATAAAGAGTACCCGTTACTTCTATCCAAAGTCAAAGTGACACCAGAATGTATCCAAAAAATCTCTAATCTTGTTCCCAGTACACTAAATTGTGGCCTCATCATACACACTGGCTCCCCAGCTGTTGCTGAGCAAAATAGAGGCAGCTTGCAGGGAAAATATTTTTTTTTTTGGGCTTTATAAATGCAATTTTTTCTGCAGCAGATTCTAGACATGGTGCAGATCTGCCACTTTACATGTAGACTAAGGAGACCCCCCAGGCACTATATTGAAAGGAATGTTTCATTTTTATGCTTTTACTTTAAAAATCAAAAAATCTCTGCTCATTTAAAAATTACATTTTTCACAAACTTATTTTTTATTGATACATATCCCCCAGGGCAGGACTCGGACCACTATAACCATTGTATGCCCAATTACTTGCATATAAGCCTTCAAAATGGGCTTTTTGATTTATGATGTTCGGGTCCCATTGACTTTAATGGGGTTTGTTATTGGGGTCCCAACTTTTGCGATGTTCGAAAGTTCTGGTGCGAACCGAACAGGGGTCCATTCGGCCCATCCCTACTAAAGAGTAGTGCTCCCTTAAATGCCAGGGCCCATAGTCAGTAGGCAAGAGGCCACCCTGCAGTCCCCTCCAAAAGCCCCTGTCCTGTATGGGTCTGTCACATAGATATTAGTATACTTTGTTCAAGTGGGTGGTTAAACCCTTAAGAGCTGATTTTATATGTTATGTACATTTCTGCATGGAGAGCTATCATGTCAGTATGTCTGCGCCTTGGGAAGGACACCTTGTACAGCCCTGAAGAATTGCATCATGGTGCAGATCTGAACTTACCACCTCTGTGGTGTCTGGCTGTGATGCTTCTTGCTGTGAAGGACACCTCGTTGTTTGATCCCTTGGATAATCTTGCCTTCTATCTTTTTTTTTTTTTGGTGAACCTTGAACTCTTTGCTCCTCCCATGAATTTCCTAATTTAAGCTATGTCTCTACACTTCCTACTTGCTAGATTATTGTTCTTTTCTCCAGCCAGTATCATGCTCCTTTCACTCCTGCTGCTGTCCGTATCTTCACTACCACGCGTGGGCTTACTCCTCAACTATGCCTCTGCTTGATCCCAACCTTCAACCACTTGTTACTGACCTTTGGCTTGTTTACTGACTACGCTTCTGCTTTATCCCTACCTACCTATCGGCAGACCCGGTGCTAGACACCACTGCATGACGAGGGGCACTGGAGGAATCTGGATGTACAGCACTGTCAGGGACCTGGAGCATACTGAGACCGTCTGTCATCAGGGTCGGGGGCTAAAAAAGCTCTATGGACCGTCAGCATGGTGACGTCACTGAGAAGATGCAGTGCGTTTCTGAGCATGCTCAAATACGTTAAAAATTCATATATTTATAGTTTTATATATTTATTTATAAATTATCATAAATATATGCATTTTGAACGTATTTGAACTGAGAGCCTCCAGGACCCACTTATAAGGCTCCAATAGTCCTCTTCCCTCCAGCTTAAAAAAGGAGCATGCTTACAGTTCCAGGCATTGCGCATGCTCGGAAACGCGTCGATTAGCCTCCCTGATGACAGCCGGTCTCAGCCAGCGCTGTATATCTGGACTCCTCCAATTATAAAAAAAAATGAAAAAAGACGAACATTTTGAAAAAAAAAAAAGAAATTTGTAATTTTCTCCTTCACTGATGTGTGCTGATGAGGGGGCAGTGATGAATGCAAAGAGATTTATTGTATCTTAAAAAGAACTGTGGAAGAGAGGGTTGGGGCCAGGACACCCTTAAGTACAGTAGATGCAATGTCAACTGGCAGACTCCAAGACTTCCATAGGCAGACAGCCATGCAGGGAAAGGTATCCAGCTAGACACCACGTCTGCATGAGTAGGAACGCTGTCTCCTATGGCAACGATCTTGTAACTGTTTCTAACAAAGGTTGCAACAAACTCTTTCACTTGTTCTACAATCTACTATGGTAGAACTTCACTCCACTGAGCTCCCAGTCTTTCGCTAGACTTCCTGATCCACTTGCCACTGGATCCCCTGAGCTCTTCCAAACTTCTCACTCAGTATCTTCCTCAAGCGTCACCCCTGAGTGCCTGCTGGATCCCTAGGTTGGTACTCATAGATACTCCTCAAGCGTCACCCCACTGGCCTGCTTGGTCCCTGGCTTGGCACACAATAATGCTCTGCAAGCGTCACCTCCACTGGCTGGGTTCCTGGCTTGGCACTTGACTATAGTATAGCCTATGCAAACCCCCTCTTTACCTCTTAAATGCATGCCCCCCCCCCCCCTGCTGTTTTGGTTAGGGTGACCAGACATCCCCGGATTGGCCGCATCAGCCATTTTATTAAACATTTCAACCATAAACTTTTATTGCAGAACACAATAATCCATCAGATATATTTTAACCAGTGTTGAGGATCCTTGGAGGCACTAACCACATTTATCACCATATCAGCATGTCCACACCGGGTCGTCAGTCGCGTCCACTCCGAGGACACCACTCAACCTTACACACTGATACCCATCTCCTGATGCCAGTTAAACCTCGGTTAACTGGGATCAACCAAGGGATACCATACCAAGATGGTTCCCCACTTCAGCCACGTTGTTCTTAATTCCTAATGCCTCCAAAGATCCCCAACCGCCAACACATCATATTCAACATCAGACCTGTACAGGTCTCCTCACGTGCTGTCAGTGTGAGGCGAGGAGAGCCGAATACCGGCACTTCCATGTTTACATGTGATCGGCTGTGATTTGGCACAGCGGATCACATGGGTAAAGAGCCACGTCATCGGCTCTTTACCGAGATCGGGGTCACGCTGTGTCCCAGGGACACAGTGCGGTCGCTGCACAGCGCGCCCCCCACCCCCGGAGCTCGAGAGCGGTGAGCAATGTCATATGACGTCGTCCCAGAATGAGAGGGGAGGTGGTTAAACTATTTCACAGTCTAAACTTAGAGGTACTTCTCTTTTCCCCCTTTGTCTTCACAATTATGGAGTGGGGAAATCAGCAGCCGTGGCTGCACCCTAGGCGGCTGTCTAGTTCGCCTAGCGTTAGCGCCAACCCTGGCTTGCTCACCTCCTGGAGGGGCAATCCTGAGGACTGTGACCTGGTACTGGCACTCAGCGAAGCCCATCTCCATAAGGAGCTCTGGTGAAGACCAGCTAGTGCCTAGACCTCCCGCCTTGGGTGAGCCTGTGTCATCTGCCAGGGTGACCTGCTTGTGTACTTATCCTGCTGGTCGGTGGGTGCCTCTCTACTGCTATAGTTACTGGACTCTGAGCCTGACCCCTGACCATGACGCAATGGCAGGTTGCATTGACAGAAACACTCAGCTTCACTTAAGCTACTTTCACACTGGGGCGGGGGGCATCATCGGTAAAGCGCCGTTAATTTTAGCGGGGCTTTCCTGCTGTGATATTGGCGCTTTTAACCCTGCTAGCAGCCAAGGAAAGGGTTAGTAGCACCTGCAAAGCACCACTGCCGAAGCATGACATTTGTAGGACTTAGGCCCAGTGTGATGTATATATAACCTTCCCCCATAACCGGCAACCCTCTCCAAACCCCATCCCACATTAACAAACGACTGGACTAGATTTGGAGTAAATGGCCATCCGGCCTAAATTTATTAACCAAATATATTTTAATAAAATTCCATAAATAACTTTAAATACTGTAAACATTCCCAGCCTTTTAAATGGGTCATGGGTAAATAGCATAACAAACATACTGGTCACTGCAAACGACTTCCAACTTTTGACCTCTTGACCTCCAGACGGAATCCCCTGTCACGGAGGCTATACCCAAACTGTCGCCGTGACCTACCCCTTTTAACCCTTCCAGGTTAACCCCTCGTAACCTGGAAGTACCTTTAAACCACCCCCATCCCATGGATGGGTACAACAGGTTTTCTGTCTGTACCTCACTTCACCTCTTCTAAAGCCCCAAGAACCGCCTAGAATCCCCTCATAATTCACCTTGACCTAAAACCCCATCGTAACCAGGGAGGGTGGGTGGGGATCACTTCCTCCTCCGCTCTCCGAGTGATAGCATTACACGCTGCTATCACGGACTATGCCGTGGCTCCGCCCCCAGCTCCGTCTACCCCTTTTCTTAAAGTGGCCACAAACCTCCCCCTTAAAACGGCGACTGTGCAGTCCAGCACATGTCATGCCGTCCCTGCGCCCACCCCCTGCGGCTGTTAGCTGCGGGACTTTCTTTTCAATTGCAGTGGCGGTGGAGGAGCAGTGTATACACCCCTCCCGCACCTCCCAAAAGATGCTGCTTGAAAAACTTTTTCTAACATCCTGGAAGCGCACCGCCACAGTGTGAAAGCACCCAGGCTTTCACACTGGGGCTGCAGGGGAGGTGCTTTACAGGCGCTATTTGTAGCCCTTTAGTGCCTGAAAAACACCTCAGTGTGAAAGTAGCCTTAAACACTTGAGTCCCAGGTGCCGGGTTAAAATTTTACAGGGACATTGGCTGTTGTCATTTGAATTGTAATGATGTCATGCACTTCCTGTGCTCTGCCAGAGTTGTTAATCTCTGTCCAGCCTTTCCCTGCAGCAGTAGAATATAATCTATTGCTAGCTGATCATAGCCAGGAGTACATCACTATTAGAAGAGATCTGCTGCTGAACAGCTGCATGGGGGCTCTGGATCTGATCTACACCAAAAGGAAAGTGTAAAAAGAGAGAAAAAAATATATATGAATAAATTATACAGTGTGTGTATGTATATACACTGTATATATGGAATTAACTGGCTTTCTGCAGTAATTTGTTATAAAAAATTTGACATGTGCACAACAAAAAAATTTGTTTTTTTTAGTTTCGTTTTTTTCGTTTCAGAAAAAAAATTGTTTTTTTTCGTTTTTTTCGTTTCCGTTGATTCGTAACGATTCGTACATTCGTAAGTCGTCGGTGTCCGGATTCGTAACGATTCGTACATTCGTAAGTCGTCGGTGTTCGTATTCGTAACGATTCGTAATTCGTAAGAGTTATTTTTTCGTTGATTCGTTTTTTCGTTAGTTTAATTTTCGGACGCATTCGTATTTATTCGTACATTCGTAACATTCGTACATTCGTAATCGGAGCATAATTCATAATTTTATGTAATGTGTATGCTATTATTACATTTTAATAATTTACGAATCGGAAAAAAAAAGTTACGAATCGAAAAAAAAGTTACGAATGTACGAATTTTTTTGTTCAATATAGACACGGAAAATTACAAATCGAAAAAAAAAAAAAAAAAGTTACGAATCGAAAAAAAAAGTTACGAATGTACAAATTTTTTTGTTCAATCTATTCGAAGCACGTTTAGCAGCACCATTGTAAGGGACACGGAAAATTACCAATTCAACAAAAAAAAAAAGTTACGAATGTACAAATTTTTTCATTCGTTTTCCGGATTTTCTTCATTAGTACATTTGTTGTTTCTAATTAGTTTTTTCGGATTTTTGTTGTTTTTCGGATTCGTTCGATTCGAATGATTCGTTAATCGGATTCGTACGATTCTAACGATTCGTTATTCGGATTCGTACGATTCGAACGATTCGTTCATTCGTACGAAAACGAACGAACGAAAATAACAAAAAAAACCGAAAAAAAAAAACGAAACGAATTGCACATGTCTATAAAAAATGTGAGCTGGTCCTCATCTAAGGCCCCTTTCACCTGGGGCAGATGACAGGTCCATGTCTGCTCAGTTATGCAGAGCGGACATGGACAGAGCCCACTCTGCTTTATGGGACTCCACTGTCTAATTACACCCAACTACCTCCGATGGGATACAGCCACATGGAGGAGAGCAGATTCCCTTGCGTTTGTTTTTAGCACACCAGATCGGAGGTAGGCTGGTGTAAATGGACACAAGTCCATTTACCCTTGCCGGTCCATAGGGATAATTAGACCATCCGATCAGGTCTACCTGAAAAACTGACAGGCGGACCTGATCCAAATTGGTGTCTGAAAGGGGCCTAAATCACAACAATGGACAAACACATGTGCTTAAGCTGATAACACTCAAACAATTCTAATCTTTCCTGTTATTGAATACACCTGTAGCAAAGTCCCAGGCCTCTTTAGGCCTAATGGTGACCTCCAGAGTTAGGGACAGCTGACATCCGTCTGTGTAAAGTGGGTTACAAGACATGGTGGGTGTAATGCAAGGTGGAATAATGGAGAGCGCTCCCCTTCCTGAACCATACCAGGACACATGCCCTCAACTGCAAAGAGATTTATTGTATCTTAAAAAGAACTGTGGAAGAGAGGGTTGGGGCCAGGATACCCTTAAGTACAGTAGATGCAATGTCAATTGGAAGACTCCAAGACTTCTATAGGCAGACAGCCATGCAGGGAAAGGCATCCAGCTAGACACCACGTCTGCATGAGTAGGAACGCTGTCTCCTATGGCAACGATCTTGTAACCGTTTCTAACAAAGGTTGCAACAAACTCTTTCACTTGTTCTACAATCTCCTATGGTAGAGCTTCACTCCACTGAGCTCCCAGTCTTTCGCTAGACTTCCTGATCCACTTGCCACTGGATCCCCTGAGCTCTTCCAATCTTCTCACTCAGTATCTTCCTCAAGCGTCACCCCTGAGTCCCTGCTGGATCCCTAGGTTGGTACTCACAGATACTCCTCAAGCGTCACACCACTGGCCTGCTTGGTCCCTGGCTTGGCACACAATAATGCTCTGCAAGCGTCACCTCCACTGGCTGGGTTCCTGGCTTGGCACTTGACTATGGTATAGCCTATGCAAACCCCTCTTTACCTCTTAAATGCATGACCCCCCCCCCCCCCCCCCCCCCCCCCCCCCCCCTGTTTTGGAGTAAATTGGCCGCTTCGGCCATTTTATTAAACATTTCAACCATAAACTTTTATTGCAGAACACAATAATCCATCAGATATATTTTAACCAGTGTTGAGGATCCTTGAAGGCACTAACCACATTTATCACCATATCAGCGTGTCCACACCAGGTCGTCAGTCGTGGCCACTCCGACTCAGATGACACCACTCAACCTTACACACTGATACCCATCTCCTGATGCCAGTTAAACCTCGGTTAACTGGGATCAACCAAGGGATACCATACCAAGATGGTTCCCCACTTCAGCCACGTTGTTCTTAATTCCTAATGCCTCCAAAGATCCCCAACCGCCAACACATCATATTCAACATCACCACATAAAACCATCAAAATAAAAAAGAGTCGGGAGGGTTGGAGCTGCTTCTTCTTCCTGTGGCAAGAGACTGAGCCTGGTGACTTGGCTCCTCCTACCACCCCAGGAAACACTAACCAAGCCACCCCCCACTAACTATTACACTCCCCTTAAGCTTAACTCCTGCCTTGCTGGTTTACTCAGCTACCCTGTCATGTCAGCCCTCCCTTATACTGCGTCCCACTCCGGGCTTCTCCTGCTGAAGTTTTGCCACTTCTTCACCGTCCCTGGCTGGTGAGAATCCTGCTCTTGGTCCCTGACACAAAATGACATTTGTAAAGGAAAAAAAGCAATTAACCACTTCAGCCCCGGACCAATTTGCAGCCAAAGGACCAGGCCCCTTTTTGCGATTTGGCACTGCGTCGCTTAACTGACAATTGCACGTCATGCAACGTGGCTCCCAAACAAAATTGGCATCCTTTTTTTCCCACAAATAGAGCTTTCTTTTGGAGGTATTTGATCACCTCTGCGGTTTTTATTTTTTGCTCTATAAACACCTTTTGCTATAATAAGTATCCCCAAAAAGTATATAAAAAAACATTTTTTTTCCTCAGTTTAGGCCGATACGTATTCTCTACTACATATTTTTGATAAAAAAAATAGTAGTTAGCGATTATTGATTGGTTTGCGCAAAAGTTATAGCGTTTACAAAATAGGGGATAGTTTTATGCATTTTTATTAATATTTTTTTTTACTAGTAATGGCGGCGATCAGCGATTTTTATTGTGACTGCGACATTATGGCGGACACATCGGACATTTTTGACACATTTTTGAGACCATTGTCATTTATACAGCTCAATTCAGGTGTATGCTGTGCAGGAGGCACACTACACTGACTGAATATTAGGCAGATGCCTGTGTTGCACAAATCAACTACCCAACAACTGCAATGAGGGGGTAGATTCAGGTGTATGCTGTGCAGGAGGCACACTACACCCACTGTAACAGCGCTAGGTTAGGAAGCAAAGCACAGCTGACACTGTCCCTGCCTATCCTGCTCTCTCCCTGAACACTACTCTCACTGTAACAGCGCTATCTAAAGAAGTATAAAGCACAGCTGACACTGTCCCTGCCTATCCTTCTCTCTATGAACGCCACACAACACTACACAAGGCCGGCGCACTGGCGGCCTTATATAGTGTGGGGCGTGTACTAAACCCCCCTGAGCTATAATTGGCCACAGGCATTTGTAGGATGTATAGTGTCAATGGGTCTCTTGAGATCATTCCACAGCATGTCTATGGGGTTAAGGTCTGGGCTCTGACTGAGCCACTCCAAAAGCTGCATTTTCTTTTTCTGAAACCAGTCTGTGGTGGATTTACTTCAGTGCTTAGGGTCATTGCATTGCTGCATCACCCAACTTCCACTGAGCTCCAGCTGGAGGACAACCACTGTAATATGATCCTGTAGGATATTTTAGCTAACTCGGTAATTAATTTTCCCCTTGATGATGGCAAGTGGTCCAGGTCCTGAGGCAGTGAAGCCAGCCCAAATCATGATTTTCCCTCCACTATACTTCACATTTTGGATGATTTTTATTTTTTTTATGTTGGCAAGCTATGCCATTTTTGTGCCAATCAAAGTGCTGAGCATTCTTCCCAAACAAGTTTTGTTTCATCAGTCCACAGGACATTTTCCCATTACTGTGGCGGTTTGCCAAGGTGCTCTCCGGCAAACTGCAGGTGAGCTGCAATGTTTTCTTTTGCAGAGTAGTAGCTTCCTCTGTGGTGTTCTGCCATTGACACCCTGCCTGTTTAAAGACTAGGGATGAGCCCGATGTTTGAGTCGAGCGTAAGTTCGACTCGAAAATCTGGTGTTCGCCTGTTCCCCGAATAGCGAACAATTTGGTGTGTTTGCGGCAAATTCGAAAGCCGCGGAACACTCTTTAAAAGTCTATGGGAGAAATCAAAAGTGCTATTTTTAAAGGCTTATATGCATGGTATTGTCATAAAAAAATGTTTGGGGACCTGGGCCTGCCCCAGGAGATATGTATCAATGCAAAAAAAGTTTCAAAAACTGCAGTTTTTCGGGAACAGTGCTTTTAATAATGCTTAAAGTGAAGCAATAAAAGTGAAATATTCCTTTAAATTTTGTACCTGGGGGGTGTCTATAGTATGCCTGTAAAGTGGCGCATTTTTTCCATGTTTAGAACAGTCCCTGCATGAAATTACATTTCTAAAGGAAAAAAAATCTACTCGCGGCTATAATGAATTGTCGGGTCCCAGCAATACACATAAAAGTCATTGAAAAAAAACGGCATGGTATCCCCCCCCCCCCCCCCCATTTCATTACCAGGCCCTATGGGTCTGGTATGAATTTTAAGGGGAACCCCATACCAAAATGTAAAAAAAAAATTGCGTGGGGATCCCCCCAAATTCCATACCAGGCCCTTCAGGTCTGGTATGGATATTAATGGGAACCCTGGTCCGATTTTTTTTTTTAAATGGCATAGGGGTCCCCCTCAAAATCCACACCAGACCCTTCAGGTCTGGTATGGATTTTAAGGGGAACCCCACGCCAAAATAAAAAAAAATGCCATGGGGGTCCCCCCAAAAATCCATACCAGACCCTTATCCGAGCACGCAACCTGGCAGGCCGCAGGAAATGAGAGAGGGATGAAAGCACCTTGTCCCCATGTTGATGGGAACAAGGGCCTCATCCCCACAACCCTTGCCTGGGGGTCGGTCGCCGGAGCGAGAGAAAAAGATGAATGGACTTCGTGGGACATTTTTCTTTTTTCTTTTTTAATAAAGGACTTGTCCCAAGCTGTGTCTTGTCGTTTTTTTTAACATTTTGACACTTTTTTTGTGAAATGGTATAGGTACAATGTACCCATTACCATTTCAAACAGGGGGAGCTGGGATCTGGGGGTCCCCTTGTTTAAGGGGGCTTTCAGATTCCAATAAGCCCCCAACCTGCATACCCCCACAACCACAGGGCAAGAAAGTATAGGGGCAAGGGTTGTGGGGATGAGGCCCTTGTTCCCCCCTCTTTTCCTGCGGCCTGCCAGGTTGCGTACTCGGATAAGGGTCTGGTATGGATTTTTGATTTTTTTTTTAATTTTGGCGCAGGGTTCCCCTTAAGGGTCTGGTATGGATTTTTAGGGGGACCCCTACGCCATTTTTTTTAAATTAGGTGCAGGGTTCCCCTTAGTATCCATATCAGACCCGAAGGGCCTGGTATGGAATTTGGGGGGTACCCCCACGCAATTTATTTTAAAAATTTGGTTCGGGGGTTCCCCTTAAAATTCATACCAGACCCAAAGGGGCATCCCATGCCATTTTTTTCAATGACTTATCTGTATTGCCGGGACCTGACAATTCATTATAGCCACGAGTAGTTTTAAATAACTTTTTTTAGAAATTTCATTTTGTGCAGGGACTGTTCTAAACACGGGAAAAATGTGCCACTTTACAGGCATACTATAGACACCCCCCAGGTACGAAATTTAAAGGAATATTTCACTTTTATTGTTTCACTTTAAGCATTATTAAATCACTGCTCCCCCCGAAATAACGTTTTTAAAACTTTTTTGTTGCATTGATACATGTCCCCTGGGGCAGGACCCAGGTCCCATAACACTTTTTATGACAATAACTTGCATATTAACCCTTAAAATTAGCACTTTTGATTTTTCACGTACGGGGCCTATAGACTTAATGGTGTTCTTGTGTTCGAACATATTTTTTGCCTGTTCGCATGTTCTGCTACGAACCAAACTGGGGGGTGTTCTGCTCAGCCCTGTTAAAGACCTACATATGATAGACACAGGAACAGCGATGTTTGCCAGTTCCAGTGATTACTCATGGGTTCATGGGTTCTTCTTTACCTTATTTAGGATTCTGCATTTTGCCTTGGGAGTGATCTTGGCACATGTAGGAGGAGTAACCACAGTACTAAACTGTCTCCATTATACACAAATTGTTTAACTGTTGACTGCTGGATACCTAAACACTCCAGGTCTTAAATTTTGTGTGTGGGAAATTCCGATGAAAAATGTCTGATGGAGCCTACACACGGTCGGAATTTCTGACAACAAGCTCCTATCGAACATTTTCCGTCAGAAAATCCGACCGTGTGTATGGGGCATTAGATTGCACACAGGTGGACATCATTTCACTAATTATGTGACTTCTGAAGGTAATTGGTTGCACCAGAGCTTTTTATGGGCTTCATAACAAAGGGGGTGAATACATACGCACATGCCAATTATCATTTTTTTATTTCTGTAAAAAAAAAAATTATGTACCGGTATATAATTTTCTAATTTTGCTTCACCAACTTCATCCATCACATATAATTCAGATTAAAAAAAACATTAAACTAAAGGCTGTAATGTAACAAAATACAATAATATGTTTATGGGTTAACATACTTTTTCCTCCTGCACTGTGAATGTTTTTTTTACAAAACAGAATGTTCCTTTATTGAAACAGAACAAATAGAAAAAGGCATGGTACAGATTGAACAAGTATGGACTAAATCAAAGGACATAGTACAAGCGGACATTTTGGCAGGTGCAAAGTACAGATCAAGGAAACAACAACCCATCAATAGTTTAGTACAGCGGGACCTCTGCTCATCATCCTGGATTCCCAACAGAGCCAATTCCGGGGAGACCGGGAGAGTCAGCAGGAGGCAGGGCCATCTTAACAGCATCATGGGCCCCTATAATGCACTTGGGCCCCTACAAGCCTGTTCCAATTTTCGCACCTACTCTCAAGAATTAAAGTATAATTCCTCACTGTGCCCAACATTGCAGCCACACCGTGCCCCCATTGCAGCCTCACTGTGCCCAACATTGCAGCCTCACCGTGCCCAACATTGCAGCCTCACCGTGCCCCTTGCAGCCGCACCATGCCAACACTGCAGCTTCACCGTGCCCCCATTGCAGCCTTAGGCCTCATACACACGGACGTTTTAAAAAACGGGCTGTAAAGCTAGTAACAACACCTGGAAAAAAAGCAGCGTTAAAAACGCGATTTTATTAGCGTTTAGATTTGGCGTCAATTCGCGTTTAACGTCGTTTTTAAGCGTTAAACGCTAAGGCGCCTTTTTTTTTCTAAAATCCCTCTGCTATTTTCCAATCTCAAATTACCCACATAAACATTTTTACAGCTTAAAAATGCTGACGCTAAAAAACATTGGTATATCGTTAATGCGCGTTTTTGAGCTTTTTTCAGCGTCAGCGTCAAAACAGCTCTAACGCTGGAGCCTCTGAAGGCGCTGGTCCTTGGTTTTTTTTTGGAGCTCAAAAACGACCATGCCTGTTACAGCTCAAAAACGCCATGGTGTGTATGAGCCCATTGAATAACATGGAGTTGCCTTCTTAAGCAGCAACAAAAAGCTCAAAAAAGCCACTGTTTAAACGTCCGTGTGTATGAGGCCTTACTGTGCCCCCATTGCAGCCTCACAATGCCCAACATTGCTGCCTCATTGTATCCAACATTGCAACCTCTCTGTGCCAACATTGCAGCCTCACCGTGCCCCCATTGCAGCCTCACTGTGCCAACATTGCAGCCTCACTGTGCCCCTTGCAGCCTCACTGTGCCCCTTGCCCCCACTGTGCCCCCAGCAGCTCACTGTGCCCCCTTGCAGCCTCACTGTGCCCCCATTGCAGCCTCACTGTGCCCCCATCGCAGCCACATTGTGCCCATTGCAGCCTCACCCTGCCCAACATTGCAGCCTCACCGTGCCCATTGCAGCCTCACTGTGCCCCATTGCAGCCTCACTGTGCCTTGCAGCCTCACTGTGCCCCTTGCAGCCTCACCGTGCCCCATTGCAGCCTCACTGTGCCCCTTGCAGCCTCACTGTGGAAGAGGAAGGAAGAGGAGAGCCGCAGATCACAGAGCGGATAGTTACAGCTTACATGAACTTGCCTCTGCTCCGCTCGCCATCACACACAGCCCCGCCTCCTCCTAACCCCGCGCCTGTGATAGACAGAACTTATCCCAGCATTGGACTTGCATTCTGTGTATCACAGGCGCAGGATTAAGAGGAGGCTGGGATGTGTGTGACGGCGAGCGGAGGCAATTCCAATAGCTTTGCTCTAGATCCGACCAGCCCTGATGGGGCTCCATGTGCATCTGGGGCCCCTGGGCTGTGCCCAGGTGTGCCAGCTCGGAAAGACGGCCCTGGCTGGAGGCGACTGTTGATAAGCTCTACTACCTCCTCCCAGTACCAAACAATCCTCGGGCAGCTCCAGAACATATGAATATACGTTCCCACACCGTTCCGCATCTAGGGCAGTCTTGTGATCTCTGAGAGTAAACTCTGTGCAGTCTCTCATAGGTATAGTAGTGCTATCTTCTAAACAATCCTCCCAATCTTCCCTCTCTAAGTCTGGAAGGTCAGTTTTTTACTGATCCCAAAGCTTATCCATTACGGAAGATTCAAAACTCAGCAAAGCCAAGTAGAGAGTGGATAAAGAGAGGGCCGGACAGAACGAGTGCAATGAGGATAGGGAGGGCCGGACATGACTGTGTGTCTAGTGACACACCAAAAAGGAATGTAGCAGGGAGGGGTTAGCAGGGGGCAGCAAATAGGAGGCAGGGGGAGCGGCATTATAAAAAGGGGGCGTGGCCGAGCGGGAACACTCGTTGTATGGAAATCACAGGAGGAGGCAGTTTTTTCCCACCCACCCTCCCAATAGATAAGTTTTGTTGTGAAGGTTTTTATTTCAAAGTATTTTATTGAAATTTTTCAAAGAGAATACAATGAGAAATGACATGGCATATAAACATTGTCAACACGAAAACAGGTAAAAATGGTAAACAAGCAGCAATCAGCTGTGACAAATGAGTGAAACTGTCATTTCTCGTGGAACGGTTAGACGGGGCCCCATGTTCCAGCCCTACAGAGGTGGGAGGAGAGGGCTTTCTAGGCGGTGAGACGTATGGGGATCTCCCCCTACCAGGCACCCCATCTGGGATCTAACTGTGCCCAATAGGGAAAGCCCCCCCCGCCCCACCCCCCAGCTATGCAGTGTTGTGAAGGTTTTAATGCTTTTGTTATCATTTCAGGAAATCAAGCTGGATGTCTGGAAGAAAGTGGGTTGGCGGTGTTTAGGTTGGTCAGTGACGGTGGCAGTGATGTAGTTGGTGAGTGTGTGGGGGGCTCGTCATGAGATGGCCCCTCCGGTGTAGTACATCGAAGTCGATGATTACTTTGTGTGCACTGCGGTATAGGGTTTTTGTCTCCGGGCGGTTAAAATGGAGGCCTACTTGGTTCGGTTAATCCTGCAGTGCCCCCTGGTGGTAGATATATATATAGTAATATATATATATTGGTTAATTAAAATGGTTGTGTTACAAGTGTTAGCCCCGTCACTGACCAACATAAGAGGGTATAACCGATGGTTATTTATGTTTACAATAAAATGTTTATGGTTATTTATGGTTAATTTTATATGGTTATTTATACGGTTTTATATGGTTATTTATATTTGGAGTTAAGTTTAATAAAGGCTGTTGTGGCCATTTACTCCACAAGAAGTACGGTGTGGCCCATTATTTAAGAGGGGTAGCAAAAAGGGGGTTTTGGAATAAAGGGGTCACAACAGAAGGGGTGGTCTTTACTAGGCTACACGAGTCATGGCTTTGACAACTGTTTTTGAGCTAACAACTCCTCATTGGGATCCATACCTACCCTCAGGGGGGCCAAGAACTGGGCACGAGCTGCATGGTGTAGTTGTAGGTACCGGAAATACATCCACCCGGGTAAATTATATTTGGCTTTAAGGACAGTGAGGGGGAAGCTAACCTCCCGCCTAGAATAGATCACAGCAATGTGAATGTTTAATGGGTGTGTTCAATAAAGACACAAGAGATTAGATTTGTTCGTGTGTTATCAGCTCTAAGCACATTGTAAAATATAAAAATAAATAAATCCTGTGCTATGGTAAGTTTTAATAAATAGCTGCCTCCACCCCAATTATATCAAAAAGATATAATTCAGTTTAATAGAAAACGCATATATCGGTGCGGCGCTATAATACACCTCCCTCCATTTTGTCTCTAATGCAAATATAAATACCAATGTGCAAATATTTCAAGACCGATCTAGTACTAGTATGAATATTAATGTGCAAATATACAAAACCTGGTGCTACAATGCACCCCCTCCCAATACTATCACATGCAATATATATTGTGCAATTACAAAGAGTCCTTCTTGCCACATAATTCAGATAAAGTGCATAACGAAAATTCATATAATTATATACAACATAAAAAGGTCCACTAAAAGTGCTTATAAAGTGCCGACAAAAGTGCTTCAGTGAAAAAAAAAAAAAAACAAAAAAAAAGTCAATGGGAGAAATCAAAAGTGCTATTTTTTAAGGCTTAATGCATGGTATTGTCCAGAAAAAATGTTGGGACCTGGGCCCAGCCCAGGAGATATGTTTCAATGCAAAAAAGTTTCAAAAAACAGCAGTTTTTCGGGAACAGTGCTTTTAATAATACTTTAAAGTGACGACAAATAAAAGTGACAATATTCTTTAAATTTGTACCTTGGGGGTGTCCTATAGTAGCCTGTAAAGTGGCATTTTTTCCATGTAAAGAACAGATCCCTGCATGAAATTAACATTTCTAAAGGAAAAAAAATCTACTCGCGCTATAATGAATTGTCGGTCCCAGCAATACACATAAAAGTCATTGAAAAAAACGGCATAAAATCCCCATCCCCCCCCCCCCCATTTCAACCAGGCCCTATGGGTCTGGTATTGAATTTAACAACCCCATACCAAAATGTAAAAAAAAAATTGCGTGGGGAATCCCCCCGGTTTTTTAATATTTTGACACTTTTTTTTGTGAAATGGTATGGGTACAATGTACCTGTTACCATTTCAAACAGGGGGAGCTGGGATCTGGGGGTCCCCTTGTTAAAGGGGGCTTTCAGATTCCGATAAGCCCCCAACCCGCATACCCCCACAACCACAGGGCCCCCTCTTTTCCCCCCTCTTTTCCTACGGCCTGCCAGGTTGCGTACTCGGATAAGGGTCTGGTATGGATTTTTGATTTTTTTTTTAATTTTGGCGCAGGGTTCCCCTTAAGGGTCTGGTATGGATTTTTAGGGGGACCCCTACGCCATTTTTTTTAAATTAGGTGCAGGGTTCCCCTTAGTATCCATATCAGACCCGAAGGGCCTGGTATGGAATTTGGGGGGTACCCCCACGCAATTTATTTTAAAAATTTGGTTCGGGGGTTCCCCTTAAAATTCATACCAGACCCAAAGGGGCATCCCATGCCATTTTTTTCAATGACTTATCTGTATTGCCGGAACCTGACAATTCATTATAGCCACGAGTAGTTTTAAATAACTTTTTTTTAGAAATTTCATTTTGTGCAGGGACTGTTCTAAACACGGGAAAAATGTGCCACTTTACAGGCATACTATAGACACCCCCCAGGTACCAAATTTAAAGGAATATTTCACTTTTTTGTTTTATTGTTTCACTTTTTATGACAATAACTTGCATTAAAATTAGCACTTTTGATTTTTCACGTACGGGGCCTATAGACTTAATGGTGTTCTTGTGTTCGAACATATTTTTTGCCTGTTCGCATGTTCTGCTACGAACCAAACTGGGGCGTGTTCTGCTCAGCCCTGTTAAAGACCTACATATGATAGACATAGGAACAGCGATGTTTGTCAGTTCCAGTGATTACTTATGGGTTCATGGGTTCTTCTTTACCTTATTTAGGATTCTGCGTTTTGCCTTGGAAGTGATCTTGGCACAGTGCCCACATGTAGGAGGAGTAACCACAGTACTAAACTGTCTCCATTATACACAAATTGTTTAACTGTTGACTGCTGGATACCTAAACACTCCAGGTCTCAAATTTTGTGTGTGGGAAATTCCGATGAAAAATGTCTGATGGAGCCTACACACGGTCGGAATTTCTGACAACAAGCTCCTATCGAACATTTTCCGTCAGAAAATCCGACCGTGTGTATGGGGCATTAGATTGCACACAGGTGGACATCATTTCACTAATTATGTGACTTCTGAAGGTAATTGGTTGCACCAGAGCTTTTTATGGGCTTCATAACAAAGGGGGTGAATACATACGCACATGCCAATTATCATTTTTTTATTTCTGTAAAAAAAAAAATTATGTATATAATTTTCTAACTTTGCTTCACCAACTTCATCCATCACATATAATTCAGATTAAAATAAACATTAAACTAAAGGCTGTAATGTAACAAAATACAATAATATGTTTATGGGTTAACATACTTTTTCCTCCTGCACTGTGAATGTTTTTTTTAAAAAACAGAATGTTCCTTTATTGAAACAGAACAAATAGAAAAAGGCATGGTACAGATTGAACAAGTATGGACTAAATCAAAGGACATAGTACAAGCGGACATTTTGGCAGGTGCAAAGTACAGATCAAGGAAACAACAACCCATCAATAGTTTAGTACAGCGGGACCTCTGCTCATCATCCTGGATTCCCAACAGAGCCAATTCCGGGGAGACCGGGAGAGTCAGCTGGAGGCAGGGCCATCTTAACAGCATCATGGGCCCCTATAATGCACTTGGGACCCTACAAGCCTGTTCCAATTTCCGCACCTACTCTCAAGAATTAAAGTATAATTCCTCACTGTGCCCAACATTGCAGCCACACCGTGCCCCCATTGCAGCCTCACTGTGCCCAACATTGCAGCCTCACCGTGCTACCAGTGCAGCCCCACTGTGCCCCTTGCAGCCTCACCATGCCAACACTGCAGCTTCACCGTGCCCCCATTGCAGCCTTAGGCCTCATACACATGGACGTTTTAAAAAACGGGCTGTAAAGCTAGTAACAACACCTGGAAAAAAAGCAGCGTTAAAAACGCGATTTTATTAGCGTTTAGATTTGGCGTCAATGCGCGTTTAACGTCGTTTTTAAGCCTTAACGCTAAGGCGCGTTTTTCTTTTTTAAAATCCCTCTTCTATTTTCCACTCTCAAATTACCCACATAAACATTTTTACAGCTTAACAACGCTGATGCTAAAAAACGTTGGTATATCGTTAATGCGCGTTTTTGAGCTTTTTTCAGCGTCAGCGTCAAAACAGCTCTAACGCTGGAGCCTCTGAAGGCGCTGGTCCTTGGGTTTTTTTGGAGCTCAAAAATGACCATGCCTGTTACAGCCATGGTGTGTATGAGCCCATTGAATAACATGGAGTTGCCTTCTTAAGCAGCAAAAAAAGCTCAAAAAACCACTGTTTAAACGTCCGTGTGTATGAGGCCTTACTGTGCCCCCATTGCAGCCTCACAATGCCCAACATTGCTGCCTCATCGTATCCTACATTGCAACCTCTCTGTGCCAACATTGAAGCTTCACCGTGCCCCCATTGCAGCCTCACTGTGCCTCATTGCAGCCTCACTGTGCCCCTTGCAGCCTCACTGTGCCCCTTGCAGCCTCACTGTGCCCCCATTGCAGACTCACTGTGCCCCTTGCAGCCTCACTGTGCCCCTTACAGCCTCACTGTGCCCCTTGCAGCCGCCTCACTGTGCCCCCATCGCAGCCACATTGTGCCCAACATTGCAGCCTCACCCTGCCCAACATTGCAGCCTCACTGTGCCCCATTGCAGCCTCACTGTGCCCCATTGCAGCCTCACTGTGCCCCTTGCAGCCTCACTGTGCCCCTTGCAGCCTCACTGTGCCCCCATTGCAGCCTCACTGTGCCCCTTGCAGCCTCACTGTGGAAGAGGAAGGAAGAGGAGAGCCGCAGATCACAGAGCGGATAGTTACAGCTTACATGAACTTGCCTGTGCTCCACTCGCCATCACACACAGCCCCGCCTCCTCCTAACCCCGCGCCTGTGATAGACAGAACTTATCCCAGCATTGGACTCGCATTCTGTCTATCACAGGCGCAGGATTAAGAGGAGGCTGGGCTGTGTGTGACGGCGAGCGGAGGCAATTCCAATAGCTTTGCTCTAGATCCAACCAGCCCTGATGGGGCTCCATGTGCATCTGGGGCCCCTGGGCTGTGCCCAGGTGTGCCAGCTCGGAAAGACGGCCCTGGCTGGAGGCGACTGTTGATAAGCTCTACTACCTCCTCCCAGTACCAAACAATCCTCGGGCAGCTCCAGAACATATGAATATACGTTCCCACACCGTTCCGCATCTAGGGCAGTCTTGTGATCTCTGAGAGTAAACTCTGTGCAGTCTCTGATAGGTATAGTAGTGCTATCTTCTAAACAATCCTCCCAATCTTCCCTCTCTAAGTCTGGAAGGTCAGTTTTTTACTGATCCCAAAGCTTATCCATTACGGAAGATTCAAAACTCAGCAAAGCCAAGTAGAGAGTGGATAAAGAGAGGGCCGGACAGAACGAGTGCAATGAGGATAGGGAGGGCCGGACATGACTGTGTGTCTAGTGACACACCAAAAAGGAATGTAGCAGGGAGGGGTTAGCAGGGGGCAGCAAATAGGAGGCAGGGGGAGCGGCATTATAAAAAGGGGGCGTGGCCGAGCGGGAACACTCGTTGTATGGAAATCACAGGAGGAGGCAGTTTTTCCCACCCACCCTCCCAATAGTTAAGTTTTGTTGTGAAGGTTTTTATTTCAAAGTATTTTATTGAAATTTTTCAAAGAGAATACAATGAGAAATGACATGGCATATAAACATTGTCAACACGAAAACAGGTAAAAATGGTAAACAAGCAGCAATCAGCTGTGACAAATGAGTGAAACTGTCATTTCTCGTGGAACGGTTAGACGGGGCCCCATGTTCCAGCCCTACAGAGGTGGGAGGAGAGGGCTTTCTAGGCGGTGAGACGTATGGGGATCTCCCCCTACCAGGCACCCCATCTGGGATCTAACTGTGCCCAATAGGGAAAGCCCCCACCGCCCCACCCCCCAGCTATGCAGTGTTGTGAAGGTTTTAATGCTTTTGTTATCATTTCAGGAAATCAAGCTGGATGTCTGGAAGAAAGTGGGTTGGCGGTGTTTAGGTTGGTCAGTGACGGTGGCAGTGATGTAGTTGGTGAGTGTGTGGGGGGCTCGTCATGAGATGGCCCCTCCGGTGTAGTACATCGAAGTCGATGATTACTTTGTGTGCACTGCGGTATAGGGTTTTGTCTCCGGGCGGTTAAAATGGAGGCCTACTTGGTTCGGTTAATCCTGCAGTGCCCCCTGGTGGTAGATATATATATAGTCATATATATATATTGGTTAATTAAAATGGTTGTGTTACAAGTGTTAGCCCCGTCACTGACCAACATAAGAGGGTATAACCGATGGTTATTTATGTTTACAATAAAATGTTTATGGTTATTTATGGTTAATTTTATATGGTTATTTATACGGTTTTATATGGTTATTTATATTTGGAGTTAAGTTTAATAAAGGCTGTTGTGGCCATTTACTCCACAAGAAGTACGGTGTGGCCCATTATTTAAGAGGGGTAGCAAAAAGGGGGTTTTGGAATAAAGGGGTCACAACAGAAGGGGTGGTCTTTACTAGGCTACACGAGTCATGGCTTTGACAACTGTTTTTGAGCTAACAACTCCTCATTGGGATCCATACCTACCCTCAGGGGGGCCAAGAACTGGGCACGAGCTGCATGGTGTAGTTGTAGGTACCGGAAATACGTCCACCCGGGTAAATTATATTTGGCTTTAAGGACAGTGAGGGGGAAGCAAACCTCCCGCCTAGAATAGATCACAGCAATGTGAATGTTTAATGGGTGTGTTCAATAAAGACACAAGAGATTAGATTTGTTCGTGTGTTATCAGCTTTAAGCACATTGTAAAATATAAAAATAAATAAATCCTGTGCTATGGTAAGTTTTAATAAATAGCTGCCTCCACCCCAATGATATCAAAAAGATATAATTCAGTTTAATAGAAAACGCATATATCGGTGCGGCGCTATAATACACCTCCCTCCATTTTGTCTCTAATGCAAATATAAATACCAATGTGCAAATATTTCAAGACCGATCTAGTACTAGTATGAATATTAATGTGCAAATATACAAAACCTAGTGCTACAATGCACCCCCTCCCAATACTATCACATGCAATACATATTGTGCAATTACAAAGAGTCTTTCTTGCCACATAATTCAGATAAAGTGCATAACGAAAATTCATATAATTATATACAACATAAAAAGGTCCACTAAAAGTGCTTATAAAGTGCCGACAAAAGTGCTTCAGTGGAACTAACTCCCTGTGCCGTACTAAATATTAAAAACCAGAAGCACTGGTTCCCAGGCAGCTGATTGCTTTGATAGCCTGTGATTGGCTATCACATTGATAGGTATTATTCAAGGTATAAAAACAAGGTATAATTCACCCGGATACACTAAGAAGTTGCAATGATATGTACATGTAGCGGTACCCCCGTGGGGTTGCTGCGTGTTTCAACATCCACACATCACCCTGTCGGTCAGACATCCATTTTAGGAACACTTCTCCAGACAATGAACAGTCTCTTGTTTGTTTTTGTTGTTTTTTAGTAGGGGATTAAACTTGGATGGGGAAAAGGGACATGGAATACCCAATGATGAATCTTTAGTAATAGAAATAAATGTAGTTGAATCTAAGATGACAGTTTCTGCTACTTCACATCTCCTCCAGAAAACTACTTGAGATTAGGGATGAGCTGAGCACCCCCCGGTTCGGTTCGCACCAGAACCTGCGAACGGACCGAAAGTTTGCGCAAACTTTAGAACCCTGTTAAAGTCTATGGGACTCGACCATTTAAAATCAAAAGTGCTAATTTTAAAGGCTAATATGCAAGTTATTGTCCTAAAAAGGGTTTAGGGACCTGGGTCCTGCCTCAGGGGACGTGTATCAATGAAAAAAAAGTTTAAAAAATTACCGCTTTTTCAGGAGCAGTGATTTAATGATGCTTAAAGTGAAAAAAAAAAAGTGAAATATTCCTTTAAATATCGTACCTGGGGGGTGTCTATAGTATGCCTGTAAAGTGGTGCGTGTTTCCCATGCTTAGAACAGTCCCTGCACAAAATTAAATTTTTAAAGGAATAAAAGTCATTTAAAACTGCTTGCGGCTTTAATGTAATGTCGGGTCCCGGCAATATGGATGAAAATCAGTGAGACAAACGGCATGGGTGCCCCCTGTCCATTACCAGGCCCTTTGGGTCTTATATGGATATTAGAGCGTGGGGCCCCCAGGCCCTATATACTCTGAACAGCAGTATACAAGGGACTGTAGGTTTGTTGTTAAGTAGAATCTGTTTTGTAATTTTGAACTGGTACATTTTTAAAGTGTAGCTCCTGCCAAAAAAATTATTTTTAAGCTTTTTGGAAAACATAGGGAATGAATGAATAAATGAATGATTTGTATAGCGCTGCAAATGCAAACTGAATCGCCTCAAGGCGCTTGTCTGCTCTTGTTGTGATGCAATATTTAGAAGAGGTGGGTCTTAAGTTTTTTCCTGAAGGCCTGATGGTTTTCTTCCAAGCGGATGTTGTTTGGTAGAGCGTTCCATAGCCAAGGTCCCTGTACTGCGAATCTTCGTTCTCCCTTCGATATGTAGCGGGCTTTGGGGATGAGAAGGCGGTATTGGTTTGTCGATCGCAGGCTGCGATTTGGTATGTATGTTTCTATTTTCTCACAAAGGTATTAAGGAGCGTTTCCTTGTGTACATTTGTGGGTGAGGCAGAGGGTCTTGAATGTGATCCTGTCTTTTACCTTGAGCCAGTGGAGGGTACTTAGGGATAGAGAGATGGATTCCCAGGGTTTCTTTCCGGTGACTAGTCTTGCTGCTGTGTTTTGGACGACTTGAAGGCGTGCAATCTGGTAATCCGGTAATCCTATGTAGAGGGAGTTTGCGTAGTCGAGACACGAGTTGATGATAGTTCCTACTACTACCGCTTTTTCCTTTTCCGGGATAAATGGGATAAGTCTGCACAGCATGCGGAGGAGATGATGGGATCCGCTGATTACTGATCCTATTTGTGCCTCCATGGTCATCTCTGAATCAAAGATGACTCCGAGGCTTTTTGCTTTGGTGCTTGGGAGGATGGTCTGTCCAAGGATGGTTGGTGGTGTCCATGGGGTCTTCGTCTTTTTCCTTTGGTTTGCATCGAGGAGCAGTAGTTCTGTTTTCGATCCATTTAGTTTGAGGGAGCTAGTGGTCATCCAGTCATCTATCAATGTGAGACATTTTCCTAGTTCCTGGTATTGGTCTTTTTGTCCGGTGATCCGAAAGTACAGTTGAGTGTCGTCAGCGTATGAGTGGAAGCATAGATCCGATTTGCTAATGATTTTGAGTGGCCGGATGTAGATGTTGAAGAGTACTGGTGACAATGGTGATCCTTGAAGGACTCCATACGTAATTGAGAAGGGTTATCACCCCTGTAACATTTGTTTTGCTGTCTGTGCACCTCTTCAGAAGATTTCACCTCACTTTCTGTCCCAATGACAAATGTTTTTAGAAAATTTGGGGTTTTTAGTGAAACAAGGATTGGTGATAAAGCATCAGTGGAGAGGAGACATGTTTTTCCCATATTAACTCTTAAGCCCCGTACACACGATCGGAAATTCCGATGGAAATGTCTGATCGGACCATGTTGTCGGAAAATCCGCCCGTGTGTGGGCTCCATCGGACTTTTTCGATTGGAATTTCCGACGAAAAAAATTTGAGATTCTGCTCTCAAATTTTCCGACAACAACATTTGATCAGACTTTTTCCGATCGTGTGTAGAGAATTCTGATGGACAAAGTGCAACGCATGCTCAGATCAAATTACGAGACCAAAGCTATTGGCTACTAGCCTCTACGTAGTTCCGCCGTACACAATGAACGTCACCACGTTCAGAATGATCGGATTTTCTGCCAACTTTGTCCGACCTTGTGTATGCAACACCAGTGTCGGACAAAATCGACGGATTTTGTGGTCGGATTTTCCGACCGTGTGTACGGGGGCTTACAGGAGAGAATTTCCCTTCCTAGGGGTAGATTTCATCTCACTTCCTGTTGTCTTCTTCCGTTTGCAAGTAGGAGTCGTTTGTAAGTTGGATGTTTGAAAGTAGGGGCCTACCCTATATACGCTGCAGAAATTTGGGCCTTAGGTGTTGGTGTTGCTACAACACTGTAAGCCCTCACAGTTACTCTTGGTGGGCGCTGGAACGCCCTGCTGTGAACTATTATATCAAGAATTGTAATTACATGCCATTGTTGAACAGTGGTAGAAAAATTGGGCCTTTGGTGGTGGTGGTGGTGCTGGTGCCACAACACTGTAAGTCCTCACAGTTACTCTTTTTTTTAACAAAAAGCCTCACAGTTACTCTTGGTGGGCGCTGGAACAGTCCTGCTGTGAAATATTATATCAATAATTGTAATTACATGCACCTGTTGAACAGGGGGAGAACAATTGGGCCTGTGGTGGTGGTGGTGTTGCCTCAACACTGTAAGCCCTCACAGTTACTCTTGGTGGGCGCAGGAATGAGCCCTGCTGCAAAGTATTGCAGCAAAGTTTTTAATTACACGCCCCTGTTAAACAGAGGCTGAAAAATTGGGCCTCAGGCACTGGTGCTGGTGCCACAACACTAAAACCCCTCACAGATATTGTAGTTGAGCACAGCAACGAACCCTCCTGCAAAGTATTGCAGAAAAATTGGAATTACATGCCCCTGTTAAACAAAAATTGGGCCTTAGGCACTGGTGCTGGTGCCACAACACTGCAACCCCTCACAGATATTGTAGTTGAGCGCAGCAACGAACCCTCCTGCAAAATATTGCATCAAAATTTTTAATTACACGACCCTGTTAAACAGGGGCTGTAAAAATTGGGCCTTAGCCACTGGTGGCGGTGCCCAGAAACAAAAATGTTCTTACAAGATATCAGCATAATCATTGAGGAGGAAGTATCAGCATAGGCAGTCTTGGAGGGATCTGACATTTCAAAAAAAATTGCTTGGTAGCTGGTGGTGATCCAGGACTGATTCATTTTTATGAAGGTCAGTCTATCGACCGAGTCGGTGGACAGGCGCACTCTGTGATTGGTTACAAAGCCTCCAGCAGCACTGAATGTGCTGCTGGAGGACAGAACGCTGGATGCAGGACAAGCCAGGACAGGCCAGTAGCTCAATTGCATACTGTGCAAGCTCTGGCCAGTGATCCATCCTCAAGACCCAGTAACCCAGAGGATTTTCGGTGGGAAAGGTGTCCAAGTCTGATCTTGCCCCTAGTTATTCTTGCACCATGCAAAACAGACGCTGGCAATGGTTGCTGGAACTGATCATACCTTGGGGCTACAGACTAAAAAATTGCTTTTTCCTAGTAACCATTTTAGATGAAGAAGATAACTGTGCTAATTGATCCTTGGTGGACTACTGCCCCCAACATGTCCAATGCAAATACTGCCAACCCTCCTGGCTGCAGCGATTTATCTTCAACAACACCACAGTCTCTCCCTCTGGCTCCACATCCAATCCTTCAAGAGCTTCTCACTTTGCTTCTCACTCACCGACCCCGGCATGGATCCCTCCTGAATGACTTTCCTGGCAGTGCTCCCAGCTGTCCTCCTCCTGCTCCTGTTCCAGGACACCTCTCAATGAACGTGTAAACTAGAGTGGCTCCCTCCCAGCTCCCAAGCTCGAGGCCAGAGTTCACCCCTCCCCCCAGAAAGGGGGTTCCCTCAGACCATGCCAGCCTAACACTTCATCATTCAGTTCTTTCACCGACAACTCCTCTCACAACAGGCTGACCATGGGTATATATAGGAGGCCTGCCCCCTTTCCAATCCTAGTTGGGGATTGGTCAGGGCTCCCAAATACACCCCATGTTACTCCAGCACTCTGCCCTGCCTCTCTTCCAGAACCTTCTCACTGGAAACAGAGGAGACGCCCAAGAGCTGAGGTACATGTTAGTCACCCACTGCTACACTAAACCACTACCCTGCCTCCAGCTCACAGCTAGGCCTGCCTAAATTTACCAGCACTGGCAGCAAAAACACAAACACTACTCCTACCACCTACCTACATATAAGGTAAAGGGTGCTACATACAGTTTTACTAATACATGCCAAAGTTGAAAAAATTTGTTCAAGCATTAGAATTTGTTTTACTTTCATCATGAAAAGGGGTTTAGAACCACCAAACACAACCTACATTTCACATCCCCTATTGACACCAATGCATTTCAATTGATACATTTTCCTGAAATCACAGAAATTTGCAGAAATGTTGGCAAGACAAAAACAAAATTTTGCTCATTCCCTGATAGAGAGCTATTTTTATTGAAGATTCTGTTGACGTGCTGGTGATTTCTAGGAGACTTGGATGGCACCATCTGGTTGGTGACTTCTAGGAGACTTGGATGGCACCATCTAGTTGGTGGTTTCTAGGAGACCTGAATAGCAACATCTGATTGGTGACTTTTAAGACCCTTGGATGGCACCATCTGCTTAGTGACTTCTAGGACACTTGGATGGCACTATCTCTGGTTGGTGACTTCTTGGCGAATTGGATGGTACAATCTGGTTGGTGACTTATTGGAGACTTGGACGGCACCATCTGGTTGGGGACTTCTAGGAGATTTGGATGCACCATCTGATTGGTAACTTCCAGGAAACTTTGATGACACCATCTGGTTGCTGACTTCTAGAACTCACTGGTGAGATGTCCCATGTCTGGTGTTCAGCTGGGACTTTTGTCTAGACTTCTAGGAGACTCAGATTACACCATCTGGGTGGTGACTTCTAGGAGACTTGGAAGGCATCATCTGGTTGGTGACTTCAAGGAGACATGGATGGCACCATCTGGTTGGTCACTTCTAGTAGGCTTGGATGGCACCAGCTGATTGGTGACTTCTGGAACCCACTGGTGAGATATCTCATGTTCAATTGGGACATTTACATAGACAGGATAAGTGATTCAAAGAAAACTAGGTAAATGAATAACAAAATCCGAAAGGATAAAAAATAATATCAAAATCTGGAAGGATAAAATATATTGATTTAAATTTCCCGCCGCCGAGACTCTCTGTCGCGTGCGCCGCCGAAAAAGGCCGAAGGCGGGCGAAAAAGACCGAAGCGCCCACGGAAAAGGCCGAGCCGACTGTTCAGCTCCGCTCGCGGTCCCGCCTCCCTGCTGTTTCCGGAGCGAGCACAGGGAGGCGGGACTACGAGCAGCCGAACAGTCTGCTCGGTCTATTCCGGCGCCGCTTCGGGTTTTTTTCGGCCGCGATTCGGTCTTTTTTGGCAGCGCTCGCTATTTTTGTCACTTTTTTTAAGGGTATCGGCGTATAACACGCACCCACGACTTTCCCCCGATTTTAAGGGGGAAAAATTGTGTGTTATACGCCGATAAATACGGTATCTTTTATTCTCACCACCTAATGGGCTAATTTGTAAGATATCTGTATTAATCCTACAGTTTACACATCCTGGTTTTGCTATGCGGCAGTAATATCCATTAGTTTAATTAGACCTGTAAGTAGAGAAATAATTACCTCCTTGATGGTATATATGCGGCGTACTGGCATATGACGCTTTACGGTTCAAATATCACCTCCTTTATTCAGTAATTCCCAAAGAAAAACAGTCTGTGTCATAACGAAGTGTTAATTAAATTGCGGAAGGCGAGAGTTTCTGATCCTGGCATTGTGGGAGAGAGAAAGTAAATGGCAATGAGATTCATTTTACGTGAAAGGATAACAGCTTAGAATTGCCGGATGTTCTAATTACACCTTACTAATTATCTATATTTCTCTGTGTGAAGGCAGCTCAAATATCTGTTGTGGAACAGGACCTCATCATATATATATATATATATATATATATATATATATATAAAACACAAGGACACGGTAATTAAAATAATCAGTTGAAGGGTTTGAAAAAAAAAAATGCAATAATTTGCAAAAGATGTGAGGATTGTAAGAGGTATAGATCAGCAGGTTCCGTTTTTAAATATCATACCTTTGATCTTTCCTATTTTTGATATGGTTTCCCACTATTTGTTTTGGGAATAGTGTGGTAGGTGAGGAGCCCGCCAGCAGCTGTGTTCGTACAGCCGCTGCATCCCCATAGTAACAGGCGGCTCCTACCACATGAACAAATGGTTCATTCACACGGCCAGAGTACCTATGTGAATGAGCTCTTAAGACTTATTCACATATGGAATTGAGGGGCGGTAAAACCCCATAGTTGAGCTGCTCACTCAACCGCAACCCCCTTTAGCTGCAGGGACAGTGGCTATTGGTTTACATATGCTGTGGCTGCAGCAGGAATTATACCCCCCGTCGAACGTGGCTCCTTCAAGTGCAATGCAAGTGCCGCGCAGCCGCGTACAATGCAGTGCCGGGACAAAGTCATCCAGAGTCCAGGGCAAACATACCAAACTGCGCCTCCCTCGACCCCCCCAAGATGTATGAGCATTATTTGACAGCAAAAATATCCCCCCCCCCCCCCCCCCAAAAAAAAAATGTTTAAATCAAGCACTAATCTAAATTCCCCCTCCTCCTGGTACAAATCTGCCCGCCTGCTGAAATCCTGCCCCCCACCCCCGTCAAGCTCAATTCCTCTCTTTCCTCAAATTTCCTAGCACAAATCCCCCCAAAAAATCACCCCTCCTAGCACAAATCCTCTCCCCCACTTCAAATCCCTCCCTCCCAGCACAAATTCTTCCCCCAATCCATCCTAATAGCACAAATCCTCCCCCTGATATTTCCCCTTGTAGCACAAAAACATAAAATCGCTCTTCAGAGAGCAAAACTCATGTGAACGAGTCCTTAAAGCAGTTGTAAAGGCAATTTTTAAAAATTAAAATATACATTATACATACGTACCTGCTCTTTGCAATGGTATTGCACAGAGAGGCGGCTCCTAACCTCCTCTTCTGGGGTTCACCACTGGCACTCTTCGCTCCTTCTCTTCTCTGGGTGCCCCCATAGCAAGCTGTTTACTATTAGGGCACTCCTGCGGCTGGCTTCTGAGCCAGGCTGTGTGCGTCTATAGACACAGGCAACTTGGCCCCACCCAATGGCTCCTGCTGCCTCATGGAGAGAGAAGAGACCAGATGCAGCCAGGCACAGTGCTGGTTCGATACAGGACTCAGGTGTTTTGGGGGGGGGGGGGGTGCAGCAAGTGCTAAAACATTTTTTCCCTTAATGCAGGGAGTTCATTTAGGCAAAAAACTTAACTTAAAGTGGTGTTTCCCCCAAATTTACAACTTTTAACCTATGTGAAGCAAATGAGCGGAGCGGGGAACGAGGGGGGAGGCTTCGTTCTTCCGCATCGCTGGACCCTGGGACAGGTAAGTGTCCGATTATTAAAAGTCAGCAGCTGCAGTATTTGTAGCTGCTGACTTTTAAAAAAAAACATTTTTAAGGGACACACCACTTTAACTTAGATTTCGACTTGTTTTTACAATTTTTCCCAAATTTTTAACAGCCCCACTGGGTAGTTTTGGTGACTTATCAGACCCCTGAAATCTCACTTTTAAGACACACAAAGGAATTGAGGACACAGATTCCACAATCCCTTTCTCTGCAGCCTCAGCTTTACTGCAGATGAATGAACAGGAAGCTCTCTGTACAGAAGCTCACTGTTTATTCACAAGCTGAAACTTGGTAAATACAGTTTACTATCCTTGAGTTACAAATGAATACAGTGAGTCATTGGTACCGAAAGAATAGAAGGGACCAGTAAATATTAGGCAATATGTCCTAGAGCTGTAAGGGTAGCAACATGGTCTAGAGCAACCAGGGTATAAATATGGCCTAGAATCGCAAGGGTGGCAACATGGCTTAGAGCCACAAGAGTGGCAACTTGGCTTAGTGCTGCAAGGGTGGCAACATGGCCTAGAGCCGCAAGAGTGGCAACTTGGCTTAGAGCTGCAAGGGTGGCAGCACGGTCTTGAGCCACAAGAGTGACAATTTGGCCTTTGGCTTCAAGGGTGGAAACATGGCCTAAAACTACCAGGGGGGCAACATGGTCTACAGCCACCAGGGTGGCAAAATTACCTAAAGCTACCAGGGTGGCAAGAATGGCAACATGGCCTAGAGCTGCAAGAATGGCAACCTTGCTTAGCGCTGCAAGGGGGGCAGCATGACCTTGAGCTGCAAGGGTGGACACATGGCCTAAAGCTACCAGGGGGGCAACAAGGTCTACAGTCAAAAGGGTGGCAACATGGACTAGAACCACCAGGGTGGCATAATAGCCTAGAGCTACCAAGGTGGTAACATGACCTTGAATTGCCAAGGTGGCAACATGGCCTAGAGCCACCAGGGTGGCAACATGGCCCAGAACCACAAGAGTGGAAAAATTACCTCAAGGGTGGCAATATGGCCAGCAGTTTCATTCTATATCAACGTATGAAAACCCCTCGAAATTATTGAGGTAAGGTGTACAAAACCAGGTATATAATTGATGCATGTAATGAGTTTGATGTGCAAAAATTTGAACGGCCTACACAAAGCCCTAACCTCAACCCTCCCTCCCATGAGTTCAGGTCTTTTTATCCAACATCTGTACTTAACCTCAAAGCATTATTTTGACTGAATGGGTAAAAATTTCCACAAACACTCGTTGAAAACCTTTCCAGCAGAGTTGAGGCTGTTAGAAGAATCTCTATTTTACCACCCATGGTTTTGGAAAGAGCTGTCCAACTAACTTATATAGGTGTGATGGTCAGGTGTCCAAAGGCTTTTGACCACAGAATAGATGATCTGGAGACCAGCAGCCAGCTACACATCTGATCTCATGGAAGATGTCCAGCGATGTTGGCAGTGATGGGCACGGAGGGTATGTGCATTGCATCTCTTTCTGGGTGCCCTCAGTACTCAAAGCTGAGTTTCCAGGCACTGTAGCAGCCAACATACCTCCTCGCTGGCTGCCTGTCAGGATTATACATTTGTGAGACGAGGTAATCCTTCCCTAGGCTCCTCCTCAGCCCTGAAGTGTCACATGACACAACATGAGGGGGAGCCTGGAAGGAGGAACATCTCTGATGCCACTCTATATGTGAGGTCTGTAAGTTCAAAGAGGGAGGAATTGAAGTAGCGGCACACAATGACCTGGGGAAGGGGGGTACAAAGTTTTTCACTGGGAGTAGGGATGAGGCAGGGGGGAGATTTGTGCTGGGAGGGGGGATTGGGTAGAGGAGATTTTAGGAGGAGGAGATTTTAGAGGTGAGATAGTTTGTGCTAAGAAAGTGGGTTCGGGGGGGGGGGGGGGGTGGTTGTGCTTGAAGAGGGAATAAAGATGTGAGGTTTGTGTTGGAAGGAGGATGGAGGGTGATCATTTATAATGGGGGAAGTATTTCCAGGAGAGTAGGAAATTTGTGTTCGGAGGGATTTTTTTTTGAGGGGGGGGGGGGTATGTGCTGGGGGTGGGACTTTCAGGTGGTGAGGTGGTTGTGTTGGGAGAGGAGATTTTTTTTTATGTGGGAGGATTTGTGCTGGGGAGGAGGAATGTGAGAAGAGGAATTTGTGTTATGGGGCAGGGGGTGAGAGTTTGTGCTGGGAGGAGGTATTTTGGGGGAAGCTGAATTGTGCTGGAAGAGTGGGTTGGTAGGAGGTAGGACTGGTGCTGGGAGTGGGATTTTTGGGGGCGCAGGGCCATTTGTGCTGGGAGGGGGGATGGAGAGGAGAAGATTTGTGCTGAGGGGAGGGATTTTGGGGGGTGCCCCTCCAACAGTTTATCCTTACTCATTAGAGCACTGCATTATCACTCTCCTTGGAGTGCCAAAGGTTGCCCTAAGTATTTTAAAATTCTACCAACGCCCCTGAAGAAGTCCCTACACATTGCTCTGCTAGACAGATGAGTCATGAGTGAAGGAAACATACATGAGAATACTTTACATTTAGAGTACAATAACTATGTGTAGTGATGATAAAATGTAGTAATTAAAATAATTACCGTATTTATCGGCGTATAACACGCACCGGCGTATAACACGCACCCCAAGTTTAGGAGGGCATTTTAAGGAAAAAAAGTTTTAGGAGGGAAGTTTAGGGAAAAAAACAACAACTTACATTTAAGCGTCATTGCAGCTTGCCCAGCGTCATTGCAGCCTTGCCCAGCGTCATTGCAGCTTGCCCAGCGTCATTGCAGCCATGCCCAGCGTCATTGCAGCCATGCCCAGCGTCATTGCAGCCTTGCCCAGGGTCATTGCAGCCTTGCCCAGCATCATTGCAGCCTTGCCCAGGGTCATTGCAGCCATGCCCAGCGTCATTGAAGCCTTGCCCAGGGTCATTGCAGCCATGCCCAGCAACATTGTACCTTGCCAGCGTCATTGCAGCCATGCCCAGCGACATTAGAAGTCCGGTCCGGGTTTTCCCGCCGCCGAGACTCTCTGTCGCGCGCGCCGCCGAAAAAGACCGAGGCGCGGCCGAAAAAGACCGAAGCGGCCGAAAAAGACCGAAGCGGCCCCGGAAAAGGCAGAGCCGACTGTTCAGCTCCGATCGCGGTCCCGCCTCCCTGCTGTTTTCGGAGCGAGCGCAGGGAGGCGGGACTCCGAGCAGAGCCGAACAGTCTGCTCGGTCTATTCCGGCGCGGCTTCGGGTTTTTTCGGCCGCGCCTCGGTCTTTTTCGGCGGCGCTCGCTATTTTTTCGGCGGCGCTTGCCATTTTTGAATTTTTTTTTTTGGGGGTATCGGCGTATAACACGCACCCACGACTTTCCCCCGATTTTTAGGGGAAAAAGTGCGTGTTATACGCCGATAAATACGGTATTTATTTTTACTCTTATTTTTATTATGAATAATACTGCAAGAATAATAATAAAACTTCTACAAAATACAAAATGTTTCCATATAATTTCTGTCCAGTGTTTCACAATTGCTTGTTTGAATAGTATGACATACAGTATTTACAGTACATATAGCTGTTGGGGTAAGGTGGCATTATTTGTTATTCATGTTGCGTGGAACACAGAATCTGTTTATTTACTGTTTCTAAGGGAGAGAATACAGAGAATAATCAAATAGTTACAAAATTGGTGATGGAGAGGGCAGGTCGTGACATGGTGTATATGTTTTACCATTTTTCCCACAGTACCTCAGTCATTTTTTTTTTTTTTAGTTGACATTTCTGTCTGAATACTCCATTATGTCCAAAAAAGCCACGCTGGTTGAAAATGTGATTATAAACGATTCAATAACCATTAGTCCAACGATGAAGTAATTAAAGTATTTATTGTGATAAAAATATTAAAGTGTAGAAAGTCCACGTGAAGAAAAATTGTGAAAAAGATCTGCATCAGCAAAAATGATCTTTAAAGTTCCGACACCAACAATGGGAGCTGCTTAAGTGACACCCACCACCTCCGTTAACATTGGCACTTACCGGATCATATGGACCTTCTATTGCTAGAAAGGTCAACCAAGCTTTGGTAGTAAGCCTCAATGGGAAGCTGTAAACAGGTATGCCCTCCTATGGTCTCAGACACCTTTCACTTATTACCAGGCCAGCGGTTTATCTGCCGCTTCAGCTTTGGCGCAGATGAATGAACAGGAAGCTCTCTGTACAGAAGCTCACTGTTTATTCACAAACTGAAGCTTGGTAAATACAGTTTACTATGCTTCAGTTATAAATGAACACAGTGAGTGATTGGTACCGAAGGAATGGAAGGGGCCCATACATATTAGGCAACATGTCCTAGAGCTGTAAGGGTAGCAACATGGTCTAGAGCAAACAGGGTGAAAACATGGCCTAGAATCGCAAGGATGGCAACATGGCCTAAAGATGAAAGGGTGACAAAATGGCCTACAGCCACAAGGGTAGCAACATGGCCTAGAGCCACTAGAGTGGCAAATTGGCTTAGAGCTGCAAAGGTCGCAACATGGCCTAGAGCCACAAGAGTGGCAACTTGGCTTAGAGCTGCAAAGGTTGCAACATGGCCTAGAGCCACAAGAGTGGCAACTTGGCTTGGAGCTGCAAGGGTGGCAGCAGGGCCTTGAGCCACAAGAGTGACAATTTGGCCTCTGGCTTCAAGGGTGGAAACATGGCCTAAAACTACCAGGGGGGTAACATGGTCTACAGCCACCAGGGTGGCAAAATGACCTAGACCTACCAGGGTGACAAGAATGGCAACATGGCCTAGAGCTGCAAGAGTGGCAACCTTGCTTAGCGCTGCAAGGGGGGCAGCATGGCCTTGAGCCACAAGTGTGGCAACATGACATTGAGCTGCAAGGGTGAACACATGGCCTAAAGCTACCAGGGGGCAACATGGTCTACAGTCACAAGAGTGGCAACATGGCCTAGAACCACCAGGGTGGCATATTGGCCTAGAGCTACCAAGGTGGTAACATGACCTTGAATTGCCAGGGTGGCAACATGGCCTAGAGCCACCAGGGTTGCAACATGGCCCAGAACCACAAGAGTGGCAAAATGACTTAGAGCCGCAAGGGAGGCAATATGGCCAGCAGTTTAGATCAATATCAACACCATTAATACACTAAATGGCCAGTATGTGAAAAGCCCTCAAAATTATTGAGGTAAGGTGTACAAAAACAGGTCTATAATTGATGCATGTAATGAGTTTGATGTGGACAAATTTGAATGGCCTACACAATGCCCTGACCTCAACCCTGCTGGATACCTTTGGAATGAGTTGGAAATTCATTTGTGATCCAAGTCTTTTTATCCAACATCAGTACCTGACTTCAAAAGCATTCTTTTGACTGAATGGGTATACATTTCCACAGACACTTGTCGAAAACCTTTCCAGCAGAGTTGAGGCTGTTAGAAGGGGTAAGCGTCTCTATTTTACCACCCATGGTTTTGGAAAGAGCTGCCCAACAAACTTATATAGGTAAAATTGGGAAGTGGGGTCCGTTCTAGATAAGGCACCTCATCCCAAAAATGAATTACAAAGGTGGATAAATGGGGAGAGAGGGATTATTGCGGTGCCAAAAACTCAGTAAGATAACATTGTTTAGAAAATGTATATATAGTTTATTACAGCATAAGTAGACAAAAATTCACAGTACAAATAGGTAGAAATACTCAGTAAAAATTTGGGGAGCACATGAGATTTTGTAGGGCCTTGGTGTGCTGTCGGATCAAGTCTTCCCTACATGTTTCGCCAATACATTGGCTTCCTCAGGGGAAATAGGACATGACCAGTAGTATAAAAAGTGATTCTACAAGATATAAAACAGATAGGAAAAAATAAACATAAATATAGTGGTTAAATGGGTTTAGTTAAATGCTGCATGATTTCTATAGGTGATATCTAACTGATGGATACAGTCACAAATTCTCAACCCACCCCCTGATGGTATACCTACATCACGTCCCAAAGACTACATACATACCCCAAATTGCCCCACGATATGACGAGCACAGCGTCCGCCCAATGGGTGGCACCCCAAAATTTAACCACCTCAGTGTGGCTCCAGAGGGCAAATGGCGACCAATAAAGCTAGAAAAATAAAAAATGTTTATAATTAATAGATTTGGTATAGTAGGCAAAAAAGCCCCAAATTATCCCAAAAGCAATATATAGGAGCCAACATGGCCTCCATACGTACCCAATGTGATGGTCAGGTGTCCAAAGGCTTTTGACCACAGAATGTAGATGACTAGCCAATCTGGAGACCAGCTACACATCTGATCTCACGGAAGAGGTCCAGTGATGTTGGCATTGATGGGCACAGAGGGTATGTGCCCCACATTTCTTTCTGGGTGCCCTCAGTACTCAAAGCTGAGTTTCCAGGCACTGTAGCAGCCAACATACCTCCTCGCTGGATGGATGGCTCTACAGGGCCGGTCTCTCGTACTTCCCCCTGGATCTAGAAACTTGGAGAAACTTTTGGAAGTTAGTGGGCATAGGCCAGGAGGTCTTGATCTGAATACTTCAGGGAATCTGGCCAATCCCCAGGCAGAGGGCCTGGCAGGGTGGCTGTGTAAGCCCTTAAATATGGTGGAGCCTGGCCAGCATGGGGGTCACAAGGGTGGAAGACGGAGTGCTAAGGTTGCTGTCATGTGGCCTAGGAGGGAAACCCTAGGTCTAGGGGCTCTGTCTCCAGGCTGGAGCTGAGGAATAGAAGAAGAGGAGGGGCAAAGCACAGTGTGAGTATCTCAGCACACCCAGGGGCATTCAAGGGGAGAGACTGCAAGGCGTACCATACTTTCCAGGGACAGGGTTGTGCTAAGTCCCAATCTCTTGTCCTGGGACGTTTTTCAGAGGCAGCCAGGTGGGCTAGTAGCCACGCAGCCAGTAGGGCTGATAGAATCTACAAGCATCAGGACTGTGTGATGTTCTACTGACAAGACACTATACTCCTGCATACAGCTTGGGACTTTGTGCTATTTCAATAAAGGGGACTGAGAGCTCCTGGTTCATAAAGAACTTTGCCACTGATTTATGGAGACTGCATTTTTTCTGGAGGGAGTACAGTCTAGGATCTTCATTTTGTACATAGAGAAGGAAGTTTGCCCTCATCCGTTGTTCTTCAAGTCAAGTTGGACATCCCATATGCTCCTATACACTATCCCCAAAGAAAACAACAAAAACAAACCCATGGACTGATTTCTTGTGTCTGGGTGCAAGTTGGAAATACGTGTTGCCTGGCTGTGCAGAAATAGGGGGAACCAGTAACCAGTAGCTCCTGCAGGGGTGGCGCTACACTTATTTAGAGAAAAGTAAGGTCTCCAAGCTGACTGCACTGTATTGCAGAGCTCTGAAAATCTTAGAACTAGTGGAGTATGTGTACATCAGGTGTGTCAAGACTTCACTGGCTGCATACTTGCTCCAGGTCAAACCATTAGATGATAGCTAAGCAAATAGCAATTTCAGAAGCAGAGGCTAGCAATGGCAGCTTCCGTATTTACGCCTGAAGTGGTTCTTTTTAACTAGGGAGCAATTATTTTTACACACACATAGTCGAGATTCTCAAGAACGGCAATAATTTCTCATTTGTCCTTCACAGCCGAGCGATTATTACAGTGATTCATTCTCACATGTCACCTTTAGTCCTTTTGAAATATCAATTTTGGGACTCTGCCTGATTCCTGGGAAACCGTGAGCCAGTATGAGAGGATGTTCGGAAATAAAGAGAAGTGGAATCAACGCAGGCGGCCAAAAACAACATATTTTATAGGGCTGCACCTGCGCACCACCTAATAAATCCATCACAGTGCCTCATAATACAACCACGGCTGGCGAATAACGATCGCAGTTTATAAAAAGAGTGTCCTACCCTTTTTTCATCTAATGGATCACTCCACTCAAACGCTTCTTTGATTTTTTTAAAGCTGAGCTCCAGGAAAACAGCTAAACATACACATAAGGGAGGAGTGATACCAAGTCATATTCAGATAATTACACTAGTTATATTTTAAAGGATAAAATAATTAAATTAAAGCCCAATTCCACCTTAACCGCTTCCCGACCGCCTCATGTAGATATACGTCTACAGAATGGCATGGGCAGGCAAAACCACGTACCTGTACGTGGCCCTTTAAATGCCTGCCCGTGGGTCGCGCGGGCGCCGCCGGCGGTGCGCTCGCGACCCGGTCTGGAGCTCCGTGACCCCGGCCGCGGGACCAGCGGACCCGATCGCCGCTGGTGTCCCGCGATTGGGTTACGGAGCTGAAGAACGGGGAGAGGTTTGTGTAAACAAATCTCTCCCCGCGCTTCCTACTCTGCCTGTCATTGATTGGCTGTTCCCGGTCATCGGGAAAGCCGATCAATGACGTCAGACGTCAGCCCCGCCCCCTAATGTAAAAAAACACACACACGTCAGAGCATATAACCCCTCCCCTCCCCCTAGTGGTTAACTCTTTCACTACAACTGTCATTTATACAGGAATTCAATGCATTTAAATAGCATTGATTGCTGTATAAATGACAATGGTCCCAAAAATGTGTCAAAAATGTCCGATGTGTCCGCCATAATGTCGCAGTCACAATAAAAATCGCTGATCGCCGCCATTACTAGTAAAAAAAAAAAATTATTTATAAAAATGCTATAAAACTATCCCCTATTTTGTAAACGCTATAACTTTTGCGCAAACCAATCAATAATCGCTAATTCCGATTTTTTTTACCAAAAATATGTAGAAGAATACGTATCGGCCTAAACTGAGGAAAAAAAAATGTTTTTTTATATATTTTTGGGGGATATTTATTATAGCAAAAAGCAAAAAATATTGCATTTTTTTCAAAATTGTCGCTCTATTTTTGTTTATAGCGCAAAAAATAAAAACTGCAGGGGCGATCAAATACCACCAAAAGAAAGCTCTATTTGTGGAAAAAAAGGACGCCAATTTTGTTTTGGAGCCACGTCGCACGACCGCGCAATTGTCAGTTAAAGCGACGCAGTGCCGAATCGCAAAAAGGGGCCTGGTCCTTTGGCTGCCAATTGGTCCGGTGCTGAAGTGGTTAAAGAGATTCTAAAGGCAATATTTTTTCAAATAACAAACATGTTACACTTACCTGCTCTGTGCAATGGTTTTGCACAGAGCACCCCCAAACCTCTTCTTCTGGGGTCCCCAACCGGTGTTGCTGGCTCCTCCCCATATGCAGCGTACCCCCCAGAGCAGGCAGCTTGCGCATGCTCACTCCCGAACTGGCTCTGTGTGTCCACTGAGAAAGCCCCCCTGCTTTATCCTCACTTGCTGTCATTGACAGCAGCAGGAGCCAATGGCTTCCACTACTGCCTCTCTTTTCAATGAGGAGCGAGAGAGACACTGCTCTTGTGCACATGGCTGGATGGAGATCAGGCTCAGGTATTTAGGGGGGGCCACATGGAGAAAGCATTTTATCTTAATACATAGAATGCCTTACGGTAAAAAAAACCTTGAACCTTTCCCCATAAAAAAAACCTTTATAGTAACCTACGCCGTGCGTGTGACGTCAGATTTGACGTCATCGCGCCGGCGTTCAGTGTTTATTCATCCCCGTGTCTCTATGGGGGGGTTCTTTCGCGCGCTTGTCACTCAGTGTCCACTCGGGTCAGGTGCGGCTCCTCCCCCTTCGTCTCACATACGTGACGTTGGCGACATTTTTAAACCCCACTTGGAGCTAGCTGTACATACGGTTAGTCTCTTCAGTGGGTCTATATACACCAGCCCTATGGTTTGCTGGTGTCATAGATGCGATATCTAGGTGAGTTGTTTTCTTCTCCATCCCCATACTTATATATATTTTTTTTATTGGAAATTTTGTCCCATTTTTTCTTTAGCTGTAACTTGGCACTTTATCCATTTCTTTTGTGACACTTCTATCCTACCCTGGCTAACTTGCATACTGTTCTCTATGTTACTTATTTTTACACGTCAACATATTTGTATCATCCTGATACATGCCATCACCCTCTTGTATAACTTACTGGGTTCACTACCCTGTTTTCCCTAAAATAAGACCTAGTGTGATTGTCGGTGATGGCTGCAATATAAGCCCTACCCCCCAAATAAGCCCTACCCTGTTTCCCCGAAAATAAGCCCTACCCTGAAAACAAGACCTACAAGGACTTTGACTAGGGCTTATTTGGGGGGTAGGGCTTATATTGCAGCCATCACCGACAATCACGCTAGGTCTTATTTTCGGGGAAACAGGGTACCAATTACTCTCAATGAAACATTATTATTATGTATTATACACATATTCAATACTTTGTTCCAAGATACGTTTGTGTCAACAACTACAACACATCTTTATTTTTGGATACACCCTGCCATATCTTGGTACTCTTATACTCTACCCGATATCGCATTCCATAATCATGCCGCCTCAGCTCCAGTGGAGAGATGTGTCCCTGGCTCACCTTGCGCCCGCCACTGCGCAGTGCACTGACTGTCTGGGTTGGTGAGTGTGTTCTGGCTAACCATCTACACGCATTAAAACGTTTATTTACCTATATACTCGTTTATATGGATAATATGGTTCATTACTATTTTTTATATATATTCCATAGGAATTTTTTGGTCGCATCAGCTCCTGATGAGTGGGGATACACCCACGAAACGCATCGAGCTTTTGATTGGATGCCCCAGCTACATCGTATACGGAACCATATTTACTTCACTACTATGTGATTCTTTTAAGTATATACTGAAAAAACAATCTTTTTTGTTTTTTCAGTGGATGCATACTCACCATGTGGGTACATTTGTCGATGTCAGCCATGCGGATATCAGGGCACTACTATGCCACGTTACTCAGTTTACCTACTATCATGCGCTGTTATGTATACATATTTTTTACCATGCTTATGCTCTGTTTACGCCTCTATATGCATATGAAATTAATATTTTCTATTGTTTCTATTTTTAACAATCAATAAAATTTCCATGATGAAATTGTAAACATGGTTAAATTTTACCTCCACTACCCACTACTCTACTAGTGTTTCATTTAACCACTTCAGCCCCGGACCAATTGTCAGCTTAAAGTGGGATTCCACCCTAAAGTGGAACTCCCGCTTTTCGGAACCCTCCCCCCCTCCGGTGTCACATTGGGCACCTTTCAGGGGGGAGGGGGGTGCAGATACCTGTCTAAGACAGGTATCTGCACCCACTTCCGGCATAAACTCCCACGGGAGTTTACGCAAGTTCCTGTCCCGGCGCGCTGTCTGCGGGGACACACACGTGTCCCGGCAGACAGCGCTGAAGATTCTCATTGCGCCGCGCGACTCGCGCATGCGCAGTAGGGAATCGGGAAGTGAAGCCACCCTTACCGAGAATGGCGCCGGCTACAGCAGAGAGCCGAGCGATCGATCGGCCTCTGCTGCCGACACCGCTGGACCCTGGAACAGGTAAGTGTCTGTTTTTTAAAAGTCAGCAGCTGCAGTATTTGTAGCTGCTGGCTTTTAAAAAAAAAAATTTCACTACAGTCCCGCTTTAAGGACCAGAGGTCTTTTTTCAATTTCGCACTGCACTGCTTTAGCTGGTAATTGCGCGGTCATGCAATGTTGTAACCAAACGAAATTTGCGTCCTTTTCTTCCCACAAATAGAGATTTCTTTTGATGGTATTTGATTGCCTCTGTGATTTTTATTTTTTGTGATATAAACGAAAAAAGACCGAAAATTTTGAAAAAAAAATATATATTTTCTACTTTTTTAAAAAAAAATCTAATAAACTCAATTTTAGTCAAACATTTGGGCCAAAATGTATTCAGCCACATGTCTTTAGTAAAAAAAAATGCCAATAAGCGTATATTTATTGGTTTGCGCAAGTACATTTTCTGGAATTTACACAGCTTTTAATTTATGACTGCCTATCTCATTTCTTGAGGTGCTAAAATGGCAGAGCAGTAAAAAAAAAAAAAACAAATGACCCCATTTTGGAAAGTAGACACCCCAAGCTATTTGCTGAGAGGCATGTTGAGCCCATTGAATATTTTTTTTTTAGTCCCAAGTGATTGAATATGTCACTAAATGATATATTGCTCACACATGCCATGGTTATATGTGGAATTGAACCCCAAAATACATTTTGCTGCTTCCCCTGAGTACGGGGATACCACATGTGTGGGACTTTTTGGGAGCCTAGCCGCGTACGGCACCCCGAAAACCAATCACCGCCTTCAGGATTTCTAAGGTTGCAAATTTTTGATTTCACTCCTCACTACCTAGCACAGTTTCAAAGGCCATAAAAAAACAAAATAGCACAAATACCCCCCCCCCCCCCCCCCCTCCCAAATGACCCCATTTTGGAAATAGATACCCCAAGCTATTTTCTGAGAGGCATGTTGAGTACATGGAATATTTTATATTTTGCCACAAGTTGCGGAATATTACAAACTTTTTTTTTTTTTTGCTTAAAGTTGTCACTAAATGATATATTGCCCACACATGCCATGGGCATATGTGGAAATACACCCCAAAATACATCCTGCTGCTTCTCCTGAGTACGGGGATACCACATGTGTGGGACTTTTTGGGAGCCTATCCGCATACGGGACCCCAAAAACCAATCACCGCCTTCAAGATTTCTAAAGGCATAAATTTTTGATTTCACTCCTCACTACCTATCACTACCTATCACAGTTTTGAAGGCCATAAAATGCCAAGATGGCACAAAACCCCCCCCCCCCAAATGACCCCATTTTGGAAAGTAGACACCCCAAGCTATTTGCTGAGAGGCATGTTGAGCCCATTGAATATTTTTTTTTTTAGTCCCAAGTGATTGAATAAAGACAAAAAAAAAAAAAGTTGTCACTAAATGATATATTGCTCACACATGCCATGGTTATATGTGGAATTGAACCCCAAAATACATTTTGCTGCTTCCCCTGAGTATGGGGATACCACATGTGTGGGACTTTTTGGAAGCCTAGCCGTGTACGGCACCCCGAAACCCAATCACCGCCTTCAGGATTTCTAAGGGTTCAAATTTTTGATTTCACTCCTCACTACCTATCACAGTTTCGAAGGCCGTAAAATATCAAAATAGCACAAAACCCCCCCAAATGACCCCATTTTGGAAAGTAGATACCCCAAGCTATTTGTTGAGAGGCATGGTGAGTATTTTACAGCTCTCATTTGTTTTTGAAAATGAAGAAAAACAAATGTTTTTTCTTTTTTCAATTTTCAAAACTGTGACAAAAAGCGAGATCTGCTAAATACTCACCATACCTCTCAGCAATAGCTTGGGGTGTCTACTTTCCAAAATGGGGGTCAGTTGGGGGGGGGGGGGGGTTGTGCCATCTGGGCATTCCATGGCCTCCGAAACTGATGGCAGTGAGGAGTGAAATAAAAAAATTACACCCCCCAGCCCCCCCCCCCAAATGACCCCATTTGAGCAATATATCATTTAGTGACAACTTTTTGTAAAGAAAATTTTTTTTTTCCATTATTCAATCTCTTGGGAAAAAAAATAAAAAATACTCAATGGGCTCAACATGCCTCTCAGCAAATAGCTTGGGGTGTCTACTTTCCAAAATGGGGTTATTTGGGGGGGGGGGGGGGGGGGTTGAACTGTCCTGGCATTTTATGCACAACATTTAGAAGCTTATGTCACACATCACCCACTCTTCTAACCACTTGAAGACAAAGCCCTTTCTGACACCTTTTGTTTACATGAAAACATATTTTTTTTTGCAAGAAAATTTTGTTGAACCCCCAAACACTATATATATTGTTAAAGCAAAGGCCCTACAAATTAAAATGGTGGGTGTTGCATTGTTTTTTTCCACACAGTATTTGCGCAGCGATTTTTCAAACGCATTTTTTGTGGAAAAAATACACTTTTTTTATTTTAATGTACTAAAACACACTATATTTCTCAAATTCTTGATGAAATAAAAAAGATGATCTTAGGCCGAGTACATGGATACCAAACACGACATGCTTTAAAATTGCGCACAAACACGCAGTGGCGACAAACTACGTACATTTTTAAAAGCCTTTAAAAGCCTTTACAGGTTACCACATTAGATTCACAAAGGAGGTCTACTGCTTAAATTACTGCCCTCGATCTGACCTTCACGGAGATACCTCACATGCATGGTGTAATTGCTGTTTACATATGACGCCAGACCGATGCTTGTGTTCACCTTTGCGCAAGAGAAGGGGGGGCAGGGGTGCTTTTTTTTTTTCTTTTATTTATTTAGCTTTTTTATTTTATTTTATTTTTAAACTGTTCCTTCCATTTTTTTTCTTTGTTATCATTTTTATTGTTATCTCAGGGAATGTAAATACCCCCTATGATAGCAATAGGCAGTGACAGGTACTCTTTTTTTTGAAAAAATTGGGGTCTATTAGACCCTAGATCTTTCCTCTGCCCTCAAAGCATCTGACCACACCAAGATCGGTGTGATAAAACGCTTTCCCAATTTCGCTGTTTATATCCGGGAGGGGGGACATTCCCTCCCACTGCTTGTAAAAGCAGTCTAGAGGCTAATTACCCGCTAGAATTGCTTTTACATGAAAGCCGATCACTGGCTGAAAAGAATGATACCAAGATGATACCTAAACCTGCAGGCATCATTCTGGTATAACCATTCAAAGTCCAGCAACATACTGGACATATATTGTAATCTTTTTTTTTTCATGCAGCCTCTTGGCTGAACAAAAAAGGGAGATTGATCGGTGGGTATGCCCACCATTAGAATACCTCCCTTCATCCACCCACTTCTAATGATGGGCATACATGCACCATTTATATATGCCGAAGCATGGGGGCATCCTCCCGCAAAAGTTATGCCGCGTACACACGGTTGGACTTTTCCACGGGCAAGCCTCCGTCGGAATTTCGACCGTATGTACGTGGCATTAGGAGCCAGTCGCTCCTCCGCCCCTGCTGCCCCCATGCTTCAGCATATATGCTCTTTTTTTTAACTGTGGTGGTGAAATCACCTCCTACAGCGTTGGAGTCACGGCTTTATGTATCGTGGGAGCAAACGCTGTTGCTGTCAAGATAAATAAATCTGCGCTGCAACTGAATGGCATACCTGCTAAGCAAATTATGGTTAACATTAAATCAAAGTAACATTACAGTATAACAGTAAGACCTTACCATACCATACCTGCAAAGCAAATACCAAAAAAAAAAAAAGTAAAAAATAAAACATTTTTTTAACGCAACCGGTGCCTAAAATATATATATGCCGAAGCATGGGGGCATCCTCCCGCAAAAAAGTTATGCCACGTACACATGGTCGGACTTTTCCACGAGCAAGCCTCCGTCAGAATTTCGACCATATGTACGTGGCATTAGGAGCCAATCGCTCCTCCGCCCCTGCTGCCCCCATGCTTCGGCATATATGCTCTTTTTTTTTAACTGTGGTGGTGAAATCACCTCCTACAGCGTTGGAGTCACGGCTTTATGTATCGTGGGAGCAAACGCTGTTGCTGTCAAGATAAATAAATCCGCGCTGCAACTGAATGGCGTACCTGCTAAGCAAATTATGGTTAACATTAAAACAAAGTAACATTACAGTATAAGAGTAAGACCTTACCATACCATACCTGTAAAGAAAATACCTAAAAAAAAAAAATATCTCTCTCCCTGCCCCTCTCTCTCTCTCCCTGCCCCTCTCTCCCTCCCTGCCCCTCTCTCTCTCCCTGCCCCCCTCTATCCCCCTGCCCCCTCTCTCTCCCTGCCCCTTGCCCCCTCTCTCCCCCCTCTCTCTCTCCCTCTATCCCCCTCTCTCTCTGTCAAGATAAATAAATCTGCGCTGCAACCTCTCTCTCTCCCTGCCCCTCTCTCTCTCTCCCTACCCCCCTGCCCCCCTCTCTCCCTGCCCCCCTCTCTCTCTATCCCCCCTGCCCCCCTCTGTCTCTATCCCTGCCCCTCTCTCTCTCCCTGCCCCCCTCTCTATCTCTCCCTGTCCCTCTCTATACCCCTGTCCCCTCTCTCCCCCTGCCCCTCTCTATCCCCCTGCCCCCTCTGAGTCTCCCTGCCCCTTTCTATACCCCTGTCCCCTCTATCCCCCTGTCCCCTCTCTCTCTCCCTGCCCCTTCTCTATCCCCCCCCCCTCTCCCTGTCCCCCTCCCCCTCTCTCTACCCCCCCCTCTCTCTCTATCCCCCCCTGCCCCTCTCTCTCTCTATCCCGTCCCCCTCTCTCTCCCTGCCCCTCTCTCTCCCCCTGCCCCCTCTCTCTACCTGTCTCCTCCCCCCCTCTCTAGTTCCCTGCCCCCTCTCTCCCTGATCTGATTCTTCTGATGCATCTGATTCTTCTGATGCATCTGATTCTTCTGATGCATCTGATTCTTCTGATGCATCTGATTCATCTGATTCTTCTGGCTTTTTCATATAGAAGCATTTCAAGATGCAGCCAAAGGCATACTGTAGTAAAGAAAAGGATTTATTAGTGGATATAATACAGGAGTATCACCTTTCAGCTACATCATATCCTGTCACTTCTGCAATACTTCTCAGTTTAGGACTTTATGTCATTTATGATCGATGTGTTTCCCCAAAAATGCCAATTTTTATCAGGAAGTTTTCTATAGAGGAGGTCGGCCTGCTACGTGCAGCTGCAGGCATCACCCCGACATATCACTTGAAACCCCAAACATATATATACATTAGCGGCTCTTATAGTGGCTATATAACTACCTAAGTAGTATAGTATTATAGAGTACTTTACTTACCTTTTTCATCAGACTCCAGCATGCCCGCTTTAGCTTTTTCCAAAGATATTTACCACAGCAAGGGCAAATGTAGAAGCAGCCTGCAGCACAACATTTGTCAATTCTATTGCACACAAATCCGCAGCAAGGGCCAGTTGGCGGTATCTTTGTAGACAAAGAATAAGGACTTTTTTTGTTCCGTGACACTCCAAGATTCAGATTGCCCTTTTTCTTTTTTCCTTCTGGGGGGAACCAGAATAATCTGGTTTCGCAGATAGATGGTTCCCTTGACTCTTCCCCATTCTCTTCTTCTTCCATCTTTTCTTCTTCTTCCGGCTTTTCTTCTTCTCTTCTTGCTTTCTTGCCCTTCTTTGCCAACATCTTATCTAATTTCAGCCATTTTTTCCATTTCTTGTCTCGGTTACTTGGCCGCACCTCGTCCTCTGTAATTTCTTCATTTTCTTCCTTCTTTCCCTCAGTCGGCCGTTCTTCCTGTGTCTAAGAAAAAATAAATAAAACAGGTAAGTAAAAGGACAGATTCTAAAGTGGAGCTCTACTCTATCTTTTAGATTTGGATGGAGTGGGGAAAGGGTGCAAACTTTTCAAAAGTTTTTACTGTTCTCTGTGTCCTGACTGGGAAAGTTTTCTTTTACTTCATATCATCCCAGGAGGAGAAGAAGTAAGCGGAATCCTCCCATCAGGATTGCAGACAGCAATAAAAATCCAACTGAGGTTCTAACCCACTACCCCCATTCCATCCTAAATCCATGAACTGTCTTGCTTGGTGTTCTGCTTTAATATTCGATTGTTCAAAGCATGTTTACAAAGAGTTGCTAATCAGAAAGTATTTCAAAAGTAAAGATCTGAAGGTCCCAAATACAGGAGGGGGTAAATAATTCAGGGGTAGACCTACCATTTGTGCAAATCCTACACCTGCAAAAAGGCCCCCTGGGACTTAGGGGCTCATCTATACTATCTATACATTGCACATTGAAGTTTGTGCTTGGGACAGAAGTAAATGGGGCCCAGAGGGTCCATGTCCTAATCACTATTCATCCCCCTGGAATAAGTGCCAGCACCAGATTTTGCTATCACTGCTAATCCTCAATTCTCCAGGAAAGGAACATTTATAAAAGATCTGTAGGTTGAGAGTCACACAGGGGCAACTTTGGATCCGACTTCAAGTCGCCCCAAGTCGCCTCAAGTCGCGCTACATGAAAAAAATCAATGTAAGTGAATGGATCTGTCTTAATGTACACTACTGTAGTCGCTCCGACTTCAAAAAAGGTTCCTGTACTACTTCATTCCGACTTCTAGGCGACTTGTACCCATAGAATTCAATGGAAGTCGCCTCCAAGTCGGATCTCCATCTATATTGAAGCGACTTTACAGGAAAAGAAATGACAGTACCTGCCCGCGAGAATGTGTTTCCAGCTCGATACCATCGCGCTGGTTCTCGGCGACAGGGTACTGTACATCTCAAGCTGGCTGCAATAGGAAAACACATTTTTTAAAGAAGCGACAATGTCACCTCTTGTGCGCAGCGACTTATATAGGCATGGGGTGTGGTCACGGGGGGTGATGTCGCCCGGTGACCCCGCCCCTTATGACGCCACAGTTCTGGGGCATGCTGGGACGTCATAAGGGGCGGGGTCACTGGGTGACCTCACCCGTTGACCACGTTCCGTGCCTATATAAGTCGTTGCGCACCTCGCACACAGCATTACAGCGGGAGAGAGCGTTGTGTCAACATCAGAAGAAGAGAACAGGGAAGAAGAGGATGGACAAGACCGGGCCAACGCTAGTAAAAGAGTGGCAGAAGATAGCGGAGAGCGGGAGAAGAACCGGAGAGCGGGAGAAAAACCAGAGACCGGAAGAACAGGCAGTAGAGAGCAGAGTCGTCGGAAGAGAACCCCGAAGTCGGTAAAAGACCCCCGGAGCTGCCTAATAAATTACTTTAAGAACCTGTCTAGTGTGTTTTTTTATTGACACTCTTTTCCCTCAGGTTAATGTACTTTATAGACATGTGACTTTCTTCAACCTAATTAACTATAAGTAACCAAGCCATATAACAGGATACTTACTATGGGGATATCCACAGTGGTCTTCTTGATGTTAAGCCCTAAGCCATGTGTGGCTTTCGCCCGCTGTTTTTCAAGGGCCCACTGTTCTACAAGAGCTCACAGTTCTTCAAGGTCCTGCTGTTCGTCAATTGCCCACTGTTGCTGTTTTTCAAGATCCTGACGTTTTTCAAGAGCCTGCGGTTCTTCAAGGGCCCGCTGTTCTACAAGAGCCCGCAGTTCTTTAAGGGTCCGCTGTATTTCCAGGTCGCACTGTTCTTCATGGGTCTGCCGTTTTTCAAGAGCCTGCTGTTTTTCAAGAGCCTGCTGTTCTTCAAAAGACCAATGTTCTTCAAGGGCCCGCTGTTCTACAAGAGCCCGCAGTTCTTCAAGGGCCTTCTGTATTTCAAGGTTTTGCTGTTCTTGATGGGTCTTTTCAAGAGCCTGCGGTTCTTCAAGGGCCCGCTGTTCTACAAGAATCCGCAGTTCTTTAAGGGCCCGCTGTATTTCACGGTTTTGCTGTTCTTCATGGGTCTGCCGTTTTTCTAGAGCCTGCTGTTCTTCAATAGCCCACTATTGTTCAAGGGCCCGCTGTTCTACAAGAGCCCGCAGTTCTTTAAGGGCCCACTGTATTTCAAGGTCCCGCTGTTGTACAAGAGCCCGCAGTTTTTCAAGAGCTCGCTGTATTTCAAGGGCCAGCTGTCCTCCAAGGGCCCGCTGTTCTTCAAGGGCCCGCAGTTCTTCAAGGGCCTGCAGTTCTTCAAGGGCCCGCAGTTCTTTAGGGCCCGCTGTATTTCAAGGGCCCGCTGTATTTCAAGGGCCCACTGTTCTTCAATTGCCCGCTGTATTTTAAGGGCCTGCTGTATTACAAGGGCCCACTGTTGTTCATGGGCCTGCTGTTTTTCAAGAGCCTGCCGTTTCCCAAGAGCCTTCCATTTTCCAAGAGCCGTATGGTTTTCAAGGGCCTGCCGTTCTATAAGAGCCTTCTATTCCTCACGAGCCCGCCGTTCTTCAAGAGCCCGTTTTTCTTCAAGGGCCTTCCGTGTTTCAAAGGCTCGCTCCCACTGTTCTCAAAGGGCCTGTTTTTCTTCAAGGGCCGGCTGTTTTTCAAGAGCCCGCTGTTCAAGGACCGACTTATTTTCAAGAGCCAACTGTTTTGCAAGAGCCTGCCGTCTTTCAAAGGCCTGCTCCCACTGTTCTTTAAGGGCCCGCTCCCACTGTTCTTCAAGGGCCTGCTGTCTTTCAAGGGCTCGCTGTTTAAGGGCCCGCTTATTTTCAAGAATTTGCTGTTCTTTAATGGCCTGCTGTTTTTCAAGTGCCTGCTGTCTTTCAAGGGCCCACTGTTGAAGGGCCCGCTCAATTTCAAGGACCTGCTGTTTTTTATGGGCCTGCCATCTTTCAAGGGACCGCTGTTGAAGGGCCCGTAGTACAAGGGCCCGCTGTTTTTCAGTTTCTTCAAGAGCCCGCTGTTTAAGGGCCCGCTGTTTTTCAATTTCTTCAAGGGCCCACTGTTCTTCAAGGGCCCACTGTTCTTCAAGGGCCTGCTGTTCAAAGGCCTGCTGTTCAAGGGCCTGCTGTTCTACAAGGGCTCGCTGTTTTTCAATTTCTTCGAGGGCCAACTGTTCTTCAAGGGCCCACGGTTCTTCAGGGGCCCACTGTTCTTCAAGGGCCCACTGTTCTTCAAGGGCCTGCTGGTCAAGGGCCCGCTGTTCAAGGGCCCACTGTTTTTCAATTTCTTCAAGGCCCCGTTCGTCAAGGGCCTGCTGTTCTTCAAGGGCCCGCTGTTTCTCAATTTCTTCAAGTAACCGCTCTACTTCAAGGGCCCCATGCGTCTTCTGTATTTTTGGCTGTGATCCTGTTTTGCACGCTTTGCTAACTGGTGTGTTAGTCTTTTTTTTTCTTGCTATACCCATAACTTTTGAAGTGTATCTTCTGTTCCATTTTTCTTTCCTCCTCCCTCTCTATAAACGTGCTCCGTAACTGGTCTTCTTTCTTCCAGGTCATCTCTCTTGCTTTCGACTGTCTGTCCCTGAGTGCCTTTCTTTCACTCGCCAGTTTCTTTTCCTTCTCTCTATTCATCTTGTCTTTCATTCTCCTCTCTTCCTCTTCTTTCTCCTTCAGTATTTTCTCTCTCTTTCGATTTATCTTCTCCTGGGTCATCTCCTCTCTTATTTTCTGCTTTTCTTCTTTATCCTTCTCTATCTCTCTCTTCATCTTTTGTCTCCCCTCTCGTATTGCTGCCACTGCTTTCCTTTTATCCTCCAAATCTTTCTTCTGCTGTTCCTCCCACTGTTCCTTTCTCCTCTTCTCTTCCTGTGCTGATATTTGAATCTATAAAGAAAAATAGAGACAGTAAAGTTAAGTACAAATTTTAAATTAGAACGCTGCTCAAAATGTTTTTCTTTAGATTTGGATGGAGTGGGGAGAGGGTTCAAATCTTTCCAAGGTTTCATTTTTTTTATGTCCTGACTGGGATAGTTCCTCCTCACTTCCTATCATCTCAGCAAGAGAGGAAGTGAGCAGAATCCCTCCAGTGGAGTCGCTGACATCAGTAACCAAACTGAAGTGCTAAACCTTTCCTATTCCATTTGAAACTGTCTTGCTCGGAGTTCTGCTTTAGTATTATATTATTAAATGTTTTGAAAGCATTTTCTCATGAACCCCTGCACAATGTGTGTAACGCACTCTGGAACCCCGCACTCTGTGTGTAATGTACTCTGGAACACTGCACAATGGGGCTGATTTACCAAGATGAATGCGCTGCGCCGGTTCATACCACAATTGGTGCGCCAGATAAATTATTACTTGAGCGTATGAACCGGCGCACAAATAAGCGCAACACATAATATACCGGCACACCGCGAATAGCGCACGCCGTTATCATTAACAGTCCATTCACACATGGGCAACACGACTTTCAGCGCGACTTACAACATGACTTGGGGCGACTTACAACACGACTTTGGCCAGGCGACTTTAATTTAAAAAAAAAAAAACGGCATGGGTTCCCCTCCAAGAGCATACCAGGCCCTTCAGGTCTGATATGGATATTAAGGGGAACCCCACGCCAAAAAAAAAATGGCGTGGGGGTCCCCCTCAAAATCCATACCAGGCCCTTCAGGTCTGGCATGGATTTTAAGGGGAACCGCGTACCAAAAAAAAATGGCGTGGGGGTCCTCCTTAAAATCCATAATAGACCCTTATCCGAGCACGCAACCTGGCAGGCCGCAGGAAAAGAGGGGGTGACAAGAGAGCGGCCCCCCTCCTGAACTGTACCAGGCCACATGCCCTCAACATTGGGAGGATGCTTTGGGGTCCCCCCCAAAGCACCTTGTCCCCATGTTGATGAGGACAAGGGCCTCATCCCCACAACCCTGGCTGTTGGTTGTGGGGGTCTGCAGGCGGGGGGAAAGGGGCTGCTGCCCTGGGCCCAGTCATTGTTGTGGGGCCCAAAGCAGCTGCCCCTTTGAGCCCACACTGCCTGAAAATAGTTGACGTGGATTCGGGAGAGCCCAAGAAAATGTTTGCCCAGGGTCCAATCACTATTAAAGATGGCTCTGACCGCGTGTCTAGCTGCAGATAACGGACACAGCGCTTTCCCTCTTTTCCTAAACTATCTGCAACTAAACGTTGTTAATGGTTATGTATGGATAATGACTTTGCATTGTGTGAGTTCGGCTGCTTTTATTGGCCGGTTCCCAGCAGAACGCAGTGCGAGAATCCCACATTTCCAGCACTGCATTGGGTGTCAGTGTGTGCCCCCCCAAACACAGGTCACAAACGCAATGCGTTTTCCTGCACCGGATCGCACGGTATAGAAGTACCATGTGGTGCACTACTTCTGGTGCTGTCCGGCGTGATTCTAGCCCATTCAAATAAGTAGGGTGAGATCGCAGTGCGTGAAATAAATGACCCACCTTCTATCAGTCTTGTGTGACTCCTCTCCCAATTCTCCCATGTATAGCACTCAGGGCCAGTGTTCTGTCGATATGTGCCCGCTGTCGAAAAGTGCCCACGCATGCGCAGAATAGAAGGGCACTCCAGCTGCGTTACCGATCAGCTGGAGTGACGTCACCATGCGCATATTGCAGGAGGTTTTTTAGACGGGCGATGCCATTTCAGGGGCACAATTGAAAGTTATGCAAAATGCGGAGGGACACCGTACATGTCATATTGTGCCTCACTGTAAATCCGTGGCGCAACAGCGAGGCACAATATGCCAAATACGGTGTCCCTCTGCTGTTTGCATAGCATTAAATTCTGGCCAAGAAATAGTATTGCCCGTGAACCTAAAGGCCGTTTCTTCCCTAGCATATGCCGTAGGTTGTGGCTCCCGTGCGCATGCGCGGGAGTGACGTCAAGCGGCTCCGGCAAATCACAGAGCAGAGTCCGCGGCCCCGAAGGAAGAGGGCAAGAAGATGGACGCTGCCCACACAGGGGATGCCGCTGGATTCTTTTGCAGGTAAGTGGTACATAATGGGCTAGTATGCGATGCATACTAGCCCATTATGCTTTTCATTTGCAGGCTATACAGGGAGAAGAAGAGGAAGTAAAACCCATCAGGGTTTACTTCCTCTTTAAGATTGGTGTGGCGGTAATCAGGGATTCTGACTGGTGACTGTGTTTAACCACTTGCCTCCCGGGCACTTTCACCCCCTTCCTGCCCAGGCCAATTTTCCACTTTCAGCGCCCACACACTTTGAATGACAATTGCCCCGCCATGTAACACTACCCATATGACTGGTTTCATTTTTTTCACACAGCTAGAGCTTTCCTTTGGTGATTTATTTATTGTTCATTTCACAGAAAAAAGAAAAAAAAGACAAATTGTGAAGCAAAAAAAATGAAACTTATTTTTTTCATAATTTGTTATAAAATGTTTCAAACAGGTAATTTTTCTGCATTGATGGGGCTGCACCGATAGGTGGCACTGATGGGAGCTGATTGGCAGCCCTTGATGGGTACTGTTGGGGCTGCACTGATAATTGGTGCCCTGATTATCAGTGTAGATGTCCCTTTACCAGAAGCCATTTATCATCTCACGTGAGGAAAGGAGTGCTGAGTCCCATCGTGAGCATTGGGAGGACGTCGTATGACGGCCCCCCAGCAAAGTAAGCTCGTGCTGTAGCCATCATTCAGCTATAGCGCGGGCAGGTGATGGTTAAAGAGGTGTGTCCCTTAAAATAAAAAAAATGTAAAAGTCAGCAGCTACAAATACTGCAGCTGCTGACTTTTAATAATCGGACACTTACCTGTCCCAGGATCCAGCGATGCGGGGGGTCGAAGCTTCGAGAGCCCCCCGATCCGCTTGGCGGCACCGGCATTGCAACTGTGGGCACCCGGCTGCGGCTTCAGAGCTGGGCACCCACTGCGCATGCGCGAGCGGTGCCGTGATTGGCTGCACAGTCATCTCAGACACGTGACAGGTCCCAGATGACCGGGGAGCCCTTCCTGCACCGAGGGGAAGTGATGTCACCAGCCTAGGCAGCAGGCAGACTACGAGGGACCCCATAGCAACAGACATTTAGAGGTAAGTAAAAAAAAAATAAAAACATTTTCCAATTATTTATTTTTTTATTTATTTTTTAGGATTTTTAAGCCTTTTTTTTTTTAGGGGGAAATACCACTTTAAAATAATATATAATTTTTTTTTTTCCCCCACTTTGAGTTCATAGCCATGACATGATTCCCCTCGGGTACCAGGAGCTGGCACCATGTGTGCGCTGCGTGCCCGTTGCCTGAATGACATGCCTGTACGTGAGCCAGCCTGCCCGTGCCGCCGTAATTTTACTGTGGACAGGCAGCAACAAGTCAAAGGCGGGCTGTAGACGGTGTGAATTTGAAATTTGCATGATCCCCCCCCCCCCCCCATAAACACAGACAGTGCTGCCAGGGGATTCCCTCCTGCAGATCTATTGTATGTTCTGGCGGGGTGGGGGGAAGGGGGGGTGACTGTGAGCAGGAGAAGCCAGTGATTATTGCTAGCGGCTATAGCGATAATCACAAGGTAATCTGGCGGGATCGATTAACTTCGTACGTTCAGCCTGCATGCACACGGTTCAAATCTCAGCTGGTTCCTGCTGACCCGGCCGAGAGTTGAACCGTCTATGGCCGGCTTAAGCCTAAACCTGCCCCCCCCCCCCCATTCTAAGTACCCTGTAGAAGGGAAGATGCCTATTCTGAAGTCGCTCTGGTCTGGTCACATGATCAGGTCCCAGCACCGGCTGCAGCGGAGATGAGCGACAGCCGCCAATGGATGCCCCACAGTAAGCCTACGGGTGACGTCGCTGACCAGGCTCTGCAGCCGTTGTCGGCGGTTTCACCTCTTCACTGGAGAGATCACGTGACCAGACCGGAGCAACTTCAGATTAGGCAAGTATACAGATCTTTCCTTTTTGAAGGGGTAGATCAAATAGGGCTTAGAATAGGGGGAGGGGGTGCAGGTTTTAGCTTCATTGGATATTGATTTGCCTTCCGCTTTAGGCAACTGAATTTGGAGAAGTGCCAAGTGTCCTTCAGGACTCCAGGCATAGCCGGCGCGGGGAAGGTCCTCTGTTGGCAAAGGCCGAGTATTTTATGGTCATCTCAGGAATTACTTAGCATTGGTGTATATGGACACACCAGGTGGCTGTAGAACTGTATTAGTATCTGGCCATAAGTGGGTTGTCCAGCCAAGGGTGCCCATTGGTGTTCTATAACTTCTTTCAGGAAATTGGTGTGTTTGTTACGGCCTCTTATCCTGTGATGAAAGGTATTTCTCGCCTAGTAAAATGATAGGCTATTGAGTGTTTCTTCAGCATTCGTTAGGGCCGGGCCATCCACCAGGACCTAATGCAGACACCCCCGAGGACATGTCATGGGGGTTCCTTTGGATGTCCTTCATGACTTTGGAGGTTCTCATGTATCCAGGTCATGGTTTATCTAGTAGGCATTGGTCACAATTCAGCTGGACTTGTTCTATAATGTTGAGGATACCTCTTCTTCTTCAAGACTCTTCTTCAGTTTTTAGACGTTTGCTTTCCTCTGATGGTTGGATGAAGGTGTTGGTGCTTTGTGTTTGGATAGAAGTGTTGGGGAATGTCCTCATGATATCAGAACTGAGGAAGTGGCTTGGAGAAGCTGCAAAACATCTTCAACGTGGCATAAGAAGTTCTGTTCAATGTGACTAAATACTACTGGAGATGTCCATGTATGTAACAACAATACAGTGGGGGGAGGACTAGAGCCACCATTGCTGGTGCCAGTGGGGGGGGGGGGGGAATAGAGCCCCTGTTGCTGGTGCCAGTGTGGGGGAGCAGGACTAGAGCCCCCGTTGCTGGTGCCAGTGGGGGGGGAGGACTAGAGCCGTATTGCTGGTGCCAGTGGGGGGGGGGGGACTTGTGCCTCAAGATCCAAATAAATGCGAGCAAAGGGACTTTATTTTTTCTGTCTCTGACCAATCCCAGGTGTAGGTCCCATGGGTCCTCCTCATCCATCTCTGGAACATCGGACTTCCATGTCAGTTGGAGGGGGGGTAGGAGTGAGGTAGATTTTCGGATAATTTGTTTATAAACCATTTTGGTGGGAGAATACGGAGTAGAGGTTCCAATTCTGTCCCAAGTAACATTCCAGACTGTAAAGGAAGTGATTGCTGGAGACGTGTGCAGTCTGTAGACACCGATCTGGTAAAATGTGAGGTTGGGAGGTGATGAGGGTCTCATGATTGGAATGTTTTGGTCAAATTTGTGTTCATTTGGATTTTATTTTAAATCACTAGTAAAAAGGCTTCATTTACATCAACTCTAATTTGAAAGCATCATTTTTAAAGAGCAACTCTCACCTCTGACCCCCATCTATTGGCTCCACCTCTGACCCCCAGCTGTTGGCTCCACCTCTGACCCCCAGCTATTGGCTCCACCTCTGACCCCCAGCTGTTGGCTCCTCCTCTGACCCCCAGCTGTTGGCTCCTCCTCTGACCCCCAGCTGTTGGCTCCTCCTCTGACCCCCAGCTGTTGGCTCCTCCTCTGACCCCTAGCTGTTGGCTCCTCCTCTGACCCCCAGCTGTTGGCTCCTCTTCTGACCCCCCCTGCCACTGCCCCTCCTCTGCCCCCCCCCCAGCCGTTGGCTCCTCCTCAATTATTTTTTTTTTTTTAAATCCACCCTGATTTGACGGCAGTGCCATTACCAACTGTTTCAAAATGTATTTCTGACTCGCTGTTGCAGCGGATGAGTAATCTTGGCCTGTGTGGCAGTGAAGGGGTTACTACAGCTTATCGCTTTACTTAGATGGACTTTGTCACCTGTCCTCGGAGTTCTGGGGGGTGATGTGTGTAGGAATGGAAATGTTGGGCAGTTTGTACCCGGACTGAGGCTACACATGGAGGACAAATCTGTAACATGGGGGGGGGGGCACAATGTATGCTCCTCTTGGTTAATTGGTGATACTCACTGGTGACCGATCTCCTTGAATGAATGATTTGTATAGCACTGCAAATTCTAACTGAATCGCCTCAAGGCGCTTGTCTGCTCTTGTTGTCATGCAATATTTAGAAGAGGTGGGTCTTGAGTTTTTTCCTGAAGGCCTGATGGTTTTCTTCCAAGCGGATGTTGTTTGGTAGAGCGTTCCATAGCCGAGGTCCCTGTACTCTAATCTAATCTTCGTTCTCCCTTCGATTTGTAGCGGGCTTTAGGGATGAGAAGGCGGTTTTGGTTTGTCGATCGAAGGCTGCGATTTGGTATGTATTATTCTATTTTCTCACAAAGGTATTGAGGAGCGTTTCCTTGTGTACATTTGTGGGTGAGGCAGAGGGTCTTGAATGTGATCCTGTCTTTTACCGTCAGCCAATGGAGGGTCCTTAGGGATGGGGAGATGGATTCCCAGGGTTTCTTTCCGGTGACTAGTCTTGCTGCTGCGTTTTGGATGACTTGTAGGCGTGCAATCTGGTAATCCGGTAATCCTAGGTAGAGGGAGTTTGCGTAGTCGAGACGCGAGTTGATGATAGTTCCCACTACTACTGCTTTTTCCTTTTCTGGGATAAATTGGATGAGTCTACGCAGCATGCGGAGGAGATGATGGGATCCGCTGATTACCGATCCTATTTGTGCCTCCATGGTCATCTCTGAATCAAAGATTACTCAGAGGAGTTTGGCTTTGGTGCTTGGGAGGATGGTCTGTCCAAGGATGGTGGGTGGTGTCCATGGGGTCTTCGTCTTTTTCCTTTGGTTTGCGTCGAGGAGCAGTAGGTTCTGTTTTCGATCCATTTAGTCAGGAGAGGTGCGAAGGCCTCACGAAATGGCCTGGAGGGGGGGGGGTACATTCATAGACAGAAGAAATAATAGAACATGTTTTAGCGGACAGCAGTGGGTGGAAGATGTGTATTGTCACGTACCTGGTGGTTGAGCCCACGAATGCAGGGAGCGGCGTCTCGTATACCTCCGGCTCGGGAACCCCTGGTAGAATAGACAGGGGCTCGGAAGCACAAAGGGGCACAAGTGCCTGGCGGGTTACAGGTGTAGGGCTGGTCCCGACGTCTGGAGTACTGTAGGACGACCAGTAGAGGACTAGGGCAGGAACCCAGTCGTAGTAGACAGGCAGGTGGAACTTGCGGATAGCCGGGAGAGACTGGAGTCCGGAGCTGAAGCAGGTCACAGACAGGCCGGGTCAAACACGGGCAGGCAGGTGCGGTACCAAATCAGCAGGCAAGGCGTAGTCGTGAAGCAGGCCGGGTCGTTTAACAGGCGGACAGCAGAGTACCAAGGAGCAGGCAGAAGAGATGTCAGGACAAGCCGGGATCGAGGACAGGCAGCAGGTACGGGGTATCAGGAACAAGCCGGGTAGTCAGGTATCAGAAGTCAGGTAATTCACAGGTAGCTGGTAGCTGGGGGTCACGGGAACGCTGTAGACCGGACAGCAAGACAGCATGGACAGGCACTTCCTTAAATAGCGCTTCTGGCGCCAAAACGGACTCAAACAGCGTGCGTGCGCGCTCCCGCGCGTGCGTGCGCGCTCCCGTGCGCGCGTGCGCGCTCCCGTGCGCCCGCGTGCGCGCTGAGCGGCTCTTTTGCTGGACATACCATAGCCGATTCTCCTGCTGGCAGAAAAAGGTACTGAACGCTTTTCTTGACATTGCCCCCCCCTAAGGGGCAGCCTCCGGATGCCCAACTGAACCATCTTACTTGCGTGTGCATTATTAAATGCCCGAATCAGCCTCTTTGCATGAATGTTGGATTCCGGTTCCCACAAATTTTCTTCCGGGCCGTACCCCTTCCATTTCACCAGATACTGCACACGCCCGCCTCTTCTCCTACAATCCAGGATCGACTCCACCTCGAATTCCATTTCCCCATCAATGAGTACCGGTTCAGGAGGCCCCGTATTTCGGCCAACAAAAGGATCTGGGACAGTAGGTTTGAGCAGAGCTACATGGAAGACTGGGTGGATCCGGAATGATTCGGGTAGTTTTAATTTATAAGTTACACTATTGATTTTTTTTTCCACAGGGAAAGGACCCACAAACTTAGGGCCAAGCTTCTTGGAGGGGCATGCCAATTTCAAGTTTAATGTAGACAGCCAGACTTGATCTCCTGGTTTTAAATTGAGTTCTCCCCTTCTCTTCCTGTCAAAGACCTCCTTGTAATATTCCTGAGTTCTTGTCATTGTCTCCTGGAGTAGTTTATTATTGGCACTAAAAAAATTCAGCGTTTCCTGAGCAGCAGGTACAGGACATTCCGGTATACTGTTTGATAGAAATAAAGGGTGAAAACCATAATTTGCAAAGAAAGGAGTCTGTTTTGTAGCAGAATGAATTGAATTGTTATAGGCAAATTCGGCCAGCGGCAATAGAGGAACCCAATCATCTTGTGAGAATGATGAAAAGCAACGTAAGTACTGCTCCAATGTTTGATTCGTCCTTTCTGTCTGGCCGTTTGTTTGAGGATGGTAAGCTGAAGAAAAGGACAGATTGATCTTCAGGGAGCCACATAATGCCCTCCAGAATTTTGAGGTGAATTGTACCCCACGATCTGAGGTTATGTTTGCCGGAATGCCATGAAGTCTTACGATTTCCTTAATGAAAATTCTCGCGGTTTCGGCCGCAGAAGGAGTACCCTTCATGGGAAGGAAGTGAGCCATTTTAGAGAGTCTATCCACCACTACGAAGATAGTTGAATGATCTTCCGAGGGAGGCAGCTCAACAATAAAATCCATAGAGATCATTCTCCATGGTCTCTCTGGGACAGGTAATGGTTTCAACAGCCCCCAAGCTTTTGATTTGTTGCCTTTGTTCTGGATACAGACGGTGCATGATTCCACATAATCCCTACAGTCCTTTGTTAACTGTGGCCACCAAAACATGCGTTGGAGCAATTCAGATGTCTTGTGCACCCCAAAATGACCAGCTAACTCATGGTCATGACAGAAGTTCAGAACAGCCACTCGCACCTCCTTAGGTACGAAGATCTTTTCTCCGTACCATAACAGATCGTCTCTGGTTTGTAGAGTGGTATCAGGTGGGGAAGAAATTCCTGCGGAAGCCTGTTTTATCTGAGCCAGCAAATCTTCTTGGAGCAAAAGAAAACTTCCAGAAGACAAGATGGTGTCCGGAGGAGAAGAAGTTTCAGGTTCACTAAACATCCTAGAGAGGGCGTCTGGTTTGGTGTTCTTCGACCCGGGCCTGTAAGTTATGTGGAGAGAAAATCGCGTAAAGAAAAGTGCCCACCTGGCCTGGCGTGGTCTCAGTCTCTTAGCGGTTTTTAAATATTCGAGATTCTTGTGATCCGTATACACAAGAATCGGATGTGTCGCTCCTTCCAAAAGATATCGCCATTCTTCAAGGGCCGCTTTGATGGCCAATAGTTCTCGGTCTCCCACGTCGTAATTTCGTTCCGCCTCAGATAGTTTGCGGGAGAAGAACGCAACTGGATGCAACAGAGCTTTAGGCCCTTGTCTCTGAGATAACACTGCCCCGACTGCAATTTCCGAGGCATCAACCTCAAGTATGTACGGTAACGCTGGGTCAGGATGCTTCAGAACTGATGCCGACGTGAATCGATCTTTCAAGGTTGCAAAGGCTGCCTGCGCTCCGGGAGACCAAGAAAACTTAGTGCTCTGCTTGGTTAGATTCGTGATGGGTGAAATGATAGTGGAGAATCCTTTGATGAATTTCCGGTAGAAATTTGCGAATCCCACAAAGCGTTGAACACCCTTCCTGTCGGTAGGAGCTGGCCAGTCCAGGATGGCAGAGACCTTCTGTGGGTCCATCTTGATACCTTCCACGGAAATAATCAATCCTAGGAACTGGATGCTCTGTTGCTCGAATACACATTTTTCTGGTTTCGCATACAAGCCGTGGCGTCGAAGTCTGGTTAGCACCTTTTTAACATGTTGGCGATGCTCTGTCAGGGAAGGTGAGAAGATCAGGATGTCGTCCAAATATACTATGACGAACAGGTCAAGGTAGTCTCTGAAGATATCGTTCACAAAATGTTGGAACGTAGCAGGGGCGTTGCAGAGTCCGAATGGCATAACCAAATATTCAAAATGCCCGAATCGGGTACGAAAGGCAGTCTTCCACTCATCACCGCTCCGGATGCGAATAAGGTTGTATGCCCCGCGAAGGTCCAGTTTTGTGAACGTCGCTGCAGATCCCAGTCTTTGAAATAATTCAGGTACCAAAGGGAGAGGGTAACGATTTTTGATGGTAACTTTGTTAAGTTCCCTGTAGTCTACGCAGGGGCGTAGGGAATGGTCTTTTTTCTCTACGAAGAAAATTCCTGCCCCTGCTGGGGAAGTGGAGGGCCGAATGAACCCCTTCTCCAGATTATCATCAATATAGGCCTTCAAAGTGCCAAGTTCAAGTTCAGTTAAGGGGAAGATTCTCCCAAATGGAACTTCTGCGCCAGGAAGGATTTCAATTGGGCAGTCATAAGGCCTGTGAGGAGGAAGAGTATCTGCGCCCTTCTTGCTGAAGACGTCTAAAAACTCATGGTAGACTTCAGGCACGGCTTGACGGGTCTCTTCATCAGCTTCCATGCAGAGTAGGGGTGAAAGTGCTTGAGCCGTCTCAGGTAGGCAATATTGGTGACAATAGGAGGAGGGAAAGCTGATCTCCCCAGTGGTCCAATCAATGAATGGGTTATGAGCCCTCAACCAGGGCATGCCTAGAATAACTGGAAACAGAGGGGATTGGATGATGTTCAGGCATAATAGTTCTTGGTGGTTACCGGCCATAGTGGTAAATATTGGCACAGTCTCTTGTGTGACAGGTCCAGATTTAAGAGCCGAGCCGTCTGCCAGATGTATAGAGAGGCCTTTTGCTTTTGGTCGAAGAGGAACATGATGCCGGGTGGCGAAAGCTGAGTCCATGAAACCGCTGCAGGCTCCGGAGTCAATGATAGCGGTTACCCGGATATTCCCTCTGGGGAGCTGAAAAAGAACGGAGACAGCCAGGTGAGACGTATTATTCGGCAGAGTGGGAGTAAGAGCAAAAGAGGTAGTGCAGGACTTACGGAGTTTAGCAGGACAGGATCTCACATAATGTCCCGATTCGCCACAGTAGAGGCACAGATTATTGGATCGCCTGCGTTGTCGCTCTTCAGGTGTCAGAGATGGGCGCAGCAATCCTAGCTGCATAGGTTCCGGAGCATCAGAGGTATAGGCCACGGGAGTTCTGGGATTCGGTGGAGGCTGACTGGGTACACGGGGAAGCATCCAGATTGGTCTGGAGGGACCGGCGGCACGTTCAGACCTCCGTTGTCGTAGTCGCCTGTCAATCTGTATGGACAGGTTAATGAGTGCGTCTAAAGTCTCAGGTGTATCCACTCTGGCCAGTTCGTCCTTCAATGATTCAGAGAGGCCCATGCGGAACTGGTACCGCAGAGCAGAGTCATTCCAGTTAGTATCGGAACTCCAGCGCCTGAATTCGGACGCATAATCTTCCGCTGGTCTGCGACCTTGCTGTAGGGAATGCAGGGCCGTTTCTGCAGTTGCTGTTAGTTGCGGGTCCTCGTAGAGCTGGGACATAGCATGAAAGAAAGAGTTCAAATTGTCAAGGGCGGCATCCTTCTGTTCCAAAAGCCGATGGGCCCAAGCTTGTGGATCTCCTGACAGCAGGGAAATGACAAAGCCTACTTTGGTGGCGTCAAGCGAAAAAGTCCTAGGCTGCAGAGCAAAGAAAAGTTCACAAGCATTGTGGAAAGCTCGAAATTTGCTACGGTCCCCAGAAAACCGCTCAGGAGTGGGAACCTTAGGTTCAGGTGGCATCATCACTACTGAAGGAGCAGCAGGAATCGCAGGTGAAGGTGACGTAACTGTGGATAGGATCTGAACACGTTCCTCGAGCCGGGTATAGCCTTCCTGAAGACTCTTCACTGCCTGGGTTAGGCCAGCCAGGTGGCGACACAGATCATCCACTGGAGCAGCTCCCTGCGTGGGCTCGGACATGGCTGTCCGGTACTGTCACGTACCTGGTGGTTGAGCCCACGAATGCAGGGAGCGGCGTCTCGTATACCTCCGGCTCGGGAACCCCTGGTAGAATAGACAGGGGCTCGGAAGCACAAAGGGGCACAAGTGCCTGGCGGGTTACAGGTGTAGGGCTGGTCCCGACGTCTGGAGTACTGTAGGACGACCAGTAGAGGACTAGGGCAGGAACCCAGTCGTAGTAGACAGGCAGGTGGAACTTGCGGATAGCCGGGAGAGACTGGAGTCCGGAGCTGAAGCAGGTCACAGACAGGCCGGGTCAAACACGGGCAGGCAGGTGCGGTACCAAATCAGCAGGCAAGGCGTAGTCGTGAAGCAGGCCGGGTCGTTTAACAGGCGGACAGCAGAGTACCAAGGAGCAGGCAGAAGAGATGTCAGGACAAGCCGGGATCGAGGACAGGCAGCAGGTACGGGGTATCAGGAACAAGCCGGGTAGTCAGGTATCAGAAGTCAGGTAATTCACAGGTAGCTGGTAGCTGGGGGTCACGGGAACGCTGTAGACCGGACAGCAAGACAGCATGGACAGGCACTTCCTTAAATAGCGCTTCTGGCGCCAAAACGGACTCAAACAGCGTGCGTGCGCGCTCCCGTGCGCCCGCGTGCGCGCTGAGCGGCTCTTTTGCTGGACATACCATAGCCGATTCTCCTGCTGGCAGAAAAAGGTACTGAACGCTTTTCTTGACATGTATCCAGACAGAAACCTGACATGTTATATGGACCCGCTACCTGTATGAACCCCCCACCCTGACAGACTGGGAAAGTGTGGCCGCTGTCAGTTTCTTGCCGACTTATCTTGTGTTTTTTGTTTTTGTAGAGCCGTACATACCGGCTGGTGAAGATGGCGCTCCAAGGGACGTTATTGGAATCTTTACTCGCATGGGTAAGTCCACTTATTGTAGAGTTGTAGTAAACAAACTGGGCCAAACTTTGAGGTAAAGAGAACTGATGAAACATCTCTACTTTGGAGGTTTGATACCTTTTTAGCCAACAATGTCCATTGGTTCCCATGGCACCATAGGGTTGTCTTCTCCAACATTTACACCTCCCCATCCTGTTCTTGGACCATCAACCTCCTTCACATTCCATGTTGATTGGATGAAGGTAATGGAGTTACCCGTGTGAATGTAAATACTGACACTGGTTTCCACTGAGGAAGACACTTGGATGACCAACGAAATGACCTCCAACATTCCAGTTTAATGTGACCTCAATGTAGTGTAGAATCACATAGGATAATGAAGAAATATTGATAAGAATTGGATCACATGGGAAGATTTCAAACAACATTCCAAATCCATTTGGTATTGAATGTTGATTGAAATCTTCCCATGTGATCCAATTCTCATCAATATTTCTTCATTATTATATATCTGCAATCTTATTGGAGCAGACCATGTCCATGTGAGTGAATAAAGCTGGCTGTGTACCTTCAGAAAGTTGGACATTTCGATATCTCTAGGTGTTTTTTCAGCCTGACTTTGAGTGTATATGTATATTTTACATGCATTCACTTTAAATTCTATAGATTTGGGGGAGAAGACGTGTAGATGTTGCTGGTACCCATTTATCCCAGCTGGAAGCAATAGGAAAAGGTGTTTCCATCAGGCTGAGAATGGTTTCCTCTCTGATCTAGATCAAGGGTCTCCAAACTTTCTAAACAGTGTCAAGTTTACTGTCCTTAAGCCTTTGGGTGGTGCACTTTGTGGCAAGTAGAAATAATGTTCGGCCATCAGAGGGAGTACACAATGCTCCATCTTTTTGTTGTTGGGGGGGGGGGGGAAATTGGGCATCCTTGGTGTTGGTGGGAGGAATGGTTGCCCCCATCCTTGGTGTTGGGGGGAGGAATGGTCGCCCCCCATCCTTGGTGTCGGTGGGAGGAATGGTCACCCCCATCCTTGGTGTCGGGGGGAGGAATGGTCGCCCCCATCCTTGGTGTCGGGGGGAGGAATGGTCGCCCCTATCCTTGGTGTCGGGGGGAGGAATGGTCGCCCCCATCCTTGGTGTTGGGGGGAGGAATGGTCGCCCCCCATCCTTGGTGTCGGTGGGAGGAATGGTCACCCCCCATCCTTGGTGTCGGTGGGAGGAATGGTCGCCCCCATCCTTGGTGTCGGTGGGAGGAATGGTCGCCCCCATCCTTGGTGTCGGTGGGAGGAATGGTCGCCCCCATCCTTGGTGTTGGTGGGAGGAATGGTCGCCCCCATCCTTGGTGTCGGTGGGAGGAATGGTCGCCCCCATCCTTGGTGTCGGTGGGAGGAATGGTGCTGTATTATTTGGAGATTTGGTGCCCCATTGTTGGTGATGGGGGAGGGATAGTGCCCCAAGGGCTGGATAAAGGCAAACAAAGGGCTGCATCTGGCCCCCGGGCCACAGTTTGAACACCACTGATCTAGATCATGCTTTCTCAACCTTTTTTTAATACAGAGGAACCCTTGAAATAACATTCCGGTCTTGGGGAACTGCTGCTAATAATTACTTTAGCTACAGCTTATGGTGCATTAGCAAGGCAAGAATGCTCTTCACATTTTGTGGTCTTTTGGGAATTGTTTATTGCTAAAGGAACCTCCCAGGCTGGGAAAGGCTTATCTAGTGTCTGCACACACACACACACACACACACACACCTACAGATTGGAGGTGATCTCCTCTGCTCCGTCTCTACCTTTTACATTGTCTGCAAAATCTTGGCGAGTCCACCACTCCCTGATGAGGCCAGTTTCACCCCACTGTCAGTGATGGACAACATCTGCTGAGGAACGACCATTGTATGTATGTGGATTGAAGCTGGCTTCCTGATATGTCCCAGTATTCTGTCTTAAGCTTACACTGGAGTTTACTGGGAAGAACGTTCCTTACATTGGTGATCAGTGGGAAGAATGTTCCTTACATTGGTGATCAGTGAGAAGAATGTTCCTTACATTGGTGATCAGTGAGAAGAATGTTCCTTACATTGGTGATCAGTGAGAAGAATGTTCCTTACATTGGCGATCAGTGAGAAGAATGTTCCTTACATTGGCGATCAGTGAGAAGAATGTTCCTTACATTGGTGATCAGTGAGAAGAATGTTCCTTACATTGGTGATCAGTGAGAAGAATGTTCCTTACATTGGCGATCAGTGAGAAGAATGTTCCTTACATTGGCGATCAGTGAGAAGAATGTCCCTTACATTGGTGATCAGTGAGAAGAATGTCCCTTACATTGGTGATCAGTGAGAAGAATGTTCCTTACATTGGTGATCAGTGAGAAGAATGTTCCTTACATTGGTGATCAGTGAGAAGAATGTTCCTTACATTGGTGATCAGTGAGAAGAATGTCCCTTACATTGGTGATCAGTGAGAAGAATGTCTCTTACATTGGTGATCAGTGAGAAGAATGTTCCTTACATTGGTGATCAGTGGGAAGAATGTTCCTTACATTGGTGATCAGTGAGAAGAATGTCCCTTACATTGGTGATCAGTGAGAAGAATGTCCCTTACATTGGTGATCAGTGAGAAGAATGTTCCTTACATTGGTGATCAGTGAGAAGAATGTTCCTTACATTGGTGATCAGTGAGAAGAATGTTCCTTACATTGGTGATCAGTGAGAAGAATGTTCCTTACATTGGTGATAAGTGAGAAGAACGTCTCTTACATTGGTGATCAGTGGGAAGAATGTTCCTTACATTGGTGATCAGTGGGAAGAATGTTCCTTACATTGGTGATCAGTGGGAAGAATGATCCTTACATTGGTGATAAGTGAGAAGAATGTCTCTTACATTGGTGATCAGTGGGAAGAATGTTCCTTACATTGGTGATAAGTGAGAAGAACGTCTCTTACATTGGTGATCAGTGGGAAGAATGTTCCTTACATTGGTGATCAGTGGGAAGAATGTTCCTTACATTGGTGATCAGTGGGAAGAATGTTCCTTACATTGGTGATCAGTGGGAAGAATGATCCTTACATTGGTGATCAGTGAGAAGAATGTTCCTTGCATTGGAGGTCAGTGAGAAGAATGCCCCTCCCATTGGTGGTCAGTGGGGAGAATGCCCCTCCCATTGGAGGTTAGTGGCTATTTATCTGAGAAGTAAATACTTCTCTAGCGCCCTCTGGAGGGAGGCCGGTAGAGGAAGTCTGGTGTATGTGATTCTACCTCCCTGTGTGTTTCTTCTATAGGTAAACAGTCTGAAGGTGGATCATCATCAAAATCCTCAATCCTCAATAAACTGTAAGTGCCTAGAAAGAGAAATTTTTGTTTTAGTCAAGATTGTGTGTGTTTGTTTTTTTCCTGCCTCTAAACTCGTGTGTGTGGTTGTGTGTGTGTGTGTGTGTTTGTGTGTGTGTGTGTGTGTGTGGTTGTGTGTGTGTGTGGTTGTGTGTGTGTGTGTGTGTGGTTGTGTGTGTGTGTGGTTGTGTGTGTGTGTGTGTGGTTGTGTGTGTGTGTGTGTGTGTGGTTGTGTGTGTGTGTGTGTTGTGTGTGTGTGTGGTTGTGTGTGTGTGTGGTTGTGTGTGTCTGACTCATGGAAGTCCACTTCAGACTAGTCCAATGTTTAGTAATTTTTAGATATTTTTGGGTGCTTTTTAGCTGTGTGTTTTGAGTCATTTTATCCTATTGGCGAATCCGTGACCTGCGACTGAAACAGACCTTTCTGACATCGGCCATCATGTTTCACTCCAGAATTCCTTGATAGTACTGAGAATTGCACAGGTTCAACACACCCCCCCCCCCCCCTTGTGCAATGAAGGCCCAAAACATACACTATATTACTAAAAGTATTGGGAGGCCTGGCTCGCAGTCTCGGCTCTAATTCATCCCAAAGGTGTTCTATCGGGTTGAGGTCAGGACTCTGTGCAGGCCAGTCAAGCTCCACCACCCCAAACTCACTCATCCATGTCTTTATGGACCTTGCTTTGTGCACTGGTCCAAATCATTTGGTGGAGGGGGAATTATGGTGTGGGGGGGGGGGGAGTTTATGGTGTGGGGGGGGGGAGTTTATGGTGTGGGGGTTGTTTTTGAGGGGTTGAGTTTGGCACCTTAGTTCCAGTGAAGGGAACTCTTAAGGTGTCAGCATACTGTCCTGGAAATTTATAGATAGGCAACTCCTATCCTCATATTGATTAGTGGTTCCAAATTAATAATAACTACTGCAGTAGGGAACAGACACAAAAGATACGCTCAGCATCTTTCCAAATAACCGTTCTGATATCTTTTGCATCCAATGTATTGTAATACCATACTTCACATACTGTACCTTCTATGATCAGACGGGCAGCCATAGTGCTCATCCCATCTTCCCTCTCTAACAACATATACAATATTCTGTTTTAACTCTCATGTCTCTATTTCTTGACTTTACTAGTTGTAGTGTCTAACCCCAAATTAATCCCACAACTTTACATGAAAATGTCCCTTTCTGTCTAGTGTTAATCGTCACCCTTCATTCATCCTGCTCACATAGCTGTTTCTCTAGCTGTGTACTCTGCATGATTCTTAGTCCCTGTGGACTTCGGTGGTAGCCCAGTTACCCATTGTGGATCCCTGTCCACTTTAACCATTGATCTAGGGGCTCAGTATAGGCGGAACCGCACCTTCGGTTCATATATAGCGCTCCTCTTGCGCTGGGCATTTTTGAGGGTCTCTTACCCTTCATTCTCTTACTAAATTTAATGCCCATAATCAGGGCCGGATTAACATAGGGGCTATTGGAGGTGCAGCTCCAGGCCCCTTACCTTAAGATAGGCCCATTTAAAAAAAAAAAAATCACAAAAAAATAAAAATAAATTATTGACTTCGAGGGTTGTGGCTTGGCAACCATGGGTCACATAGAGGGGCAGGTAGCTGAAGGTCTACCCCACTACTGGTCACAATTTAAGGGCTCCTATCACCTATGGTCCTGGAGATACGGGGCTCCTTGCGCAGCATGTCAGAAGCTACATATGGAACAGCCAGTTTAAATTCCTCTTCTGTACATACTGCCCACTGTGACACCCTCCACACTCCTCTCCTGTACATACTGCCAACTGTCATACCCTCCACACTCCTCTCCTGTACATACTGCAAACTATCTTTCTCTCCACACTCCTCTCCTGTACATACTACCCTCATAATACCTTCCACACTCCTCTCCAGTACATACTGCCCCTATCATACCCTCCACACTCCTCTCCTGTACATACTACCCTCATAATACCTTCCACACTCCTCTCCAGTACATACTGCCCCTATCATACCCTCCACACTCCTCTCCTGTACATACTGCCCCATCATACCCTCCATACTCCTTTCCTGTACATACTGCCCACTGGCATACCCTCCACACTCCTCTCCTGTACATAGTGCCCACTGTTATACCCTCCAATCCTGTACATAACACCCTCATAATAAATTCCACACTCCTCTCCAGTACATACTGCCCCTATCATACCCTCCACACTCCTCTCCTGTACATACTGCCCCATCATACCCTCCATACTCCTTTCCTGTACATAGTGCCCACTGTTATACCCTCCACATTCCTCTCCCTCACCTGCACATACTTCCCACTTTTATACCATCCATACTCATCCAGTATGCCTCTTACACACAAAAACAGTTCTTTAAAATGATATTGAATATCCTCAAAGTTACCAGCTCTAGAATGGGCACACTTTTGTTCCATCTTCACCCTTTCTTCCTTCCGGGTTCTGTGCCTTCAGTCACTTGCCTTGGCAGGGCTGTGTTGCTGTCAATTCCACGCATGCTCATTCGCATCCTCTCTCTCTCTCTCTTATCCCCCCTCTCTCTCTCTCACCCTCCCTCCCTTACCCCTCACCCCTCTCTCATGCCCTTTCTCTCTCTCTCTCTCTCTCTCTCTCTCTCTCTCATCCTTCCTCTCTCTATTCAATTTAATTTGTTATAGCAAAAAAATGTTTATACTTTTAATTATTTTTTTTTAATAAAAAGCCCCACCATAATCCTCAGCACCAGGCCCATGATGTTCTTAATCTGGCCCTGCCCATAATGACTGGCCAGTCTTCTCTACGTGTGCCTATACCCTCTTGCCTCTAAACTACTTTTTCTAGCAGATGTACTACATATACCTGTGAACAGCACTATTCTTCCCTTTCTTATCTATAACACTCCGATGGACAGTAGACAGTGACAACATATAACCACCAATCAATACAGTTCGATTAAGGGGAGTAAGATAGGTACCCTTTGTCCCGAAAATGCCTTACCGATCAAGGAAGTCTGATAACTCAAATGTAAGCAAAAAGGCTTACCTCAGCCGGCTGATTATCAGAAATTCCCGGATCGTCTCAAGCTCCTCGTTTCGGATACTCAGGGTCACCTTTTAACCCCTCCTGGGAAAGCTCGCCACCCTTGTTACCATAAATGAACAATTGTAATATTAATGTGATACCTACGTAATCATGTGTATAAAACCCCTGAATTGCGTCATGATAAAGGAGAACGGTTATTTGGAAAGATGCTGAGCGTATCTTTTGTGTCTGTTCCCTACTGCAGTAGTTATTATTAATTTGGAACCACTAATCAATATGAGGATAGGAGTTGTATCAAGACATCTTGGACAATTTCATGCTCCCAACTTTGTGGAAACAGTTTGGGGATGGCCCCTTCCTGTTCCAACATGACTGCCCACCAGTGCACAGAGCAAGGTCCATAAAGACATGGAGGAGCGAGTTTGGGGAGGAGGAACTTGACTGGCTTGAAGTGGACTTCCATGAGCCCTGATCTGAAGCACATCTATGGGAAACCCAAGATGGCGGGGGGGGGGGCAGTTTTGTGACGGCGGGGGGGGGGGGCAGTTTTGTGACGGCAGGGGGAGCAGTTTTGTGACAGCGGGGGGGGCCGTTTGTTGAATTAGAGGGGATCAAACTACCTGTTGGCGGGTGCAGAAGTCTCATTGGGACCTCCTAAGGCCTCAAGCGCAGTTGAGCTCAAAAACTGACTTTTTTTTGTCTCTAAATGCCCCTCCATGTTGGCCTACAGTGAGGGGGGGGGGGATTATTTGCTCCCCTGTTGATTTTGTACATTTGCCCGCTGACAATCGATCAGTCTATAATTTTAATGGTCAGTTTATTATAACAGTGAGAGAATAACAAAAATATTCAGAAAAACACATTTCAAAAAAGTTATAAATTTGATTTGCATTTTAATGAGTGAAATAATTATTTGATCCCCGATCAATCGGCAAGATTTCTGGCTCCCAGGTGTCTTGTATACAGCTAATGAGCTGAGATTAGGAGCACTCTCTTCTCTTCTCTTCTATCTTAACCACTTGCCGACCGCCCCATGTATATATACGTCAGCAGAATGGCACGGACAGGCAAAATCACGTACCTGTACGTGACATTCTTCCGGCGTGTGGGGGGTCCGATCAGACCCCCCTCCGCCGGTGGGGACGGTCGGCATCGCTTCAGGAGCGATCCGGGATGAGGGGACGGCCAGTGGTTTCTGGCCACCCCCTCGCGATCGCTCCTGGCGAATCAGATGCTTCCCTTGCCTGTGTATTGTAAACACAGGCAAGAGAAAGTGATGTCACGCTCCTCGTGCCGGTCTTTCTGACCGGGACGCCGAGCTGAGAAGACATCAGGTTAGTGCACAAACACTACACTGACACCAGGCACACATAGGCACATATTTCACCCCCCTGTCACCCCCTGATCACCCCCTGCCCCCCCAGTCACTGTGTCACTTATTTACTGTGTCACTTATTTCATTTATTTACTGATCACTGCATTTAGTGTCAGTTGTGACTGTAATAACTGTCAGGGCAGTTAGTTTTAGGCCCCTTTAGGTCTAAGGTAGCCCCCTACCCCCCCTAATAAAGGTTTAACCCCTTGATTGCCCCCCAGGTAACCCTTTCACCCCCTTTTGCCAGTGTCACTAAGCAATCGTTTTTCTGATCTCTGCATTAGTGTCACTGGTGCCGCTAGGTAGCCAGTTTTTTTTTTAGGTTAACCGCCAGGTTTATATAGGTTCATAAATAGGTTTATAGGTCAGGTACCCCCATATTACAACCTAAATAAAGGTTTTAACCCCCTGATTGCCCCTAGAGTTAACTCTTTCACCAGTGATCACAGTATAAGTGTCACTGGTGACGCTGGTTAGCCAGTTAGTTATTTAGGTTCCCCGTCAGGTTTTTATATAGCGTCAGGTACCCCCATATATTACCTAATAAAGGTTTTAACCCCCTGATTGCCCCTAGTTAACCCTTTAACCAGTGATCACCGTATAACTGTTACGGGTGACGCTGGTTAGTTAGTTTGTTTTTTATACTGTCAGGGCACCCGCCATTTATTACCCAACTATCGGTTTAACCCCCTGATCGCCCGGCGGGTGATATCAATTAGGTTTTTAGGGTCAAATAAGGTCTGCGTCGCCCCAGGTTAGTGCCAGTACCGCAAACACCCAAGCGCAAAGCATACACCTCCCTTAGTGGTATAGTATCTGAACAGATCAATATCTGATCTGATCAGATCTATACTAGCATCCCAGCAGTTTAGGGTTCCAAAAAACGCATTGTTAGCGGGATCAGCCCAGATACCTGCTAGCACCTGCGTTTTCCCCCTCCGCCCAGCCCACCCAAGTGCAGTATCGATCGATCACTTACAAAACACTAAGCACACATAACTGCAGCGTTCGCAGCAGTGGCGGTGCGTGCATAGAGGGCGCAGGAGCGCCGCCCCCCCTCTCCTGCACCGCTCTATCACCAATAGATAGATTCATGCATTGCATGAATCTATCTATTGTCACCGCTGCCGCCCCCTATTCAGGTGTCCGGCCCCTTGTTGGGCGCCGGGTATCTGAATTACAGCGGGGGGGGGGTGTTTTTGGAAGCGCCCTATTAGAGCTTACAGCTCTAATAGGGGACCTGATTAGAGTGGTGGGCTCTAATAGGCTTCCATAAGTGTAAACAGCGGGCGCAATGCTTTGGTAACCTGTAAAGGCTTTTAAAAATGTATGTAGTTTGTCGCCACTGCGTGTTTGTGCGCAATTTTAAAGCATGTCGTGTTTGGTATCCATGTACTCGGCCTAAGATCATATTTTTTATTTCATCAAAAATTTGAGCAATATAGTGTGTTTTAGTGCATTAAAATCAAAAAAAGTGTATTTCTTCCACAAAAAATGCATTTGAAAAATCGTTGTCACTAAATGATATATTGCTCAAACATGTCATGGTTATATGTGGAAATACACCCCAAAATACATTCTGTTGCTTCTCCTGAGTACGGGGATACCACATGTGTGGGAGTGAAATCAAAAATTTGCACCCTTAGAAATCCTGAAGGCGGTGCTTTTTTTTTATTTTTTTCTTTATTTAATCACTTGGGACTAAAAAAAAAAAAAAAGAATATTCAATGGGCTCAACATGCCTCTCAGCAAATAGCTTGGGGTGTCTACTTTCCAAAATGGGGTCATTTGGGGTTTTTTTTTTTTTACTGCCCTGCCATTTTAGCACCTCAAGAAATGAGATAGGCAGTCATAAATTAAAAGCTGTGTAAATTCCAGAAAATGTACTCTAGTTTGTAGACGCTATAACTTTTGCGCAAACCAATAAATATACGCTTATTGGCATTTTTTTTACTAATGACATGTGGCTGAATACATTTTGGCCCAAATGTTTGACTAAAATTGAGTTTATTGGATTTTTCTTATAACAAAAAGTAGAAAATATCATTTTTTTTCAAAATTTGCGGTCTTTTTCCGTTTATAGCGCAAAAAAATAAAAATCACAGAGGCAATCAAATACCATAAAAAGAAAACTCTATTTGTGGGAAGAAAAGGACGCAAATTGCGTTTGGTTACAACATTGCATGACCGCGCAATTACCAGCTAAAGTAGTGCAGTGCGAAATTGAAAAAAGACCTCTGGTCCTTAAGCTGACAATTGGTCCGGGGCTGAAGTGGTTAAAGGGAGTGCTCCCAATCTCTGCTTGTTACCTGTATAAAAAGACACCTGTCCACACAAGCAACCAATCAGATTCCGATCTCTCCACCATGGCCAAGACCAAAGATCTGTCCAAGGATATCGGGGAGAAGATTTTAGACCTACACAAGGCTGGAATGGGCTACAAGACCATCGCCAAGCAGCTTGGTGAGAGGGCGACAGCAGTTGGTGGAGGAACATGACTGGCCTGCACCGCAACCTGATAGAAGATGGCAGACTGCGAGCCAGGCCTTCTCCTCCAACATCAGTGCCCGACCTCACAGATGCTCTTCTGGAAGAATGGTCAGACATTCCCATAGACACACTCCTAAACCTTGTGGACGGCCTTCCCAGAAGAGTTGAAGCTGTTATAGCTGCAAAGGGCCAACTCAATATTGAACCCTCTGGACTAAGACCCCTTAATGACCAGGCCACTTTTTTTGCGATTCGGCACTGCGTCTCTTTAACTGACAATTGCGCGGTCGTGCGACGTGGCTCCCAAACAAAATTGATGTCCTTCTTTTTTTTTTCCCCACAAATAGAGATTTATTTTGGTGGTATTTGATCACCTCTGCGATGTTGTTTGTTTGTTGTTTTTTTTTTTTTTTTAGCTAAAAACAAAAAAAAGAGCGACAATTTTGAGAAAAAAAAAGAAAGACACTTTTTTGCTATAATAAATATCCCAAATAAAAAAAAAAGATTTTTTTACTCAGTTTAGGCCGATGTGTATTCTTCTACATATTTTTGGTAATAAAAATTTGTGTGGAGGTGAAGAGGACTCCAGTGACAACCTGTGAAGCTCTGCTGACCTCCATGCCCAAGAGGGTTAAGGCAGTGCTGGAAAATAATGGCGGCCACACAAAATATTGACACTTTGGGCCCAATTTGGACATTTTCACTTAGGGGTGTACTGACTTTTGTTGCCAGCGGTTTAGACATTAATGGCTGCGTGTTGAGTTTTTTCTTTTCAAATATAGATTTTATTACGTTTTTAAACAAAAAGGAATACAGAAAGGGTACAGGACAAGTGTGGTTATAATAGACAATATAATGTTACATGTGGGGCTTTCCAGCAAGAGCCGCCTTTGCCATCCGCAACGCGGAGAACATAAAGTGTCCCAACCAACCTGTAAAGCAATATGGCCGCAATACAATTTGACAATAACTTGCTGTATCTTGTATGCTGGCATATGTGGTATCGTCTTCATCGCCAAGTTGCATGCTTAGTCGGAGGGACCGTGTCTCAAACTAAATACACGGCCCCCAACCATCTGCACCTAAAACCAACAGTTGGGAGGAGAAAGATAGAAAGGAGGTGGGGGAGGGGTTATTGTTCAGCACGGAGGTGATGGACATATCAATAGTGTCACCGTACACTTGGCAAGCATCGGGAGATCTTTCAAGAATTTGGCAAAGATTGTCTTTTATTGGTGTGTGTGTGTGTGTGTGTACAGGGGGTCCCCGAGTTACGAACTCGTTAGGGACTGCCCGCCTGTACGGAAGTCGGAAATGTTCGTAAGTCGGCCACGCATGCACAGACCGACAAATACGGAGATTTCCGGACATTTCCGATGTTCCGTCTAATGCCGCTCTGCGCATGCACGGCAAATTAAGGACATTTCCGGCATTTTCCGAGGCTCCGTATGGCCGCGCATGCGCAGAACGGCCGAAAGACGGCAAAAAAGAAGGAAAAATGGCGGAGGGTCCCCGCAGCGCCCCGTAAGTAGGGGTTGTTTGTAGGTCGGGCATTTGTAAGTCGGGGACTGTGTGTGTGTGTGTGTGTGTGTGTGTGTGTGTGTGTGTGTGTGTGTGTGTGTGTGTGTGTGTGTGTGTGTGTGTGTGTATATATATATATATATATATATATATATATATATATATATATATATATATATATTTTTTTTTTTTTTTTTTTTTTTTTTGGGGGGGGGGGGGGGGGGGGGATATTTATTATAGGTAAAAATAGGGAATTTTTTAAAAATTGTTGCTCTATTTTTGTTTATAGCGCAAAAAAAAATAAATGCAGAGGTGATCAAATACCATCAAAAGAAAGCTCTATTTGTGGAAAAAAGGACACCAATTTTGTTTGGGAGCCAAGTTGCACGACCGCGCAATTGTCAGTTAAAGCAACGCAGTGCCGAATCGCAAAAAGGGGAGAGATCCTTTGGCTGCAAATTGGTCCGGGGCTTAAGTGGTTAAGAAACTTGAGGATCTGCACAAAACAGCACAAAACAAGAAAAACACTTTAAACTGTAATATATATATATATATATTATATATACACATACCTCAGTTTAGGCCGATACGTATTCTTCTACATATTTTTGGTTAAAAAAGCGATTTATTGATTGGTTTGGGCAAAAGTTATAGCGTTTACAAAATAGGGGATAGTTTTATAGCATTTTTATACATTTTTTTTTACTAGTAATGGCGATCAGCTTTTTTATACATTTTTTTTTACTAGTAATGGCGATCAGCTTTTCCTTTTTTTTTTTTTTATTATTCTTATTCTTTTTATTCTTATTATTATTGTGACTGGGACATTATGGCGGACACATCGGACATTTTTGGGACCATTGTCATTTATACAGCGATCAGTGCTATTTGAATGCATGGATTCCTGTGTAAATGACACTGGCAGTGAAGGGGTTAACCACTAGGGGGCAGGGAGGGGTTAAGTGTGACGTGTGTGGGGTTTTTTTTTTTTACTGTAGGGGGCGTGGCTTGGCGTTCGACATCACTGATCGGCTTTCCCTATGACAGGGAACAGACTATCAGTGACGGCCTCACTAGAAGGCGCGGGGAGAGGTTTGTTTACACTTACCTCTCCCCGTTCTTCAGCTCTGTGACCCGATCGCGGGACACCAGCGGCGATCGGGTCCCGCGGCCACAGTCACGGAGCTCAGGACGGTGCGCTCGTGACCCACGGCTGGGCACTTAAAGAGCAACATACCTGTACGTTGATGTGTCATTCTGTCGACGGGAATGTGCAGGAGGCGGTCCTTAAGCGGTTAAGTTCCTCTACTTTACACAAACCACAATCCAATGGATGGAGGAGCGTTTTGTTTCCATGTAGCTGGAATGCAAGATTTAGCGGCGTTGAGCAAGTGTGGCACAATGGATAGTAGTAGTAGTAGTATCCTCTGGTGACACGCTCTTTCCTCATGTCGGTGTCCATGCGTGTCAGACTGGGTCGTACTTTTTTCAAGTAGAAGGTGAAATGTGGCAATGGACATGCGTGTGAAATTCAAACAATTTGTCGGGGGAGGTGCGCAGCTGTACTCGCATGTTTACAAACAATGACATTCGCTGCGCAATCAAAGGACGGGTCCAACAGCGACGGACTCTGACTCTGGACCTCTCACGCAATTTTCTACGTCGTTCTCGCCTCATCAAGAGCAACGCCGGGAGAATTCCCTCACATACGCTCATTATGGGATCCATTGCAACAAAAAAAAAAAGCACAGAAATAGAGGCAAATACAAGCAGTGGCGTCTCCAGCTTTCATATTTAGGGGGGGCACATGGGGGGACAGGGACAAAAGTAGAGGGGCCGACTATAAAACGCCTATATATATATATATATATATATATATATATATATATATATATATATATATATATATATATATATATTTATATTTTTTTATTTAATATATTTTATTTTTTTATTTCAAGAATAGAATGCACTCCAGAGGTCTTGTTAGAAAGAGAGATGTTAGCCGAAGATTGCAGCTGCAGGCGGCCACTTAGATTTAACCGCTTCAGCACCGGGCCATTTTACACCCTTCCTTACCAGAGCACTTTTTGCGATTCGGCACTGCGTCGCTTTAACTGACAATTGCGCGGTCGTGCGAAGTTACACCCAAACAAAATTGACGTCCTTTTTTTCCCACAAATAGAGCTTTCTTTTGGTGGTATTTGATCGGCCCTGCGGTTTTTATTTTTTTGCGCTATAAACAAAAGAAGAAGAGAGACAATTTTGAAAAAAAAAACACAATATTTTTTTACTTTTTGCTATAATAAATATCCCATTTTTTTTTAAAAAACTATTTTTTTACTCAGTTTAGGCCGATACGTATTCTTCTACATATTTTTGGTAAAAAAAAAAAAATCGCAATAAGCGTATATTGATCGGTTTGCGCAAAAGTTTTACCGTCTACAAAATAGGGGATAGATTTATTGAATTTTTTTTTTTTTTTTACTAGTAATGGCGGCGATCTGCGATTTTTTTTTTTCGTGACTGCGACATTGCGGCGGACACTTCGGACACTTTTGACACATTTTTGGAACCATTCACATTTACACAGCGATCGTTGCTATAAAATTGCATTGATTACTGTGTAAATGTGACTGGCAGGTAAGGGGTTAACACTAGGGGGGCGCTACAGGGGTTAATGTGTTCCCTATAGGAGTGATTCTAACTGTGGGGGGGAGGGGACTCACAAGGGGAGGAGACCGATCAGTGTTCCTCTGTACTGGGATCACATGATCGGTCTCCTCTCCGCTGACAGGACGTGGAGCTGTGTGTTTACACACACAACTCCACGGTCCCGTTGTTTTAACGGGCAATCGCGGGTGCCCGGCGGACATCGCGGCCGCCGGGCACTCGCACTGGGTCCCGAGCGACGCCGCGGGCGCGCGCGCGCCCCGCAGGCGGCCGGGAATGAGAGGACGTCATATGATGCCCACCCAGGATGGGAGATCCACCTTGTGGGCGTCATATGTACATGGGCGGGTAGGGAAGTGGTTAAAGAGTGTAATTGTTCTTTTAATGTTGGGCTAAAATACATGCTCATCAATGCCGCCTACCAGTGTAGCTTATCAGTGCCGCCCATCAGTGCTCATCAATGCCACCTATCAGTGCCTCCTATCAGTTCCCCTCATTGTCTCCTATCAGTGCCCATTAGTGCCCCCTTTCAGTTTCCATTAGGGCATGCAGAGATAACACCCGACAGTGGGAGTGGCCTAAGAGAAATAGGTTAAATAGAACCTGATAAACGTGCATATAGCAACAACACGTGGTTACTGGCATATAAAAACTGCGTCAGAACTCTATAAATGGAAATAAAATATATTACAAACACCGTGAGTGAATAAAAATAATAAGTGAAAATTGATCAACAGCAGGCCGAGCCAGTAGCACAAAATTGATAATAGAAGCTGAACTCAAAGCTGTAAGTGAATAGTCCACATATAGCGAATTGCCTCAATGGAATGAATGTAACAAACATAAAACAATAGTCCTATTGAGACATTCCAGGAAAATGATTATCCAAGTGAAGGTTTCCAAAGTGACTTTAAACAGCAGACTGCAAAGTGAATAGACCACCACCGTAGGACACACTTGTCTGCTTACCAGAGATACGTGGTCCCTTGTTACAGGGGACCCGTATGGGCAGGTGGCTCTTAACCCCAGCCAGGGATACACCGGACTCTTGGATATTAACAGATGCTGGTAGATGGGGTAATCGGTAGTAGAAATCATCCAATGGGGATCAACTCAAGCCATACAATGTGCAGCGTGCAGATACCGGTAAGGACGAAAAATGCTCACATAGTGTAAAATCTTCTTAAATTTATTTAAAATCAAATAGCTCAATGTACACTTACATTGTATGAAGTAAAATCAGGACAAAAGGCGAGCCGGCCGGTCTCGCTATACAGCCCGTGGTTCCGGGACTACGAAAAGGTTGCGGTAGCGTCAGGACGTAGCTCCTCCTCCCTACGCGTTTCGTCACTAGGCGGACGTCGTCACGGGGCACGGGCGGCGTCCTGACGCACCGCATTATATAGTAAACCAACTGACCAAGCCTCGATGTGAATCGTAGACCAGGAAGTGTGTCGGCCATCTTAACTGTGGTATACAGCCCGTCATAGCCTGAGATGAAAAGGGATGCACTGGAGAATGCTCTGTCGGCCATTTTAACTGTGGTAAAACGGCAATAACCTATATTAGTTGTGTATGGGTTGGAAAAATGTTATGTGGGCAATCTGGGCTGAGGTAAACACCGCATCGCCTCTTGTAATACTGAAGGATGCACCGAACATCGGTATATGCCAAAATGGTGAGCAGTGGTTCCTGCTATCATGGCCCTAATCGGCACCCATCTCTAATGTATGTCCCTAAACAGTGAATATGTAGAAGTCACAGTGGGACGCAATCACAGACACAGAATAAGCACAATCTCACAAAGATATGTGCAATGTGACAAGCATGGACTAAATTAGCATGTGTCTAGATGGATAAAAACACATTGCGTGCAATGCCAATTTATGTACAATGTTAGATGTATGTGTGAATTTTCTCTTTGATGAGAAAATACTTTTAAATAAAGGACACCAAAAAAAAGGGATTATTTGAAAAATCAACTAGTAATTCTCTTGGCCTATTGGAAATGGGTGTTATTTCAAACTGACCGAAGCGTGTTGTGATGCAGTATGAATTAAGAAACTCTATAATGCATAGCTGGCCAATAAGTGCAACCCCCACGTTATATCTAGCCCGTCGAGGATTCACACCAATGGCTGGTCTCACATAAAAATTCTATACATTTACAGGAACATAAATGAACTAAAAAATAAAAGTTGGAATATAGTATACAGTTTCTAAAGTTATTTTAGAAATATTGGCAACAGTTAATCCCCAATAGAAAATGTGATGTAAGATAAGGTGCACAATGTGGTCCCCATCCTTATAGAGCGGAGCACACTGAGCACTGGGAAACATGGTCACTAGGAGTTGTCAATGAAGCAATTAATGTCTACATCAATGTTAAGTCCAAAAGGGGTGTAACTTTTAATCCTATGGACCCAGGCCATTTCCATCTTGGAAATGCTGTTTACCAGGCCACTACCTCTCCAATGTGGTCGGAACTTATCTATGCCTAGAAATAGCGTGTCCCTAGGGTCTCTGTTATGAACTTTAAGGTAATGCTTAGATACGGAATGTTTGGTGTAGCCTCTACGGATATTCCCTATGTGCTCATTGAGACGCACTTGTAGTGGTCTCTTAGTCCGGCCCACATATTGTAGTCCGCAAGGACATTGGAGCATGTAGACAACACCAATGGTGGAACAGGTGATGAACGGTTCAATTTCATGGCTACGTGAAGTAGTGGTGGATGTGAAGGATGTAGTCCTTCTGGTTCTGCATTTATTCAAAGAGCAAACTTGACATTTTCTACATTGGTAGTACCCTGTAAGTGCAGAGAAGAAGCTTAGCTTGGTATTAGGGGGGTTAAGAGTGTTTGGGGCCAACTTGTCTCTTAGAGAGGGGGCTCCTCTAAAAACAACATGGGGCTTATCTGGGAGGAAGGTGTTTAATATTTTGTCACTCTTCAAAATGTGCCAATGTTTGTTGACTATGTGCTTCACTCTGGCATGTTGGCAAGAATAGTTAGTGATAAAAGGATTCCTATGGGTATCATCTCTCTGGCTTGACGGCCGGTCGGTCAACAAGGAATCTCTGTCGATCATATCGACCGCATTGAGGGTATCTCTGAGGGTATTGTGGTCATAACCTTTGGCCAAAAATCTTTCAGTAAGAATTTCAGATTGTATGAGAAAAGTGTCACGATCCGTACAGTTACGTTTAAGCCTCAAATATTGGCTCTTTGGCACAGACCTTAACCAAGAGGAGTGATGACAACTATCCTTTGGGATAAACGCGTTACGGTCTGTAGGTTTGAAATAAGTGGAAGTGATGAACTGGTCATGACCTACTGTGATAGAGAGATCAAGAAAGTGTATAGTCTCCCTACTCGCCTCATAGCTGAGGTGTATTCCTCTCTGATTAGAATTGAGATGGAGCATAAAATTGGCGAGTTCAGGCTCATCACCATTCCAGAGGAGGAGGATGTCGTCTATGTAACGGGCCCACAAGACCACTTCTGGTCTTGGCTGGGCATAGACGACATCCTCCTCCCATTTGGCCATGAAGAGGTTCGCCAAACTGGGGGCATATTTAGCCCCCATGGCGACTCCCTTATCTTGCCGATAGAATCTGCCGTCAAACCAAAAAAAGTTGTGACTCGCGGCAAAATCCAAGAGTTCCATGATGTAATTGATCTGTACATCGGGTAGCTGAGACTTCTGATGTAAATAAAAAGAAACAGCCTCTAGTCCCAATTGATGGGGGATGATAGTGTAAAGAGAGGTAACGTCGGCTGTTACCAGCCACAGTCCACTACTGGGTTTGATTCTGGAGAGGAGATTGATAACATGCCTGGTATCTTTAACAAAAGATGGCATAGACTGCACTAAGGGTTGCAAAAAGAAATCGATATACTTGCCCACCCGGGAAGTGACGGAATCGATTCCACTCACTATTGGACGTCCCGGGGGGCAAGTCTGATTCTTATGCACCTTCGGTAAATAATAAATAATGGGGATTTTCGGTACTTTAGGCACCAAAAATAAGCTTTCCTTTTTGTTTAGTATTTTTAGGTTGACTCCCCTAGTGACCAATGTTTCCAATGTACTTTTATATTTGTCATTTGGGTTACAGGGCAACAAAGTGTAGGTGGCATCGTCAGCCAAAATTCGTTGCATCTCTGACACATAATCGACCTTGTTCAGGATGACGATGCCACCACCCTTGTCTGCTGGACGGATAACAAGATTGTTGTTAGAACATAGGGTTGTGATGCCCATGTCTATTTCTTTCTTGTTCCTAATCGTTGTGTCAGAGATGCAACGAATTTTGGCTGACGATGCCACCTACACTTTGTTGCCCTGTAACCCAAATGACAAATATAAAAGTACATTGGAAACATTGGTCACTAGGGGAGTCAACCTAAAAATACTAAACAAAAAGGAAAGCTTATTTTTGGTGCCTAAAGTACCGAAAATCCCCATTATTTATTATTTACCGAAGGTGCATAAGAATCAGACTTGCCCCCCGGGACGTCCAATAGTGAGTGGAATCGATTCCGTCACTTCCCGGGTGGGCAAGTATATCGATTTCTTTTTGCAACCCTTAGTGCAGTCTATGCCATCTTTTGTTAAAGATACCAGGCATGTTATCAATCTCCTCTCCAGAATCAAACCCAGTAGTGGACTGTGGCTGGTAACAGCCGACGTTACCTCTCTTTACACTATCATCCCCCATCAATTGGGACTAGAGGCTGTTTCTTTTTATTTACATCAGAAGTCTCAGCTACCCGATGTACAGATCAATTACATCATGGAACTCTTGGATTTTGCCGCGAGTCACAACTTTTTTTGGTTTGACGGCAGATTCTATCGGCAAGATAAGGGAGTCGCCATGGGGGCTAAATATGCCCCCAGTTTGGCGAACCTCTTCATGGCCAAATGGGAGGAGGATGTCGTCTATGCCCAGCCAAGACCAGAAGTGGTCTTGTGGGCCCGTTACATAGACGACATCCTCCTCCTCTGGAATGGTGATGAGCCTGAACTCGCCAATTTTATGCTCCATCTCAATTCTAATCAGAGAGGAATACACCTCAGCTATGAGGCGAGTAGGGAGACTATACACTTTCTTGATCTCTCTATCACAGTAGGTCATGACCAGTTCATCACTTCCACTTATTTCAAACCTACAGACCGTAACGCGTTTATCCCAAAGGATAGTTGTCATCACTCCTCTTGGTTAAGGTCTGTGCCAAAGAGCCAATATTTGAGGCTTAAACGTAACTGTACGGATCGTGACACTTTTCTCATACAATCTGAAATTCTTACTGAAAGATTTTTGGCCAAAGGTTATGACCACAATACCCTCAGAGATACCCTCAATGCGGTCGATATGATCGACAGAGATTCCTTGTTGACCGACCGGCCGTCAAGCCAGAGAGATGATACCCATAGGAATCCTTTTATCACTAACTATTCTTGCCAACATGCCAGAGTGAAGCACATAGTCAACAAACATTGGCACATTTTGAAGAGTGACAAAATATTAAACACCTTCCTCCCAGATAAGCCCCATGTTGTTTTTAGAGGAGCCCCCTCTCTAAGAGACAAGTTGGCCCCAAACACTCTTAACCCCCCTAATACCAAGCTAAGCTTCTTCTCTGCACTTACAGGGTACTACCAATGTAGAAAATGTCAAGTTTGCTCTTTGAATAAATGCAGAACCAGAAGGACTACATCCTTCACATCCACCACTACTTCACGTAGCCATGAAATTGAACCGTTCATCACCTGTTCCACCATTGGTGTTGTCTACATGCTCCAATGTCCTTGCGGACTACAATATGTGGGCCGGACTAAGAGACCACTACAAGTGCGTCTCAATGAGCACATAGGGAATATCCGTAGAGGCTACACCAAACATTCCGTATCTAAGCATTACCTTAAAGTTCATAACAGAGACCCTAGGGACACGCTATTTCTAGGCATAGATAAGTTCCGACCACATTGGAGAGGTAGTGGCCTGGTAAACAGCATTTCCAAGATGGAAATGGCCTGGGTCCATAGGATTAAAAGTTACACCCCTTTTGGACTTAACATTGATGTAGACATTAATTGCTTCATTGACAACTCCTAGTGACCATGTTTCCCAGTGCTCAGTGTGCTCCGCTCTATAAGGATGGGGACCACATTGTGCACCTTATCTTACATCACATTTTCTATTGGGGATTAACTGTTGCCAATATTTCTAAAATAACTTTAGAAACTGTATACTATATTCCAACTTTTATTTTTTAGTTCATTTATGTTCCTGTAAATGTATAGAATTTTTATGTGAGACCAGCCATTGGTGTGAATCCTCGACGGGCTAGATATAACGTGGGGGTTGCACTTATTGGCCAGCTATGCATTATAGAGTTTCTTAATTCATACTGCATCACAACACGCTTCGGTCAGTTTGAAATAACACCCATTTCCAATAGGCCAAGAGAATTACTAGTTGATTTTTCAAATAATCCCTTTTTTTTGGTGTCCTTTATTTAAAAGTATTTTCTCATCAAAGAGAAAATTCACACATACATCTAACATTGTACATAAATTGGCATTGCACGCAATGTGTTTTTATCCATCTAGACACATGCTAATTTAGTCCATGCTTGTCACATTGCACATATCTTTGTGAGATTGTGCTTATTCTGTGTCTGTGATTGCGTCCCACTGTGACTTCTACATATTCACTGTTTAGGGACATACATTAGAGATGGGTGCCGATTAGGGCCATGATAGCAGGAACCACTGCTCACCATTTTGGCATATACCGATGTTCGGTGCATCCTTCAGTATTACAAGAGGCGATGCGGTGTTTACCTCAGCCCAGATTGCCCACATAACATTTTTCCAACCCATACACAACTAATATAGGTTATTGCCGTTTTACCACAGTTAAAATGGCCGACAGAGCATTCTCCAGTGCATCCCTTTTCATCTCAGGCTATGACGGGCTGTATACCACAGTTAAGATGGCCGACACACTTCCTGGTCTACGATTCACATCGAGGCTTGGTCAGTTGGTTTACTATATAATGCGGTGCGTCAGGACGCCGCCCGTGCCCCGTGACGACGTCCGCCTAGTGACGAAACGCGTAGGGAGGAGGAGCTACGTCCTGACGCTACCGCAACCTTTTCGTAGTCCCGGAACCACGGGCTGTATAGCGAGACCGGCCGGCTCGCCTTTTGTCCTGATTTTACTTCATACAATGTAAGTGTACATTGAGCTATTTGATTTTAAATAAATTTAAGAAGATTTTACACTATGTGAGCATTTTTCGTCCTTACCGGTATCTGCACGCTGCACATTGTATGGCTTGAGTTGATCCCCATTGGATGATTTCTACTACCGATTACCCCATCTACCAGCATCTGTTAATATCCAAGAGTCCGGTGTATCCCTGGCTGGGGTTAAGAGCCACCTGCCCATACGGGTCCCCTGTAACAAGGGACCACGTATCTCTGGTAAGCAGACAAGTGTGTCCTACGGTGGTGGTCTATTCACTTTGCAGTCTGCTGTTTAAAGTCACTTTGGAAACCTTCACTTGGATAATCATTTTCCTGGAATGTCTCAATAGGACTATTGTTTTATGTTTGTTACATTCATTCCATTGAGGCAATTCGCTATATGTGGACTATTCACTTACAGCTTTGAGTTCAGCTTCTATTATCAATTTTGTGCTACTGGCTCGGCCTGCTGTTGATCAATTTTCACTTATTATTTTTATTCACTCACGGTGTTTGTAATATATTTTATTTCCATTTATAGAGTTCTGACGCAGTTTTTATATGCCAGTAACCACGTGTTGTTGCTATTCATGTACACATGTCACTTACGCTGACACACCTCTGTCAGGTGTTTACTAATAGAACTTAATTTTTACTAATGGATTGATAATATTCACACTATTGATTACCACTTCACAGGTGTTATATTTAGTAACTGTTATTTTAGTAACTAGTTACATGTCATATGCATAACATATTGCATACACTCACTTTTTAGCGCAGCTCTTTTCCCTTTTTTCACTTTATTTTGATGTAGTATAACATTTTTGAGCAGCAGCTTGGTGTTCAGGGATAGCGCAATTTTCGACATACAAAACGTGCATATAAACTAAAGTGCTTAGTGTTAGTTCACTAAAAGATTAAAAAAATAAATAATAACATGGAGAAAACAGCACACTGCATTAAGTGTGAAAGAACAAACTCTAAGGCTGCTTTCACACTGGGGCGGTTTGCAGGCGCTATTGCGCTAAGAATAGCGCCTGCAAACCGACCCGAAACAGCTGTTGCTGTTCCTTCAGTGTGAAAGCCCGTGGGCTTTCACACTGAAGCGGTGCGCTTGCAGGACGCTCAAAAATGTCCTGCAAGCCGCATCTTTGGCTCGCTATAGGAGCGGTATATTTACCGCTCCTATAGCGCCCCGGTCCCATTGAAAACAATGGGGGAGCGCGCCGAACCCGCCCGCAAAACGCCGCTGCAGCGGCGGTTTGCGGGCGGTATTGACCCTTTTTTTCGGCCGCTCGCGGGGGGTAAAACCACCCCGCTAGCGGCCGAAATGCGCCGCTAAAACGCCGGTAAAGCGGCGCTAAATATAGCGCCGCTTTACCGCCAGCGCCCCCACCGCTCCAGTGTGAAAGCAGCCTTAGAGAAATACCTAAATATTAAATAGATGTGCTAATTTGTTATGATTTCATGATGTGCAAAATGAATTCAAGTGCTGAGTGCAAACAAAGTGATACATACATAACTAGAATAAGTGAATAAAGTTGAAACCATCAAATTAAATTCATTTATGCATTAGGAACAAAAGCAGATCTCCTGACGGCTATTGGTCACCATTTCATTGTTCCTCCACCAAAAATAAAGTGATGTGCAATAAAACAAAAGTTCATCTGGATATTTGAGATCTGTACACCCACTTTGGTGCCGCCGTCACCGCCACCACCACTACTGTGAGCATACAGGGCGCTGCCAGAGGCTGCAGCCACAATACATAGGCCCAAACACACTTAATTGTAATCCGGCAGCACAATGCCACTCTGACTGGCTCCAAATGAATAAGCTGCATTGCAATTTTCAAAGGCTCGCCAACTGACATCATCGCATGGTAGCTGCAGTCATAATATATGCATGAGAAATAAAATCTACCCGGGTGCATAAACCCTTATTGAAAGTATTGCACTTTCACATTTCAGTACAAACAAATGGGCACTGCCCTCACCTATAACTGGCCTTTGCAGCAAGGGGCACATGGAAGGGCAACGCATGCAAAACAAAACCAAAGACATTCCCAGATCAACTTACCGACCAGCCTGCAACCAACCAAATTATTCGGTCTAACAGTGTGCATTAACCACTTCGCATCCAGGCCAATTCTGACATTTCTCTCCTACATGTAAAATTCATAATTTTTTTACTCGAAAATTACATAGAACCCCCAAACATTATATATGTTTTTTTTAGCAAAGACCCTAGAGAATACAATGGCGGTCGTTGCAACTTTTTATCTCGCACGGTATTTGCGCAGCAATTTTTCGAACACGTTTTTTTCAGTAAAAAAAACAATTTCATGCTAAAAAAAAAAAAAAAAAACAGTAAAGTTAGCCCAATTTTTTTTGCATAATGTGAAAGATGAAGATACGCCGAGTAAATAGATACCCAACATGTCACGCTTCAAAATTGCACGCGCTCGTGGAATGGCGCCAAACTTTGGTATTTAAAAAACCCCATAGGCGACGCTTTAAAATTTTTTACTGGTTACATGTTTTGAGTTACAGAGGAGGTCTAGGGCTAGAATTATTGCTCTCGCTCTAACGTTTGCGGCGATACCTCACATGTGTGGTTTGAACACCGTTTTCATATGTGGGCGGGGCTTACGTATGCGTTCACTTCTGCGTACGAGCTCACGGGGACAGGGGGGGGCTTTTTTTTTTTTTTTGTTAATTTGACTTTTATTTTTTACATTTGACAGTTTAAAAAAAAATAAAAAAAAATTTGATTACTTTTATTCCTATTACAAGGAATGTAAACATCCCTTGTAATAGGAATATGACACGATCGGACCCATTTACAGTGAGATATGGGGTCAATAAGACCTCACATCTCACCTCTAGGCTGGGAAGCCTAAAATAAAAAAAAATAAAAAACGGTTCACCGCTTCCCAGCGGAGGCGGCGCCGTTATTTGAATGCAGAGGCCGGGCGTGACGTCATAACATCGCGCCCGAGCGATCATAGAGACTCCGGCGACCATCTGGTCTGCCGGAAATCTCTATGGTCATCATCCGGGGGCCGGCGGATCCTGTGTCCGACTCACCGATGGAAGTGGTGAGTCGGTAGAAGCACCGAGGGCGGCGGGAGGGGGGGGTGTATCCTCCCGCCGCCCATAAGAACGATCAAATTTTAAGACTCTAAATTTTAAGAGCCTGGTAGGAACCTTTGTCTTTTGGCAGGTGCCACCACCCACTGAACACACGCCATTCAAGTGAATAGGGCTGCTCTGCAATGCACACAGCTGCGGTGCACTAATGTGGGGTTCAAGGAGATAAATCAGGCGGGGAAGAGGTGATACAACCCCTTCTCACCACCTGTCTAATGTTTTCTAAAGAGCAATCTAAATGTTGATTGCTCTTCAGAGGGCAAAACTAGTGTGCAGGAGCCAAAAGGGTTAAAGATGGAGATAGCAGAGACAGGAAAGGGACAGAACGCACAGATCTCATGCATTCTTTTCTCCCTGTCACAGAAGTCTCTGTAATAAACATGATATAAAGCAATGCAGGGCTCAAGTCCTGCGGGAACGCATGGGAACGGAGTTCCTGTACTTTTTCCACAACAGGAACTCAGTTCCCATTAGCAGCCGTGTCCTGCAAGAGACTGAAGTATGCAAGCTGTGTGGCAGGTGCTACACCAGCAGCCGCCGACACAGCTCGCAACACCTGACCATTCAGGCATTGCCAGTAAGGGCCCCCATGACAGCTTCCGCTTTGATCTACCTGTCAATCACAGCTAGCTGACAGGTAGATCAGGTCCCTGCTGCTAAGGGATTGTATTTAGTCAGACCTCTCGTGATGCGCTCCTCCCCGCCGGCCCCTCCTTCATTTTTCATTTTGGTGGGTGAGTGGATCTTGGGTGGGAGTTCCCACACTTTTTTCCCCAGGACTTGACCCCTGTAAGCAATGTATGAGGTGTGTGTGTTGTCTTCTGATGCTGAGGATCTAACAGCCTGATAATTACAACATAAACTACAAGAGCCTGTTTTCCCTTGTCCTGTCCCTCTCTGGAGAACACTGCCTGCACTAAACCGCACACCTATCACTCTGCAAGCTGCTGCCCATCCTTCTCCTCCCCTCCATGAAGTGTACATATAAAGACTCACATGGGAGTTACAGAGCTGAGGGGTGTGGCTTCTTCTTCCTCTGGAGCTGCCTGAAATCAAAACACGGCGGCAGGGGAAGTGGGAGGAGTTGTAGCACAGGCACAGCATGATTGGATAATACTGAGCAGGTGCTTCCAGGACCCCTCCCTCCTTATGCTGCACAGGGCACAGGAATGAGAGATCCTCTAGCCAAAAGCAACTAACATGCTGTTTGTGATCTCCATACACACAGGGGCGGGAGTGTCACTGATAGCAGCACACCCAGGAAACACTAAATATCTTCCTGAGGCAGCTGCTGATGGGGGGGGGGGGGGGGGGGGGCTATATGTGAAATTATGGGGGGGGGGGGCTAAATCGCAGCCCCTGTATCAGTGTTCCCAACAGCTCAGAGCTTACATTGGTAGCTCTCTCACCCCTCCTTCCTCTCTCCAGTGATGTAAGTAACTGAGTTAAAATAAACTCAGGGGTCAGGAGTAAGCAGTGTACAGAATGCAGGGGTCAGGAGTAAGCAGTGTACAGAATGCAGAGGTCAGGCGTATGCAGCGTACAGAATGCAGGGCTCAGGGGTATGTAGCATATAGAGCTCAGGGTATGCAGCGTACAGAATGCAGGGGTCAGGAGTATGCAACGTACAGAATGCAGGGGGTCAGGCATATGCAGCATACAGAATGCAGGGGTCAGAAGTATGCAGAGTACAGAATGCAGGGGTCAGGAGTATGCAAAGTGCATAATGCAGGGCTTAGGGGTATGCAGCATATAGAATGCAGGGGTCAGGAGTATGCAACGTACAGAATGCAGGGGTCAGGAGTATGCAACATACATAATGCAGGGCTCAGGGGTATGCAACATACAGAATGCAGGGGTCAGGAGTATGCAACGTACAGAATGCAGGGGTCAGGAGTATGCAACATACATAATGCAGGGCTCAGGGGTATGCAACATATAGAATGCAGGGGCCAGGAGTATGCAACATACAGAATGCAGGGCTCAGGCATATGCAGCATACAGAATGCAGGGGTCAGAAGTATGCAGAGTACAGAATGCAGGGGTCAGGAGTATGCAAAGTGCATAATGCAGGGCTTAGGGGTATGCAGCATATAGAATGCAGGGGTTAGGAATATGCAGCAAATAGAATGCAGGGGTCAGGAGTGTGCAGCATACAGAATGCAGGGGTCAGGGGTATGTAATGTACAGAATGCAGGGGTCAGGAGTATGCAGCATACAGAATGTAGGGGTCAGGAGTATGCAACATCCAGAATGCATAGTCAGGAGTATGCAATACACAGAATGCAGGGGTCAGAAGTATGTAACAAACATAGAGCAGGGGTCAGGAGTATGTAACAGAGTGCAGGGGTCAGGAGTGACTGTTGGGAGTCATTTCATTTTACTCCGCCTGCTCCCAGAAACAAAAAAGAAGTCCCCTCTGGGCCCCAGGCCCTCCTACTGAATTCATGTTGCCCAATGAACTTTACTATAAGTGCTAGGAGCCTCAGCCCATTGTAATACTCCGCCTGCACCCCATGGGGAAAACGAAAATCCACTCTCGGCCCCTGGGTCCCCCTGCTGGACTAATAGAGTTTGGGCCTGGTACAGGAGGGCTGGCTCTACCCCCCTATCAGTGGCCCTGTTGTGGCATAGCCAGAATTTATTCCTGCAGACTTGCAAAGTTACTTAAAGGTCCAATGACAAGATCTGTGAGAGGCTTCACAGTAACAGAATGGATTTTACAGCTACACACTGGGTGTTGTAAGTAACTGAAAAGATATGAGAAATATCTTTATTGATGGGCGATTGGCACCCTATGCCAGCTGTGATATAAATGCTGGGTTTGCAGTTCTTTGTACATTGCACTTCCGTTCGCCTTTGAAGGAAACAGATCTGGAAGTGGTTACCAAGGAAGCGGATTCTCCGGCGTGTTCTGTACTGTTTGTTACTCCGCGTCCAGATAGATGCCAGTTGGCGTAATAATGACATCCTGAGCTATTTCTCCTCTCAGTCCGATCATCCTCCATAGAAGAATGCCATGTATTAACATATAACAGGCTTATGCTGCTTCAATATCCCATTATTACTGAAGATTATTTATTGCTTCTGTAATCTACAAACTAGGTCACTTATGATATACAGTATATCTGATAATATATACACTATATTACCAAAAGTATTGGGACGCCTGCCTTTACACGCACATGAACTTTAATGGCATCCCTGTCTTAGTCCGTAGGGTTCAATATTGAGTTGGCCCACCCTTTGCAGCTATAACAGCTTCAACTCTTCTGGGAAGGCCGTCCACAAGGTTTAGGAGTGTGTCTACGGGAATGTTTGACCATTCTTCCAGAAGCACATTTGGGAGGTCAGGCACGGATGTTGGACGAGAAGGCCTGGCTTACAGTCTCCGCTCTAATTCATGGCAAAGATGTTCTATCGGGTTCAGGTCAGGACTCTGTGCAAGTTCCTCCACCCCAAACTCGCTCATCCATGTCATTATGGACCTTGCTTTGTGCACTGGTGCGCAGTCATGTTGGAACAGGAAGGGGCCGTCCCCAAACTGTTCCCACAAAGTTGGGAGCATGAAATTGTCCAAAATGTCTTAGTATGCTGACACCTTAATGCCGCATACACACGATCGGACTATCCAGAGTCCCCCGGACAATCCGCCCGTGTGTGGGTTTCGGCCGACTTTTTCTTCCCAAAAGCCTGGCAGACTTAGAAAGAAGTCTTGACTCAAAATGATCCGGCAGTCCGGCGGAAAATCCGGTCGTCTGTATGCTAGTCCGCGGGACTTTTGAAATGAAGGGACTTGCCCACACACGGATTAGACGGGACTAGCAAAGGAAGTCAATGTCGCCGCCTCCATCGGCGAGATTGACACCTTGCTAGCCCCGTCGCCTGGTATGGATTTAAAGGGGAACCCCTACGCCAAAAAAACGGCGTGGGGTCCCCCCAAAGTCCATAGCAGATCCTTATCCGAGCACGCAGCCCGGGCGGTCAGGAAAGGGGGTGAGGACGAGCACCTTGTCCCCATGTTGATGAGAACAAGTGCCTCTTCCCGACAACCCTGGCCGTTGGTTGTCTGGGTCTGCAGGCAGGGGGCTTATCGAAATCCGGGAGCCCCCTTAAATAAGGGGGCCCCCAGATCCCGGCCTCCCACCCTATGTGAATCAGTATGGGGTACATAGTACCCCTACCCATTCACCTGAGGGAAAAAGTGTTTAAAAAAAACACACAACACAGGTTTTTAAAGTACTTTATTAGACAGCTCCGGGGGTCTTCTTCCGACTTCAGGGGTCTTGTCCCGCTCTTCGTTTCTTCTGCCGGGCCTCCGCTATCTTCTTGCAGCTCTTTTACTAGAGTTGGCCTGGTCTTCTGGTTCGTCGCTGTTGTCACCGCCGCCGCCGCCTTGTTCTTCTTCTTCTTCTTCCTTCTTCTTCTTCTCTTCTTCCAATGTTGCCACGACGCTCTCTCCGCCTGTAATGGTCGGGACATGTTGTACAGCGACTTATATAGGGACAAGGGGCGGGGTCACCGGTCACACCTATGATGTCACAGTCCCGGGGGACTTAAATTTAAAGCTGAACTCTAGGCAGATATAAAAACAGTATAGCAAGAAAAAACTGCGCTGGACAATCAAACTAAAAAAACTATTAGCCGCAACACCACGTGGGATACACACAAAATAACATACATTCAAAGAAAAGTTGCGCTGTGAAATAAAAAATACATATAGAATATCTCCTATAAAGACAAAAGTCCTTGTGATAGTGCAATTGCCTGTAAAAAAAAATCCTGTAAAGCAAAACTAGGATATCATTCCTATAGTGTAATGATCAGTGATTCAAAGAAAATGTCCAAAACTCTTGATAGTTGAGGGACAGCTGAAAGTAGTTCCCACAATTTGCAGTGACTTTGCTAAGTGCGTCCCACCACCGAGTGAAATAAGCGCTTACCAAATTCAAGTGCTTTGATGCTTGTAGCTATTACCCAGCCAGGGCCTTTTCCTCCGATGGTAAGCCGAACCGTCAGGTCCACGCTTCACTGGGATGGCCCCCAGATATAAAAACACAAAAAAAAGGCAGATCTGTTTTCATTAATACATATTTAAATTAATTTTTTACGTGCAAGCATGGGCGTCCACAGAACTTTTTTGGGGGGGGGGGCATAATTTTAAGATCACCCATGCTCTGACCCTTTTCGACAATGTCATTATCACGGTCAGAGACTGCAGACGTAGTACAGGAGATGGTCAGAGACTGCATACATGGCACAAGAGACAGTCAGAGACTGCCTACATGGTCCAAGAGACTGTCAGAGACTGCATACATGGCTCAAGAGACTGTAAGAGACTGCAGACATGGCACAAGCGATGACCAGAGACTGTATACATGGCACAAGAGACTGTCAGAGACTGCATACATGGCTCAAGAGACTGTAAGAGACTGCAGACATGGCACAAGCGATGACCAGAGACTGTATACATGGTCCAAGAGACTGTCAGAGACTGCATACATGGCACAAGAGACAGTCAGAGACTGCATACATGTTCCAAGAGACTGTCAGAGACTGCATACATGGCTCAAGAGACTGTAAGAGACTGCAGACATGGCACAAGCGATGACCAGAGACTGTATACATGGCACAAGAGACTGTCAGAAACTGCATACATGTAGGGGGGTGACAGAGAGAGACAGGAGGGATGACAGAGAGAGAGGGCAGGGTGACAGAGTCAGGGGTGACAGAAAGAGACATAGGGGGTGACAGAAAGAGACAGGGGGGATGACAGAGGGGGGTGACAGAAAGAGACAGAGGGGGGTGACAGAAAGAGACAGAGGGGGTGACAGAGTCAGGGGTGACAGAAAGAGACATAGGGGGTGACAGAAAGAGACAGGGGGGATGACAGAGGGGGGTGACAGAAAGAGACAGAGGGGGGTGACAGAGGGGGGTGACAGAAAGAGACAGAGGGGGGTGACAGAAAGAGACAGAGGGGTGACAGAGAGAGAGGAGTGTGACAGAGAGAGACAGAGAGGTGGGGTGACAGAGAGAGGGGGTGAAGAAGACAGAGGGGTGACAGAGAGAGAGGGGGCGACGGAGAGGGGTGATGGGGGGTCAGAGAGAGGGACCCCCTAGCCCTGTCTGCAGTCCCTCAAGTGCCCCTATGTCCCAGTGGTGTGTGTAATGCTTGAAACGGTACCTTGCATGCCAGTATGATGTCCATGATGCCCAGCAGCTGGCAAGACCAGTTTTCATTCTGGGTGAGGACAGGGCCAGCTGCCAGCGCTAGGATAAATCCGATCCCTGATTCCAGGGGGGGGGGGCACTTGCCCCCCCCCCTGCCTCTACCTGCGGACGCCCATGCGTGCAAGCAGTGTAAGTATCAGAACCTGACCTGGTATCAGCCTCTCGTGGTCCTTGTACAGTAGAGCTGGAGTGAGAGAGGTGAAAGCAGCACAAGGAGCCAGTCAGGCCATGTGCTGACAAGAAACATGCTGATAGGAGGAGAGATTAGAGTGACAGAGAGATGAGCTCATTACTGTGCTGCTTCTCCCTCCACTGTTCAATCACAGGCTGGGGGCGGATCCAGTGTAAGGAAACGTGGGAAGTGTAGAGTTACCCTTTAAGATTTAATAGTATTGTAACAAAGATGTTTTTCTGTTTCTCTGTAGAAACTCACTGTAAATTCTGTTTATCTCACACTCACACATTTCCATAACAAGTTTTAGTTCTCATGGCTTCTAGTAACGGGTCTGCTTCCCATAACAAGTAGGCTATATTATCAAAACATACCGAGAATCTTATCAAGCACATATATTGCATGAGACATTTTTAGAGTAAATATGATGTTGAGTCCGAAAGAAGAAATGTTATGAATCTTGCAGATCAATATTGAATTGTATAACAGAATGCTTAAATGCTTGAATGTGATTGGTTGTTCAATTGCGTTCTTCCCCCTTTTTTGTATTGTATATGCTCTGTGAAACGGAAGTAAAGGCATCTTTTTTCAAACCTCATACGGTGTATGGTGTCTGATTATCTGTCCGGACAGACAGGGTTATTTTCCATTGACCGCCAAAGTCCAATTGAGAGGGGCTGTTGCGGAGGGGCTGATTCAGAGGACCTTACAGATGGTACCAGAATAAGTGGGGTACATTACAGGTAAGCTTTCTTTAAAATTACTTGTTCAAAGTATTTTTGAACAGCTTACTCTGTCAATGTTCTAACCCGTTGCATTATACCTCTCAAGGCATAATTGATTAATTTATTTTGATTAGCTTGCCTGAGAGATAGGGACATTAGAATTTTAATACAGCTCGCTCATAGATAGGAATGCCTGCTGTGCTGCCTAAATTGGGGCAGGCGCCAGGATTCCGAGTATGCTCATAGATAGGAATGCCTGCTGTGCTGCCTAAATTGGGGCAGGCGCCAGGATTCCGAGTATGCTCATAGATAGGAATGCCTGCTGTGCTGCCTAAATTGGGGCAGGCGCCAGGATTCCGGGTATTAATATAAAAGGACGGTATCAGGATCAAAATATAGGGGACAAGGATACTTGCTAAAATTGCCCAGGATCCCTCCCATATATTGTATTAATACCATACCATAGCAGGTTGAAAACCTTGTTTTTAACCAGAAGGACTGGTCATTGGAAACCCCTAAATCATTTAAACACTTAATGTCAAGACCTTGTCCTAAGTGTTTTTTGGCAGGACGCTGCCCTAATTGTATAACAGGTCTGTTATTTGTGTATGAGGGATCAAATACTTATTTGGTTGCTAGTATTCCCCGAGGTTATTACCAGGTTTAATATACATAATAGTTTTGTGTTCCAGGAGGGTCTTTGATACATCATGACAACAGGGACGTTGTAACATTTTTCTGGGGTAATACATGGATTGGTGAGGCTAACTTTTGATCAAAACATGCTATGTGAATAATTCCTTTTGCCACTGACATCTTTTGCGCAGGGGAAGTCAGGTGCAAATTTTGGATATTTTGGCGTTTTGCCAACAAGGGTTCAAATGCTAATATCTCACCAACCGTAACGGATAGTGGGGAATTGTTTGCAGCATTAGTATTACAGCAATTGAAAGTACTGTTTAAACCTGTTGGCACTTTGCCAAGAAATTTGAAATATAAATAAAAATTGTTTGGTTATAGGAATAAGGAAAGTAATAACGTACAAAGCTTACTTATAAGCAGGGGAACCTCTGGCCAGAGGGAGTTTTTTTTTTGGCATTTTGCCAAGAAATAAAAACTTTTAAATTTCAAGACGCTTTAACTGTGTCATAGGTACTATCGAATGTGAAACGGGTAAAGAACTTTTGTGGCTTGTCCTAAGTCATTAACTGTATGTTCTGCAGCTGATGTGTATAAATAGAGAATAAAATAAGATAAAGTATAAGAATTGTAAACATGGGAAATCTGCCGGGAAAGGGAGGTTCGGAAGGTAAGCCGGATCAGCCCACTCCTTTAGATTTCGTGTCTGGAAACTATGGAACATATTATACTGAACCCTTCTGGAAAAACATATTGACCAGAGCACATGCTCTACAAATTGCGGGGCTAAGTGAGTGCGGCCCATGTTCTGCAGAGGAATGGGAAGTAGTCACTAAGATTTGTAGCCAACATAAGCAGTATAATTATCCACCGTTTCCTTATGATAAAGAATATATGACTGAATGTTATAAAATGTGGTGTAAAGCATTGAAAAATTATAAGAAGCAATTCCCTCATCCATTAGAGAAGCCTCATCCTTCCTTAGACAAGCCTCCTAAAAAAAAAAAACAACACTTGCCTCTGCCCCTGTCCAACCCCTTTGTTATGACATAGGGGATACAGAGGATTATGTGCCAGTACCTCCGCCACCCATGCGGCCCATGTTTGCCCTAAGTGGCAAACCCTGACCCTGACCCCCCCCCCACCCCACAGTTTGTGGATGATGTAAAGAAAAGGGCCTCCTCCAGATTTTTTAATACCAAAGGAGGACTATTCGCCCAGACCTCAGGGCCTCCCACCCACATGCCTTTGATAATTCCACGTTGCAAACACAAGAATACCCAAATCAAAGCTGTTTTCATTGTGGAGACCCCTCCCATTGGAAAAAATATTGTCCGCACAGAAGAAACACCCAGGGACATGGACAGGGTAGGTTTCAAAGGACGGGGTGGAGTGTTTCCAGAGGCAGATATCAGCGTAAATTTCCCAATTATCAAAAAAAAACAATATCCTTCTCCAAGACAACAAAGCCGCCCCCTGCAACCTGAACAATACAACCAAAACCAACCCCCCCCCCCACTTGGCCGCCGCCGAACGCAACCAAAATATAACCGTCCTGTAATCAAGGCGGCCCCCCAGAGAATGGCCAGAACCCAGAATCACTGTCGAATTAATTCAAATGGATTGGCCAGGGTACAATGATAACAACCCTCGCAATAACCCCTTTCATCAACATCCATAAGGAGTACCCGGAATAGATTCCCTCCTTGGTAATGCATTTCTTCTCTTCCACTGGAAAACACTTCCGCAGGTAGTCCTTAAAGTTGAGGGATGGGTGGTATGTTTTTTAGTGGACACAGGGGCTAGCACGAGTTGTCGTAATGACACCCGTTTTATCAAAAAAAAAAAAATTGTACCGAGGGCTGCTCCACTCTATGGGAATTAATGGGATTGATGTTACACACAAACATTTGCCATCCTCACTGACTGCCCCTTATGTCTAAAGGGAAGAGACCTCATGTCTTCATTAGGGGTAATGTTAAATTGTTAAATTTGACCTACAAAGGGGAATGACTGCCAAATCATCAACATGTGACTTGACTATGCAAAAAAAAAAAAAAAATTACGTTTTACTTTATGACCATACAAGCAGCATTAGAGACTCACCCGATATGGGAAAAGTCAAAGACAGATGTAGGACATGTCAAATGCACTCCTTATGTCCCTACTACAAACCAAACATCACACCTTTTCTTTCAGAAACAATACCACCGTCATGCTGACGAAGTATAGAGTACACCACTGATCACCACATACATGCAGTAAAGAAAGCCAGCGGCGAGTGGAGGCTAGGGGGATTTGAGGGGGGGTGTACAAATGTATTTAACCACTTCCACCACTAGTCTCAAACATCACGGGAATTTTTATAAACATCCCCGCTTCCTCCACTGTATATAGGGTACTAGACTTCCAATGCTTTCTTTAGCATTGATGTTCACAGGGATTTCCAAAGGATCTTTGTCTTTGCCTGAGGCTCGAGCTCGGGGCCGACTGACTTGGGCCTGTCTTCCTCAAGACTTTGTGGACAGTCCTGCAGCATTTTCCATGGTGTTAAAACTAACCCTGGATGACTGGGTGCTCCCACAGGGATCAGTACTCCTGCAATATGTAGATGACCTACTGTTATGTAGTGAGAGCGGGGCACAGTGTGCAGAAGACTCTGAAAGCCTGATGACTCACTTATCTCTTGAGGGTCACTTGGTGTCTCGCAAAAGAGATCCAGTGGTGCAGGGAGAGGGTGGAATACCTAGGATGTATTATCTCAGGCGGGACCAGGCAAGTGTCCCCTGAAAGAGTCAAGACTCTGACCTGTCTCGGCCCACATAAAGATAAGGCAGCGCTCCTTTCTTTTCTTGGCTCTATCGTCTACTGCAGGCAGTGGATCCCAGATTGTTCTTTTTATGATTCAATCCTTGCACCCCTCTACTGCAGCCACTGTCCCCAGACAAGTGTTACACTGAGGAAAGAACACGGACCTTATTACAGTCTTTGGCCAGTGCTCCAGCACTGGGTTTACCAGATCATAAGAAATCCTTTGTGCTTTACTGTATAGTCAGGGGCCCTGCGCTGGCTGCCGTACTGGCCCAAGCGCATGGCACCCACTACCGACCCGTGGCTTATCTATCCAAAAAACTCCCCGTTCAAATTCAAGGACTGCCAGCTTGCCTACAAGCTGTTACTGCCTGTGGCAGTAAACATGACAGTAAAGGAAACATCCAAAAATCACTTTAGGAACTAATACTACATTCTACACAACACATACTGTAGTGCACCTTTTACAAAACATTTCTACATCTACTGACTACATAAATGTTTTTTTTTGACGGCAGCTGTTCTAAGCGATACTGTATGCTGTAGTAACTTTACCAGACATAATATAAGAACCGAAACCACTAGCAGCAACTTCAAAGGACAAAAAGTAAACATTTACACTGACAGTAAATACACTTTTGGGGTCTTTTGGGCCTGCGGGTACAAGACAGCGGATAACAAGCAAATCTCAAATCAAGTCTGGGTAGAGGATTTATTATGTGCACTCCACACTCCTCTTACCCTTAAAAAAAAAAAAAAAAAAAAATGTATTAATATCATAAAAGTAATAGGTCATTCCTATGACAAATCTGATATTACTAAGGGAAACAACTTAAGAGTCAGCAGCCAAAATTACTGCTAAGGAGGCAATCAACCCTATAATTGTTTTCTACAGATTTTTCGTCCCCAGGTTTCCCAGCCCGAGCCAGAAGAATTGTCTGACATTACCTGTTGGGAGTCACAAGGTTTGACACACAACCCGGACGGCTTGTGGTCAAACAAGGAGGGGATCATAGGTATTCCAGAAACAGTAGCTCCTTTGGTAAGAAACCCCTACAGCAACTTGCTTAACTTGTGTCCAGAATAATGTTCAGGGACACATAGGCCCATTAAAAGACTTACAGATTGATTTGACACACATGCCCAAACAGAAAGGTAATATCAAATATCTTTGCGTAATAATACTCCATTTTGCCATTTTCCCTCATGACCGGAAGTTATTCCCGTAACAGGAGAGACCGCAGAGAATGAATAGAAACATTAAAGAAAGAAAGAAGCCCCCATGCTAGGACAGGACTGTCCCCCTTTATTAGATAGGCGAGGAATCTAACTTATATTCCTTACAGGAAGAGTACGTGAAATATCTGGTAAGTAGCCCTGCTGAAACTTATGACAAGGTTGCTGTCACCTTTCTTCCTCTTTCCACAGAACCAACACATCCTTTCGTCCCGGGGGATAAAGTACTGATCAAACAACTTGCAGTCCGCAAACAACTAGGCCCCCGTCATCCAAGGTCCATTTGAAGTCCTCAATGTCTCCAGGACAGCAATACTGACGGATCAAAGCCTGTAATTGAAGAATAGCCCACAAATAAAGGAGACAGGGAAGGAAATGGAGGAGCCCCACAAGAAGAGACTCAGCCACTACTGTCCCATGCCCCCTCTCACAAAACCCCCAAACCATTCTTACCATAGACTTTCCCCGTGAGCCAAGAAAATGCACCACCTGGACAATTTCTGTTTTCAATTAGAATGACCATCACTGTATTCTTGCTCTTATTTTTTGGGTGTTGGCTAAACTCCTCGTGCAGGATGGGTGAGGATACTGTTGTAGTGAATGCCAGAGCAACATACATGGAAAGGAGTCATACTTATCCACAGGCCGACATTTAGTCCCTATGGTTGGAAGGCCTATCACCCTAGAGCAGTTACTAAATACCACCCAGGAAGTCCCTGTTATAAACACCACTCCCACGGGTTAGCTACTTTTAATATCCTGGACCCTGATGAAAGCATAGGTAACAGGTCCCTATATGACATATGTAAATGTGTAAGGGGATCCAACAATCCACGGGTTACTGAATGGATAAATAGCACACATATGGACAGCCCCTGGATAAGGCAAGGTGGAGATGGAGATTCCCTCTTTGGGGGATTGGATGTGTTTAGTGGGATTAAGGTCAAGACTTAGCCCCCCCAAAGTGGTTTAAACCCCTCATGTTCCCCACGGATGGATGGTCTGTTGTGGACTATGGTGCCATACCACCGTCCCTTACCCTATGGACAGAAAAAACTTCAGGTTGGTGTACTATTGTGGAAATGATCCCTCTAATGGGGACCACAGGGTCAGACACACTTGTGTCCATGAAACCTGCCCACAGTCACCTTGAATTTGGCAGACACAAGAGGGAATTAACCACTTGGTGGGACAACATTTTTGCATCCTTCGGTGGGGTGGGCGTATACAATGCCCTCACAAAGGTAGATGGATTTGGGATGTTAATGCACTCATGGAATCCCTTTTCAGGTGCAGGAGGATGGTTCGGTTCTATTTGTGAAAACATTATGAATTACTTTAAGAAAGCGGGTATGATACTCTTCAAGATTACTTATTCTAGCTCTGGCAGTTTATATGACAATCAAATTGGTGTTCTACCTGATAAGTAAAGTAGCAAAATCAAAGAACCTAGTTGATAAGTCTGAAACAGCCATGACCATGTTCAAGGCAGGATATAGGTGGTACAATGAGTGATCAGCGGAGACTTCTTAAAGTCTCCTATGATCAAAGGAGGGATTGTAAGGAAACGTGGGAAGTGTAGAGTTACCCTTTAAGATTTAATAGTATTGTAACAAAGATGTTTTTCTGTTTCTCTGTAGAAACTCACTGTAAATTCTGTTTATCTCACACTCACACATTTCCATAACAAGTTTTAGTTCTCATGGCTTCTAGTAACGGGTCTGCTTCCCATAACAAGTAGGCTATATTATCAAAACATACCGAGAATCTTATCAAGCACATATATTGCATGAGACATTTTTAGAGTAAATATGATGTTGAGTCCGAAAGAAGAAATGTTATGAATCTTGCAGATCAATATTGAATTGTATAACAGAATGCTTAAATGCTTGAATGTGATTGGTTGTTCAATTGCGTTCTTCCCCCTTTTTTGTATTGTATATGCTCTGTGAAACGGAAGTAAAGGCATCTTTTTTCAAACCTCATACGGTGTATGGTGTCTGATTATCTGTCCGGACAGACAGGGTTATTTTTCCATTGACCGCCAAAGTCCAATTGAGAGGGGCTGTTGCGGAGGGGCTGATTCAGAGGACCTTACATCCAGGATGACCTGGTTCAGAGGAAGTGGGTTGAATGATGCTGGCCATCAAACTGAGGACATCTAACAGCAGAAAAAAAAAGTACTGCGGGGGAAATTTCTAGATTGCAGGTAAATATTGCAGCAAAAGCTGTTTTAACTATTTTTTTTTTTTTATCTCTAATGAACTACTCAATTCTATCATTTTATATTTGTATATCAAAGAGCGCGTAGGAACAGGAATGGACTTTCTAGGCACCAATAGTAAAAAATATATACAAATTTATTAAACACAAAAAAATATACAAAAAATAGTCACAATCAATTGTGATTATTTTTTGTATATTTTTTTGTGTTTAATAAATTTGTATATATTTTTTACTATTAGTGCCTAGAAAGTCCATTCCTGTTCCTATGTGGTCTTTGATATATAATTATTAGAGGACGTGGCACTGCCCTACATCTAGACCCCCACAGTACCATCCTGTGATTGAGTCTTGGTTTACTTGTTGATCCCTCATTTTATATTTGGCTGGAGTTCTGCTTTAACTAGCAAAAGGGATACACTATATTTAATCTTTTATCGGCTGTCTAAATGAATCTATTTGTTATTTTTGAGAGTCAGTATAAAGGAAAAGTAGCGGCAAGTATTGGTTTCAGCCAATCAATACCAGTGATGTAAGTAACTGAGTTAAAATAAACTGAGTTACTTAACGCAGTATAGGGTAACGATTACTTTTCCCCTCATGGTAACTCAGTTCCCATTACTTTGGCTTAGTTACCCCAATTACATCTACCGCCACTAGATGGCAGTAGTGTAATTCCGGTGTCCTGCTGAAAAAGCGTTTGCGCAGTACGAAGGACTACGGAGCTTCCGAAAATTTCCGAACCTAAACAGCTCTGAGTGAACTCTACACCGCGCAGGCGCAGTTAACATGTAATTGTACGAGGCGATGCCGCACGCTCCTGATGCTCGTGCTACTCTGCAAGGGGCGTCAATCGTGTAACTAAGGGGTGGGTCTAGTATTACTGTAGCCAAGGGGCGCATTTATTATTATTGTTATATATCGAGCTCTGCCCATTAATTTAACATTCGCCCTCTTCTGTAGCCATCCGCCCTTTACACGATATAATAATAATAGACCCGCCCCTTGCTTACACGCTATAACAGATCTGCCTCTTGGTTAGAGTAATAATAGAGCAGCCCCTTGGTTACACGATATATAACAATAATAATAAATGCGCCCCTTGGTTACAGTAATACTAGACCCGCCCCTTAGTTACACGTATAGAATATAAAAAAAAAACTTTGCTGCGTAACTAATTACTTTTCCAATGTAGTAACCGAGTTACTAACGCAATTACTTTTTGGGAGAAGGAATTTGTAACTTAACTAATTACTTTTTTAAAGTAAGATGACCAACACTGATCAATACTTGCACATTCATTTTTTATGGTTCGTGTTTCTGGGAGGAGTGTTATGCCCTGTACACACAATAGGATTTTTCGAAAACAAATGTTGGATGTGAGCTTGTTGTCGGAAAATCCGACCGTGTGTATGCTCCATAGAACATTTGTTGTCGGAATTTCCACCAACAAATGTTTGAGAGCAGGTTCTCAATTTTTCCGACAACAAAATTTGTTGTCGAAAATTCAGAGCGTGTGTACATAAGTCCGACGCACAAAAGTCCACGCATGCTCGGAATCAAGCAGAAGAGCCGCTCTGGCTATTGCACTTCATTTTTCTCGGCTCGTCGTACGTGCTGTACGTCACCGCGTTCTTGGCGTTCGGAATTTCCAACAACATTCGTGTGTGTGCAAGACAAGTTTGAGCCAATATCCTTCGGAAAAAAAAAAATCCATGGTTTTGTTGTCAGAAAATCCTATCGTGTGTACAGGGCATTAAAGGTATTTCATTTGCCCACATACTTTTGCTAAATGATGTCCCTTTCTCATCCCAAAAGGTGGGGAGGCGTGACTATAGATGGCCATCCCCCAGTAGAATTTTGCTTGAAAATTTATTTTCCAGAACATTCCATTTTCTAATACTTAAAGGGGTCAAATCAACCACTGTTTTCATCCATAGTGATTTAAAAAAATCATTTTTTTAAAAAGATTTTTAGCAGTGTTTGTGTTTTTCCTTTGTAAAATTCCATCGATTCTGAAACTGAATGCTAAAAAGCAAACAAAATTTTGAAGTAATGTAGAACAACATTCGTCAAGTCTCTGATGGCATTATTGAATGTACATGTGAGATTTTTTTTATGAACGTTCAAACGAAACTCTACTAGTGACAATGGCCAGGTTTATGGCTGTTCCTATGATGAGGCAAGGTTATGCCAAGGTGGTGGTGCCCTCTAGGAGTAGCAGTAGAGTCCCCTTCTTGACCCCAGACTCCTCAGCTGACTCCATATTAGACATGTGCAATTCATTTCGTTTATTTTCGTTATTTTCGTTCATTCGTTTTCGTACGAATGAACGAACGATTCGCTAAAATTTTTAACGAATCGTTCGAATCGAACGAATCCGAAAATCTGTAAAAAAAGAATTAGAAACAACGAATGTACGAATGAAGAAAATCCGAAAAACGAAAACAGGAACAACAAAAATGAAAATTCGTCCATTCGTAACTTTTTTTTTTTTGTTGAATTGGTAATTTTCCCGTGTCCCTTACAATGGTGCTGCTTAACGTGCTTCGAATAGATTGAACGAAAAAATTCGTACATTCGTAACTTTTTTTTTTTTTTTCGATTCGTAATTTTCCGTGTCCCTTACAATGGTGCTGCTAAACGTGCTTCGAATAGATTGAACGAAAAAATTCGTACATTCGTAACTTTTTTATTTTTTTTCGATTCGTAATTTTCCGTGTCCCTTACAATGGTGCTGCTTAACGTGCTTCGAATAGATTGAACGAAAAAATTCGTACATTCGTAACTGTTTTTTTTTTTTTTTTTCGATTCGTAATTTTTCGTGTCTCTTACAATGGCGCTGCTTAATGTGCTTCGAATAGATTGAACGAAAAAATTCGTACATTCGTAACTGTTTTTTTTTTTTTTTTTTTTTTCGATTCGTAATTTTTCGTAGATAGTGGATGCTATTACTTGGGAATACAACTTTTCTGGAATCTACACTAGAAACTTCCTGTCGGAAATGCATGACATCCAACACAGGTGGAATAAGCCCACCTTTTCCTGATTCAGGCATGTTTATATCCAAAAGATGATGGTCCTTCCATGCTTCCTCTATAAACTCCAAACCTTGCCGATACGCCTGTCACCTTCTTTCTTTGTGTAGCGCCATAACCCCTTGGGGCGACCTTGAATTTTCTGGGCTTACCAATTACCTCCTCGTAGCTCGTCGTTCGTTGTCTAGGGGTTCCCAGGGTTAGTACCCAGTAACTTCAAATGCTGACACACAAAAGTCCTTTTGAGGATTTTTATTTTGCTGGGGTAACATCCAACTATAACACAGTCTCGATTGGGAATAGAGGGCACAGGTGATAGAACTCAGGCACTTTGAACTGCTGACATCAATTGAATGTCTCTTAGTTAGCCCAGAGATTAGCCACTCGCAACTGGGTGCTTCACTGCTGGATAAACCTCTAACCATAGATTTAGCAGCCAACATGTGACTCAGAAAATTTGCAAAGTCTCTGCCACAGACTAGATTGTAACTGAAGATAAGTTAGGAACCTTTCCCACAGTACCTGAATCTTTCAGCCTTCTTGGCAATACTGTGAGAAGTGTGTATTCTCTAGTGTCCATACAACTCAGCTCCCAGGCTATTACCGAGCAGCCAGCTTCTTGGCCCTCCTCTGAAGAGTCCTCCCCTGGTCACTTGTACGAGTTTCCGTGTCTCTCCAATGCTGAGAGCACACCGGGACACCTCCGAATCCTCCTTCAGTTACTGGGCCTCGAACTAGCCATTTCCGAGGCTTGGGAACGTATGGATCCCCACCCCAGACCACAAGGGCCTCTGGGGCTGGTCAGGGTGACCATGCTTACGGGGACGGCAGACACTCCTGGGTCCTGGACCCCTCACGGGGTTGGTCCGGAACCAGGAAACAAAGCAGTAGCCGAACCCTGAACACGTGACTTCAGCATCTTAAATACCGCTTCCCAGACTACACAGCGGGGCCAGACGCTCCCACTGACTGGCTCCGGGAAAGATTGGTACATAACACGTCCAACCAGGCTTGGTTCTCAGCCTGTCACAGGGGCCTCACTGCACCTATGACCAGGAAGCACTCCAGTACAGCCCAGCCAAACTAATGCCAAAGTAAAAACCTGTACAATTAACCCCCAGCAGTGGCGTCACTAGGGTTGGTGTCACCTGGTGCGGTATAACATGGTGTCACCCCCCCCCCAATAATTTATTATCCATATATATCCATTATCCATATACATCCATATATATCCATTATCCATATATATCCATTATCCATATATATCCATTATCTATATATATCCATTATCCATATATATCCAATATCCATTATCCATATATATCCATTATCCATATATATTATCCATAGCTGTAGCAGACCACCTTGTGTCCTCCCTCCTCCCACCAGCTCTTTGGTGGTGTGTCTGTGTCGGTACCATGGAAACCATATGGGTACCATAGGAATCATGGGGCCCCGTACAGCCTACCCGACGGGGCCCCCTTTAACCCCTCCCTTGACCCCACCCCAGGCTCCTCCCCTGACCCAACCTTTGCAGATTTGTCACCGTTTACATATGCACACGCGTTCATGATTGTGCATGAGTACAGGGGTACAGGGGGGCAGAGGCAGTTTAAAAATGCTTTAAATTTTATTTTTAGACAAAAAAAAAAAAAAGTATACTGTATCTTTCATTTCATCTTGTATCTCTTTTATTGCTATCAGAAAGGATGAACAACATCCCTTCTGATAGCATGGGGCAGTGACAGGTCCTCTTTCTGGAGAGATCTGGGGTCTATTAGACCCCAAATCTCTCCTCTGGCCTCCAAAGCAGCTGATCAAACAAAGATCGATTTGATCAGATGTTTGTTTAGGCCAGTAATGGCTTGCTTACATGAGACCATGTAAGTAGGAGGAACATCATCAGTTTCTCTCACTTTGTCCCAGGAACTGGATGTTGCTGCCCACATGCTTAATGGGACCCCTAATTGCACGGGAGAGCAACGGTGGTGAAACCCCCTTCCACTGCCTGAAAAAGTAATCCATTGGCTTCTTAGCCACTAGGATTACTTTTTCTTTGTGCAGACTCATTGGGGCTAAAAAATAATATCTTGATCATTGCTGCAGCAATGACCAAGATATCACCCTTCCAATCCAATCCAGTACGTTGCTGGACACAGGAAGTGGTTAAAGGGGGGGGGGGGGTTGGGAGGCACATGTTTACTGCCCCCCCCCCCCCCCCCAAGGAAAGTGTAAAGTAGCATCTCACTGCGTCTTATGAGTATCAGCATTATGGAAATTACACAGGTAGCACAGTCAGCATTTGCTCTGTCATGGATTTGTCAGTGTCACATGGCTTTTAGGTGCTGAATTTGTTAATTGATGGCTGTACTGTGTGTTACAAACTTTAACCCTGTACAGCCATAACAAAGTAAGCACCAAACAGCAATATGACACACTGACAGATCCATGACAGAGCACATGCTGACTGTGCTGCATGTGTGAGTATCATAATGCTGATATTAATGACCTGCTTTGCTGTGTGTAAAACTAATTGAGACAGTGAGCATTCTATCTGCTGTTCTCCACTCACTTTGCAGTGCAGGTGCAGCCACGCTGTCCTCCAGGTTCTTGCGCCCTCTCATCCACTGAGCCGCCTGTCATCTCACCTCAGTCTCGGCAGTTGGCACGGGAGGCGGAGCTAAGCGGAGCCTTGTAGTATCACTCCGCCAGGGAAGGCAGTGGGCAGTGGCAGCCGGGTCTAATTAACTAGCAGCCCAATATGCGGGACTGCTTAATGTATATGCGCCCGAAAATGGAGAAATAGTCCAAGCGCTGCGCTCACCCCCTGGGCTCCTCTGTAGACCAGATAGGGCCCAGCAAAATGTAATTACACCCCCCCCCCCCCCCTTCTCTAAACAAGTATTTGCAGGGGTGAGGTTTAGAAAGATCTAGTTTTTAATATGCAGGAATGACTGTAAAACTTACAGGGCCCCCCTGTGCAGTGCCATCTTAAGAGCATTATAGGCCCCCGGGGAATACAGTGCACTGGGGCCCTTTCTACACGATCACCCGCGATTGCACATCAAAAGCAGCTTTACTGTGCCTGTGAATTCAGCCTCACTGTGCCCACCATTGCAGCCTCACTGTGCCCACCATTGCAGCCTCACTGTGCCCAACCATTGCAGCCTCACTGTGCCCACCATTGCAGCCGCACTGTGCCCAACCAATGCAGTCTCACTGTGCGCAACCAATGCAGTCTCACTGTGCCCACCAATGCAGTCTCACTGTGCCCACCAATGCAGTCTCACTGTGCCCACCAATGCAGTCTCACTGTTCCCACCAATGCAGTCTCACTGTGCCCACCAATGCAGTCTCATTGTGCCCAAAATTGCAACATCACTGTGCCAATTAATACAGACTCATCATCGCCTGGTAACACACACACATACAGCGGGCATCGCCTTATGTGTATCACAGAGCTGGCTGGGTCTGTGTTCGGCGGCCGCGCTGTAACAAGGTCCCACCCCTGTCCCTTTGTGTGATAGGCGGAACCAGGGGCATTGCTAGGTGTGAAAAAGACCAGGGGCTTCAGCCGAAGTCCAAGGCCGGTGGTGGCGGCGGGGGAGGGGTGTTAGGCTCACTTGCTGGTTGCTGCCTGGCTCACCAGTGCCCATCCATGCTGACCACTAAACTGACCTACCAGACCCCTACATTACTGATCCCTCTCTGACACATACACGGATCCCTCTCCTGACACATACACGGATCCCTCTCCTGACACATACATACACGGATCCCTCTCCTGACACATACACGGATCCCTCTCCGACACATACACGGATCCCTCTCCTGACACATACATACACGGATCCCTCTCCTGACACATACACGGATCCCTCTCCTGACACATACATACACGGATCCCTCTCCTGACACATACACGGATCCCTCTCCTGACACATACATACACGGATCCCTCTCCTGACACATACACGGATCCCTCTCCTGACACATACACGGATCCCTCTCCTGACACATACATACAGGATCGGATCCCTCTCCTGACACATACACGGATCCCTCTCCTGACACATACATACACGGATCCCTCTCCTGACACATACACGGATCCCTCTCCTGACACATACATACACGGATCCCTCTCCTGACACATACACGGATCCCTCTCCTGACACATACATACACGGAATCCTCTCCGCTGACACATACATACACGGATCCCTCTCCTGACACATACATACACGGATCCCTCTCCTGACACATACAATACACGGATCCCTCTCCTGACACATACATACACGGATCCCGTCTCCTGAACACATACATCCAACGATCCCTCTCCTGACACATACATACAGGATCCCTCTCCTGACACATACATACACGGATCCCTCTCCTGACACATACAACACGATGCTCCTCTCTCCATGACACATACACGGATCCCTCTCCTGACACATACATACACGGATCCCTCTCCTGACACTAACATACACGGATCCCTCTCCTGACACATACATACAACGGATCACACGGCAGACACTCCTGGGTCCTGGACCCCTCACGGGGTTGGTCCGGAACCAGGAAACAAAGCAGTAGCCGAACCCTGAACACGTGACTTCAGCATCTTAAATACCCCTTCCCAGACTACACAGCGGGGCCAGACGCTCCCACTGACTGGCTCCGGGAAAGATTGGTACATAACACGTCCAACCAGGCTTGGTTCTCAGCCTGTCACAGGGGCCTCACTGCACCTATCACCAGGAAGCACTCCAGTACAGCCCAGCCCAGCCAAACTAATGCCGAAGGGACTGGACCGGAGCCTGGAGGTGTTAAAGGAAGCACAGCCTGTACAATTAACCCCCAGAACTCTGTTACAGCTCTGGAAAACTAAATTTACATATATAGCGCACACTTTAGTAAAGTGTCGGCGCTACATTTGCAATGTGACTGGCTTTCTTCTAGAATAACAAATCCATGTGGATTAGTTGGGGCGAAGCTGGTGCTGCCCAAATCTAAAGGGGGTATTAGCCTACCAGATCTACAGCGATATTACTGGTTTTCACAACTGACGGGGGGGTGTATTTGCTGCAAAGGGTGGTTTGGCTTGAAACATTTTGGTTTTGGGGCTTGACTTGAAACTTGGTACCCTGGATCCCTAGAAAACATGTGCCAACAGCTTTTGTCTCGCATTCCCTTATTGGAACCTCCCTATACACCTTTGACAGAGCTTGTGACTCTCACGTGGTGTCCTCTAAACTTTGCCCTATCAGCCTGTCAGAGGATATCCGGACTTCTCTTCTGGATTACGCAAAGCCTTCCTGGCCGCTGAATGGCTGTACACAGAGATGTTGGCCAAACTTTTTTTCGACAGACAACATGCCCATGCTGGAGACTCTCTGTGTAGGGGCAGGCTCTCCTATCCCTTTCCTTCTATGGTTCCCTCGATGCTGAGGGTATATGGGTGTGTAGAAGGGGAATTGGTCTTCCTACCATGGGTCTTAGGGGACTTTGAAACTACTATGTTTGTTTCTCCGTGTATTGTTCACTTTGACTCCTTTATTCAAAAGTAGACATGTGCAATTCGTAAAAATTTTTTTCATTTTTCGTTTTTTTTCCTTTTTATGTCGTTCGTTCGTTTTCGTACGAATGAACGAATCGTTCGAATCGTACGAATCCGATTTAACGAATCGTTCGAATCGAACGAATCCGAAAAACAACGAAAATCCGAAGAACCAAATTAGAAACAACGAATGTACGAATGAAGAAAATCCGAAAAACGAAAAAAGGAACAACGAAAATGAACGAAAAAATGTGTACATTCGTAACTTTTTTTTTTTTGTTGAATTGGTAATTTTCCGTGTCCCTTACAATGGTGCTGCTTAACGTGCTTCGAATAGATTGAACTAAAAAATTCGTACATTCGTAACTTTTTTTTTTCGATTCGTAACTTTTTTTTTCGGTTCGTAACTTTTTTTTTTTTTGGTTGAATTGGTAATTTTCTGTGTCCCTTACAATGGTGCTGCTTAACGTGCTTCGAATAGATTGAACGAAAAAATTCGTACATTCATAACTTTTTTTTTTTTCGATTCGTAACTTTTTTTTTTCGATTCGTAAAATTATTAAAATGTAATAATAGCACACATTACATAAAATTAGGAATTATGCTCCGATTACGAATGTACGAATGTTGCGAATGTACGAATAAATACGAATGCATCCGAATTTCGAATAAACGAATAAACAAAAATTAAACTAACCAAAAAATGAATCAACTAAAAAATAACTCTTACGAATGTACGAATCGTTACGAATACGAACACCGACGACTTACAAATGTACGAATCGTTACGAATCAACGGAAACGAAAAAAACGATACGAAAAAAAAAGATTATTTTTTCGGAAACTAAAATAAGCACATTTTTTTGTTGTGCACATGTCTATTCAAAAGTTTGTTTTATTATATATTGTCCAGGTACTCGTTTCCATGTTTAGGCCCCACTACCTGATGTAGATCACGCATTTCTGTTTTGTGTATTCTTCCCTGCTTTCTTTCAGGAAGTGATGACGCAACATCTTGTACTTACCTTGCTACCTTGCAAAGTATGTGCTGTACTTGGAACTTGTTCATTGTATTATTTTATTCAATAAAACGTTTATGAAACAAAAGAAAAGGCTAAATAAATAATAAAATAATAAAAACATTTTCAAAAGTGACAGCAGTTGCAGGGGAGAAGAACCCCCGCACAGTGTCACAGGAGGAAGGGGAGCAGTTTGGGGGTGATGGGGGGGGGGGGCAATTGCATTATGGTACATGCTACACCCTAAATACAGATCTAACATGGTAACAAAGGATGTAGTTAGCCTTTAAAGTTTAAGTTCACCTTTTCACTAAGAATTGAAAAAGTAAACAGTCTGCCATGTGTCTGAACTTTTTTCTGCGGTTCGTTACCATGGCTCCAACAAGGCCATCTTGGTCCCTGCTAGCTCCATTAGTAGAACATTGTGTAATATTCACAATAAAGGACAATATCCCGCTATGCCGTAAATCCAGCACTGACTAATAAATCTGTTTATTGCTTAGAGAAAGCTTCAGCTGACATAAGCGTCAGCCATCTCTAGGAATAAAGCGTCTTCTTAGCACCAAATGGCGCACAGGAGGTGGCTCCGTACCTTGTATGTTATCTCAGGCCAAGCTGCAAAGCTATGGTGGGAAGATCAGTCAAGAAATAGCTCGGTTACCATGGAGACCGCAGAGAAGGCAAGGGAGCCAGAAGGTACAGAGGTGGAATGCATCGGGCTCAATATGGTACTGATAAACATTCATGTGACAGACATTATATTTACTTATTGGTACAAAATATTCCAGTATGACACAAGAATGGGCCCCACCGGAGAACAGCCAGTGCAAACATTACCCCAAATCTCTGTAGTGCCCCTTAAAGAAGCATTCTGCTATCCTTCTCTTTGCGTGAGCGTGACTGTTTGCAGAGGGCAAGTGTGAGCAAATAAAGAGCTAAAATAAATATCTAAAGCTTAAATGTTTTTCTTAGATTTGATTGAATACAGTAGGGAAGTGACCTCTGTCCAGCCTCTGTTAGCTGTCTGCAAGGCAAGTAATTTGCACCCCCTAACACATGAACTTTTACCCCCCTAGATCCCTCCACTCTGATCACACCCCCAAACCCCCCCCATCCCTCCATTCTGATCACACCCCCCCCCCCCAGATCCCCCCCCATCTCTCCACTCTGATCACACCCCCAGACCCCCCCCCATCCATCCCTCCACTCTGATCACACCCCCAAACCCCCCCATCCCTCCATTCTGATCACACCCCCAGATCCCCCCCCCCCATCTCTCCACTCTGATCACACCCCAGACCCCCCCCCCCCCCATCCATCCATCCCTCCACTCTGATCACACCCCCAAACCCCCCCATCCCTCCACTCTGATCACACCCCCAGATCCCCCCATCTCTCCACTCTGATCACACCCCCAGACCCCCCCCCCATCCCTCCACTTTGATCACACCCCCAAATCCCCCCATCCCTCCACTCTGATCACACCCCCAGATCCCCCCATCTCTCCACTCTGATCACACCCCCAGACCCCCCCCCCCCCATCCCTCCACTTTGATCACACCCCCAAATCCCCCATCCCTCCACTCTGATCACACCCCCAAATCTCCCCCATCTCTCCACTCTGATCATACCCCCAGATCCCCCCCATCCCTCCACTATGATTACACCCCAGATCCCCCCCATCCCTCCACTCTGATCACACCCTCAGATCCCCCCATCCCTCCACTCTGACCACACTGCCAGATCCCCCCCCCCCCATCCCCTCCACTCTGATCACACCCCCAGATCCCCCCCCCCCATCCCTCCACTCTGATCACACCTCCAGATCTCCCCCCATCCCTCCACTCTAATCACACCTCCAGATCCCCCCCATCCCTCCACTCTGATCACACTGCCAGATCCCCCCATCCCTCCACTCTGATCACACCCCCAGATCCCCCCCATCCCTCCACTCTGATCACACCCCCAGATCCCCCCCATCCCTCCACTCTGATCACACCTCCAGATCTCCCCCCATCCCTCCACTCTAATCACACCTCCAGATCCCCCCCATCCATCCACTCTGATCCCACCCCCAGATCCCCCCCCCCCCATCCGTCCACTCTGATCACACCCCCAGATCCCCCCATCCCTCCACTCCGATCACACCCCCAGATCCCCCCCCATCCCTCCACTCTGATCACACCTCCTGATCCCCCCCCCCCATCCCTCTACTCTGATCACACCTCCAGACTCCCCCCCCCACCATCCCTCTACTCTGATCACACCCCCAGATCCCCCCACATCCCCCATTCTGATCACACCCCCAGATCCCCCCCGATCCCTCCACTCTGATCACATAGGAAGCATTTGACAGACGTTGAGCAGGTACTTCTCATCACCTGCTCTAATCCTTGACTGCTGCACCAGCATGGTGCAGCCACATGCATTGCACCCCTTTCACTTGAAGGCACTACATTTTTTAAAGTGACACTAAACAATATCCTTATTGTCCAAAAATGATCTATACATCTCCACATGCCTAAACCTGAAAGCCAGGGCCTTAAATAGGCTCTGCCAGATCTATGATGGCTGCTTAAGTTATATGGGGCAGCAGCATCCAATAAGCTTAACCAGTGACCCAGGAAACCATAGCGGAATATTTTTCCTCCTGACTTCCTCTCCAACAATAGTACAACTACGGCCGAGTGCCGCCTGCTGTGGAGAAAATAGACTGCACCTGCCTACACGCTGAGTCTAGGGTATGCTAACCAAGCACAAGTGGGCATCATGTTATGGATCTCTGGGAGCCACTCTCAGGTGGGCAGGGTATTGTTATGCTGTTGGCTTTCTCAGAGTGAAGTTGCATAGTGAAGAACATCCAGCCTAGAGTCCTGGGAACAGGAAGGAGTTCTGAGCTCCAAGAAGGATTAGCAGCCACATGGAGGAGTAACATTTGCCCTGCAGGCTAACATTTCTCCATGAGCCTTCAGCAATTTATTGTTTCTGATTTCTTATTTTCTTTAAAGTTCATGTATAGCCCAGACTTTTTTCGTTTTTTTTAAAGGTTAAAACCCTGTTTATTTTTGTCAATTTGCATCCCATTGGGGAGATTTTCCTTGGCTTCCTGTACCCAAATTCCTCTTTTAGACAGCTGTCACTGAAACTGGTGACCCCATCAAAAGATTTTTCCCTCTGCTACTACAGTGATCTCCCCCAGCTTGCAGGTCCAGCGCCAAGCAGCTGCCCGGCTGCGCAATTACATTTTGGAATAAATGCAAAACGTTCTCTGATTGGACGAGATGGAAAAGTAGGTTGGTTAACCGCTTCCCGACCGCCTCCTGCACATATACGTCAGCAGAATGGCACGGCCAGGCAAAACCACGTACAGGTACGTGGCCCTTTAATTGCCTGGCCATGGGTCGTGCGCGCGCCGCCAGCGGCGCGCTCGGGACCCGGTCGGGAGCTCCGTGACCCCGGCCACGGGATCAGCGGACCCGATCGCCGCTGGTGTCCCGCGATCGGGTCACAGAGCTGAAGAATGGGGAGAGGTCTGTGTAAACAAACCTCTCCCCGTGCTTCCTACTCTGCCTGTCATTGATCGGCTGTTCCCGGTCATCGGGAAAGCCGATCAATGACGTCAGACGTCAGCCCCGCCCCTAATGTAAAAAAACACACACACGTCACAGCCCATAACCCCCCTCCCCTCCCCCTAGTGGTTAACTCTTTCACTGCATGTGTCATTTATACAGGAATCAATGCATTTAAATAGCATTGATTGCTGTATAAATGACAATGGTCCCAAAAATGTGTCAAAAATATCCGATGTGTCCGCCATAATGTCGCAGTCACAATAAAAATCGCTGATCGCCGCCATTACTAGTAAAAAAAAAAAATATTAATAAAAATGCTATAAAACTATCCCCTATTTTGTAAACGCTATAACTTTTGCGCAAACCAATCAATAATCGCTAATTGTGATTTTTTTTTTTACCAAAAATATGTAGAAGAATACGTATCGGCCTAAACTGAGGAAAAAAAAAGTTTTTTTATATATTTTTTGGGGATATTTATTATAGAAAAAAGCAAAAAATATTGCCTTTTTTTCAAAATTGTCGCTCTATTTTTGTTTTATAGCGCAAAAAAATAAAAAACCGCAGGGGCGATCAAATACCACCAAAAGAAAGCTCTATTTGTGGGAAAAAAAGGACGCCAATTTTGTTTGGGAGCCACGTCGCACGACCACGCAATTGTCAGTTAAAGCGACGCAGTGCCGAATCGCAAAAAGGGGCCTGGTCCTTTGGCTGCCAATTGGTCCGGGGCTGAAGTGGTTAAGTCACAATCTTCACCTTGTCCAAAAAGTGATTTCCAGCTTCCATGGGGATCTCGCAGGTATGATGCATACAGTACAGTAGTTAAAGTACAGTGGTCTAAGCTGGACCAAGGTATAAATTGCCATACCTATACTTCAGCTTTAAGGGTTCCAGCTCCAACTATTCATACTTCTAAGTATCAGGATTTAATTGACTGGAGGTATCCCTTGGCCATCATCTCAGTCCATGAAAAAGATGATGACCTTGGATGATGCTCGAATAAAGATGATGTGCTGCCATGCTTCTAAAAGAGAAAGAAAGTGGAAGGCATTGTCAGGAGGAGTATAGCTATTTCTGAGAGGTAGTGAACAGCTGTTACACATAAACATTTCTTAGCAGTCATGCATTTAACGAGAAAATTATTTAATCCTAAAACCACTTTAAACTGTCTCCTTTTGTTGTAGACACTTAGGGAAATGGTGGGGATTTTATATATTTATAGCAGCCCTGAACTGAGATTGCCTTCTAAGGAAGCATAGTGGTGAAACAGAGTGTCGGAGCTAATCAGGAATTTTATGCTATTCCATGTTTAGTACTATATATGATAAATAACCATGTTAGTACATATTTCCATCAAAATAGGTAAACAGATATGAATAGTTCAAATACTAATGTGGAAAGGCTACAGGTCACCCAAGTAAGTAACACATTTCATATGATGTGTGCACCCAGGACCACAGGTGTCCACTTTTCTCCCAGTTATAAACACAGAGGATGAAGAGTCTGGAAATTTCTGGACCTTTCATTTAACAGATACGAAAACCGCAAGATCAATACTATAAATACTCATATTGGATACGTGACAAGGAGCAAGCCTGAGCCTGGAGTCAACTCCTTAAGCAAACATGTGGCTCTAATGATTAAGAATGTGGAACCTTCCCAACACACGGCGCTCAGAGCCACATCCACTCAGCTGATCGGTACACAATAACACAACACATTAGACCTCTATCTGGAGAATTGCTATGTTCATATCAGTAAACGGCTATTATTTGGGGTAGGGCAATTCAGTGTGAGTAATCTTGCTACATCAGCACCAGCTCCACGCACTGGAGGATTATTAGAAAGACTACAGAGCGAGCAGCTGTGATAGCTCAGTAGTTGTATCTAGACATGTGCACACTGAAATATTTCGTTTCGTAAGTTCGTTTTCGTCCGAAAAATTTATTTATTTAGTTACTCCCGAAATTCGTTTTTATTTATTTAGTTTTTCGTTAAAAATTGCATTTGTCCGAAAATCCAAATGAATTAAGGTCGAATCTGTCATTGAAGGCTTATGGTGTCTGTTGAATGTTCAAAGAAGATTCGACGGAGCAGCTAAACTGTAGGACTGTATAGTTTAGCTGCAATTCCACCCAATTCCAGCAGCAATCTTTTCTCTCTACGTCGAATCTTTCCTCTCTACGTCAAATCTTTCCTCTCTACGTCAAATCTTTCCTCTCTACGTCAAATCTTTCCTCTCTACGTCAAATCTTTCCTCTCTACGTCAAATCTTTCCTCTCTATGTAGAATGATCTTGGACAGGTTCAATGGACACAGATCGCTATTGTCAGCGTTGAATCTCCTATCTATATCGAACTGTTGTCACAACGAAAATAAAGTATTTGTTTATGTCGGATCTTTCGTTTTTCGGATTCTGCACTTTCGTTATCGTTTGTTAAAACAATAACGAAAATACCTGAAATTCGGACGAAAATTCATTCGGACGAAAACGAATGCACATGTCTAGTTGTATCCCTTTGCAGGATAATCATGTACATGGAACACAACGGACAGTGGTTTAGGGACCCCTCATATTGGTGATCTGTGGAAAGTACCCCCTTACATTGGTGGTCACTGATGAAAAGACACCCTTCCGAAAAATGGAAAGGATACCCTTACACCAGTGGTCAGTGGAGAAGGGTCCCTTTACATTGCTGGTCATTGTAGTCATTGTCCCTTGAAGTGTTAGTGATAAGGGGCCCTGCTACCTTGGTGTTCATTTAACCACTTCAATACAGGGCTTTTAAACACCTTTCCTTACCAGAGCACTTTTTGCGATTCGGCACTGCGTCGCTTTAACTAACAATTGCGCAGTCGTGCGACGTTACATCCAAACAAAATTTACGTCCTTTTTTTCCCACAAATAGAGCTTTCTTTTGGTGGTATTTGATCGCCCCTGCGGTTTTTATTTTTTGCGCTATAAACAAAAGAATAGCGACAATTTTGAAAAAAAACACAATATTTTTTACTTTTTGCTATAATAAATATCCCATTTTTTTTTTTAAAAACTATTTTTGATCGGTCTCCTCCCCGCTGACAGGACGTGGACGTGTTTACACACACAGCTCCACGGTCCCGCCCGGTCCCGTTGTTTTAACGGGCAATCGTGGGTGCCCGGCGGACATCGCGGCCGCCGAGCACTCGCACCGGGTCCCGAGCGATGCCGCGGGCGGCGCGCGCGCGCGCCGCCGGAGGCGCGGGGCCCCCAGGCGGCCGGGAATCCGAGGATGTCATATGACGCCCACCCAGGATGGGAGATCCACCTTGTGGACGTCATATGACGGCGGGCGGTGTTGAAGCGGTTAAGAAGTGTCCTTTAACATTGGGGTCAGTGTAGGGCTCAACTTATAATGGTAGTCAATAGTGAAGAGCCCTCTAACATTGGTTACGCTGGTCTACAAGGAGAAAGCTTTGGAAATTAAAGTAGCTAAATTTTACCAGAATTGGGTAAAGGAAAATCAAGTCCTGACTATTAATAGGCTCCAGTTTCCAAGATGAAGCTTCAGGTCAAAATTGCATCAAAATAATTCAAAATTTCAAGGGGGATGTCTGATTATGCTCTATAACATTTCTGCAAAATGTGATATAGCAATGAGAATGGTTCCACCCCAATCATTATAAATGTATCTTTTTATTGATACCAATAACATAACTTTCCATTCATGTATTGTTTTTTCATGTAACATTTTCATGCTTCCTCCACACCATTGGGACTGTGAAAGGCATGGACTTTTTATTCTTGTTTAGCCAATGACACAGATAAGTTTCACATGTAACGCAACACTAATGCTTGAATGCTCTGCTGTTTTTTTTTTGCCTTCCTCTGGATCAACTGTGGGTATAGAATGGGGTATATGGGATTGTATGATATATATATGTATATATATGTATATATTATATATATTTTTTTATTTGTGGTTGAACTGGATGGACTTGTGTCTTTTTTCAACCTAACTAACTATGTAACTAATGAGGGCCCAACTCTTGTACTGATCCTCTATTTTGCATCCAAAATATAGGTGGAATACCTTTTTTATCACATGCGGTCATACTGCAGTTTTGAAATGTAACCTCGGCACAAATGTAGCAGAAGTTATCTGCGTTGTTCACACAGTTTCGAGGCATCTTGGCTATTGATGGAAAATCTATATCACGCAACTGTTCCATGGAAATGTTAGGCAATGACACTTTCGCAAGCCACCAGAGGTAACTGTATAAAGCGTAGATCTGACCAAAACAAATGAACTTTGCAATAAAAGAACAATATATTACACAGTTAGGTAATAATCTTAATGCCGCGTACACACGACCAGACTTTTCGATAGCAAAGGTCCGACGGAACGAATCCGTCGGACAATTCGATCGTGTGTGGGCTCCATCAGACTTTTGCTGTCAAAAAAATCCGACAGACTTTAGAAATAAAACATGCTTCAAATTTTTCCGCCGGAACTCCGCCAGACCCAGTTCCTATTGAAAAATCCGCTCGTCTGTGTGCTAGTCCGACGGACAAATAACGACGCTAGGGCAGCTATTGGCTACGAACTTCCTTATTCTAGTCCAGTCGTACGTCATCACGTTCGAATCCGTCAGACTTTAGTGTGATTGTGTGTGGCCAAGTCCAATCATCCGGAAAGTTTGTCGGAACTCCGTCGAAAGTCCGTCGGAAAGACCGTCAGACCTAGTCCGTCAAAGTCCGCTCGTGTGTGGGTGGCATTAGTCTCAAAGTCAAGATAAATGTTTACACTTCCATGTGGTACCATTTTCATTGTTTTTCTGTACTTTGTATAGAAGTTATGAGACATCAAGTTCATCAGACACCTCTCTCCCTTGTAGGCAAATCTACTCGCCTGTGTATAAATCTTTTTTGTGAAATATCTTGAAAACTTAAAAAAATGTTATTGAAAAGTTTTCAGAACAATACAAGTAACAAATAGCCGAGTAAAGGACATAAGTAAGAACATTACTTGTCAAGAGTTTTGTCAAATAGAGCGTACACATGTAAAAGAAAACCAAGTACAGAGCCAGTTCACAATAGATAACAATCAAGTAATAGGAGTAACAATATGGCAAAATCTATGCACTGAGTGTATATCAGTGGTATGTCATAACACAGGTAAGGCTTTTAGGATTCATAGGCAATTAGTCCCAGTGTGGTTAATTGTGGAATCAAGAGAGGAACCAACAGCTTAGTGCTGATGTGAGGATCATGGTGGGAATAAATGATGAGCAGAGCGGTGCCACTGCAGCCAAGGTTGCCATACGGAAAGAGATTTTCCATAGGTACCTTGAGCAGTGTTTGTGGGTCCGATCCAGGGTATCCGGTACTATGGGGGGGGGGGGACGGGGGGGGGGGTTGCAATTTTTTCCAAAGTCTAGTATTATTAAGCCTGGCTGCCAGGAGGATGTGTGCTACTGAGCTTCAAACATATGGTGCAAAGGTTTCTGTTGTCAAGTTTAGTAGGGCTAATTCAGGTGAAGGAGAAATTTGAGTGTGAGTCACTATTGAGAGAATATGAAATATCTCCAACCTATAGACATGAAGGACCCATAGGTTATGCAAGATGTCACCTGCTTGACCGCAATTCCTCCAACATAATGGGAGGTTTGTTTGTGAAATGTTGCTATCTTAGCGGGGATTAAGTACCATCTGAGGGAGATTTTTTGAGTTTGTTGCCAGAGTGCGAAGCAGCTTGTAGATTTGCATATACAGTACCTCACAAAAAAGTGAGTACACCCCTCACATTTTTGTAAAATATTTTATTTTATCTTTTCATGTGACAACACTGAAGAAATTACACTTTGCTACAATGTAAAGTAGTGAGTGTTCCTGTTTTATTGTCACTCTGATGTACCAATAAACAACACTTCAAGGACTACAGTTTTGTCGTCTCTTCTTACTACCTTGTACAACACTCTGCTAAACCATTGGAACATCTCGTATATTTCACTCAATGTTGAGCTCAGATTAGTTATCATTAACACCACATCATTGGCAAACAAGCTGATCTTGTAAGCTAGCTTGCCGATGTGGAAGCCTGAGATAAGGGGGTTAGACCTAATGTGTTCTGCAAGGTGTTCCATGAGGAGATTAAAGATCAGTGGAGACAGGGGGCGCCCCTGGCTGGTTTCATTAGGGATTTGGAAAGGTAGTGATAGCATATTAGAGATGTATACTCTGGCTGAAGGGGATGTGTAAAGAGCTAATATTGTAGTGAGAATGCGACCTTGAAAAACAAATTGAATAATTACTCTTTGGAGGTAATTCCAGTGGATCCTGTCAAATGCCTTCTCTGCTTCTAAAGATAGGAGCAGAGAAGGCGTTCAGGAGACATTGGCATGATGGATTATATTGACTAGCCTTTTGGTAGTGGTAAAGTCTGGTAGTATTTTGTAAAACTGGATTGATCCAGGTGAATTAAATTTGGGAAGATAGTCTGCAGTTTAATTTGGCGTACATTTTTAGAGATTGGTCTAAAGTTTTGAAGGGAAGTAGGGTCCTTCCCTGGTTTTGGCAATGTAATTATGAGAGCTTGGAGCATTTCAGGAGAAAAGGTTGAGGAGTAGGCAGCGTTGTTGAAGACAGAGAGCATCTATGGACATAATATTGAATCAAATTGTTTGAAGTATTTGCCCATGAGACCATCGGGAGTCGGTGATTTATTTGAAGGAAGAGTTGAGATCGTAGAACCAATCTCTTGTATTGGTAAGGGGGCATTGAGAGAAGCCAACTGATCCTCAGAGAGGGTTGGGAGTGTCATTTGGTTTAGAAATGCGTTAGATTCTTTCAAGGAGGGTTGATATGTAGTGCAATCATCTTTGATGTTGTACAAAGAGCTGTAATATAAACTGAAGGCATCTGCGATACCCTGGGGATTAAAGACTCTCTTAGGTGATATAAATACGCTATCTTTGATTTGGTCTTATGCCCTTTAATATGCTGTGCCATGGCTTTCCCAGCTTTGAAGTTGAGTAAAAGGTAGCTTTACATCTACGTTGTTGGCGTTCAAATTTTTCAAGTGGCAGGGATCCGAGTTCCTGCCTCAAGGACAAAATTTTAGATTTAAGGGTTTGGTCAGGACAAGATTTATTTTGAGTTTCAAGTTCTCGTATAGAGGACAGAAGGGAGTCTAAACGCTGCATCGTCCTGTTTTTTTCGCGAGGCCCCAATTGAATCATCTCTGCCCTGATAAAGGCCTTGTATGAGTTCTACACTACACCTGGATCAGACACTGAGCTTTCATTGCAGGTAAAGAATTGTGAAAGTTGGGTGGAAATCAGTTCGGAATACTTCAGTTGTTGAATCAGATAGTTATTAGTACCCAAGATGTAACTATTCTGTTGGGTAGGGGAGTCTGAAATGGTAATACTTAGCGCATGATCCGACCAAGTTATAGTGTGGATCTCGGAGGCTTGCACATTTTGTAATAGCCATTTATCTAACACAAAAAGGTAAATTCTAGAATAGGCATTATGGCAGTACAAGAAGTAGGTATAATCACGCTCGCTGGCACTCTCGCTGGAATGGAGTACGTTTTTCAGCTATGAATCATAACGCTTGGTTGGGGTAGAGAAGTCCAGTGTCCAGAACTATGTTAATGTCCTCACAGATTATCAGGTGCCCTTATTGAATTAGTTTGGTTTTATGGAGGGTTTTGGTGAGAAAGGAAATATGTCACTTGTTAGGTGCGTAGATATTCAGTATTGTATATAGGGTGTTGTTTATTGTACATATAAGGATAAGGTAGCATCCATTAGCATTCAAGGTCTGGTGATGTAGTTGGAATGTCACTGAGTTTTTACAGCAATCATAACTCCCCTCTTCTTTGCGGTAAAGCATAAGTGACAGATATGAGGGTATTGCTTGTTGTGGCAATAGGGTAGAGGTGTATGAGAAAAGTACGTTTCTTGTATGCAGAGAATGTCACAATTGTGTGATTGAGCCGTTTTCCACAGTGAGTTGCGCTTGTGATTTAATCCCCTGGCATTTATAGACAGTATGGCGACAGGCATGGTAGGTTGTGTAATATGGGAAGAGTGGCTATGAAGGCTCTCACACGGTTTGTGAAGTCTGCAAGGTGGATACGGCCTGGAGTAGCAAGTTATGTCCTGGATATGTAAGTCTTGGTTGATGCGCAGAGCCTGTTGAAAGTCACTAAATACCACTGGAAACTGCAAAGGAGGAACAAAAGTCTACAGGTATATATAGATAATTTGAAAACAGTGACATTAAGTCTAACAAAAATAGCAGCAAACAAGCCAATGTAGTGGAGCTGCTACAAATCGAATGGGGGGGGGGGGGGGAAGAGTTTATTCATGAGGTGTTCACTGGCATGGGGATGGAGAAGAGGCTGATAGAGCTGTAGATGGGTGTCCAAATGTTATCAAGGTCAGGTCCACTGCTTGGGACCTCTGGAGGTGAATCTGTGAGATAGCGGAGGCACGGGTGGAGTGGTTGGTATAATACCTCAGGTGTGGAGCAGCCGCATGCCATAATGGAGGGTATTAATCGCATGTGAGGTGCCATTGCGTGTGACAAGTAGAGTAGCCGGGTGACACCACTTGTAGAGAATGTGGTGGTTCTGCAGGGCCTTAGTGACTGAGTTGAGTTTTCGCCTGAGTTGCAGGGTATGTTTAGAGAGGTCTGCAAATAATTGAATACTTTCATATGGGGCTGGTAAGGAGCGCAGTGATCTAGATGCTGCGAGCAGGTGTTCCGTGGTTTGTAAAAAGTGTATACTCATGATTACGTCTCTGGGCACTGAGTCAGCTAAATGAGCTTATTTTGGGATGCAGTGAATGCAATCTATGGTGAACTCAATCTCTGAGCAATCTATGAGTATAGTGGACATTAAGGTGCGTACGCAATTGTGGAGTTCATTTTGTGTCAAAATTGTTGTTAAATTGTTGATACCAATGGTAACACTCTCGACCTCGTATTCTCCCATCGCTGCACTCCCTGCAATCTCTCTAACACACCCTTTCCTCTCTCTGATCACAACCTTATCCGTTTCACACTCTCCTTGTCTCCTACATCCCATGCTGCCAACCTACAAACCACTACACGCAGAAACCTTCGCAACCTCAACCCTTCCCTTCTTCACTCTGCTACTGATGGCCTTTATGAAAAAATTGCACCCCTGTCCTGCCCAGACCTAACCACTTCCATCTACAACAACACGCTGTCATCCTCCCTAGACGTACTTGCTCCTCTTTCTACACGCAGAACCAGGCCCCATCTGCCACAACCCTGGCAAACAGACGACACCAGAAGTCTCAAGAGACACAGCCGTGCTCTTGAGCGAGCATGGCGTAAATCTAAGTCCCTGCAAGACTTTACCCTCTACAAATCTGCCCTTCTCAAATACAATTCCTGCCTCCACACTGCTAAATAAACCTATTACAACACTCTCATCAAAACCCTCTCATCCAAACCTCATCAACTCTTTTCTACCCTTAATTCCTTACTTTACTCCACACTGCCCCCACCCACCAACTTGCTTACCGCTCAACAGATTGCCAACCATTTCAATAGGAAAATCAACACACTTCGCAAGGAGATAGCCAGCATTCAAATTCCTCCCCTACCCAACACATCGGGTCCAACACCGCACTCAATACTCTCAAGAGGAGTTACCACAGATTAAGTTGATAAACTCCTCTCCATGGCCCACCTCACTACCTGTTCCCTGGACCCTGTCCCTCACAATTACTGCGACCACCTTCCCACTATATCCTCAACTCCTTAATCCACATCTTCAACCTCTCCCTCTCCTCTGGCACCTTTCCTTCCCCGCTCAAACATGCACTGGTTACCCCCATACTCAAAAAACCCTCACTAGACCTCACCTGTTTGAATAACTTAAGACCCATCTCTCTGCTCCTGTTTGCCTCCAAGCTCACCAAACGCCTTGTCCATTACCAAATGAGTCGCTACCTCAAGGACAACAACCTTCTCGACCCCCTACAGTCTGGCTTCCGCCCACAACATTCTACTGAAACTGCTCTACTAAAACTCACCAATGACCTACTAACTGCTAAAACCAAGGGCCACTACTTCATACTCATACTTTTTGACCTCTCTGCTGCCTTTGACACAGTTGACCACCTGCTCCTCCTCAGCAAATGACACTCCCTTTGCCTCAGTGATTCTGCTTTATCCTGGTTCTCCTCCTACCTATCTCAGTGCATTTTCAGTGTCACTTACAACTCCATCTCCTCCCCTCCCCTTCCTCTTTCTGTTGGGGTACCCCAAGGTTCCGTCCTTGGGCCCCTCCTATTCTCGCTCTATACCTCTTCCCTGGGCCAGTTGATAACCTCCCATGGTTTCCAATACCACCTCTATGCCGACGACACCTAGATCTATCTCTCCACTCCTCAACTCACCCCCTTGATCTCTTCACGGATCTCAAACTTACTGAATGACATATCGGTATGGATGTCACACCACTTCCTCAAACTCATTCTTTCTAAAACCGAGCTTGTTATATTTCCTCCTTCACGGTCCCCCCCCTGTGACTTCACCATTAATACCAACAACACAACCATTGGTCCCTCCACACATGCCAGGCTCCTGGGTGTAATCCCTGACTCTGACCTCACCTTCAGTCCCCATATCCAATCACTGGCTAAATCTTGCCGCCTTCACCTCCGCAACATCTACAGAATTCGACCCTTCCTGACTAATGACACCACAAAGCAACTTATTCACTCCTTGATTATTTCCCGCCTTGACTACTGCAACTCTCTCCTTAATGGCCTACCCTTAAGCAGGCTATCCCCCTTCAGTATATTATGAATGCTGCTACTAGACTAATACACCTCACTAATCGATCTGTGACTGCCGCCCCTCTCTGCCAATCCCTTCACTGGCTTCCCCTACCCCACCGTGTAAAATTTGAAATGCTAACCATAACATACAAAGCCATCCACAACATTGCCCCATCTACATCACCAACCTCATCTGCAGATATCGTCCAAATCGTCCCCTGCGCTCCTCCCAGGACCTCCTGCTCTCTAGCTCCCTTGTTACCTCCTCCCATGCTCGCCTTCATGACTTCTCCAGAGCCTCTCCCATCCTCTGGAACTCCCTGCCCCAGTATGTCCAATCAGCCCCTACCCTGTCCACCTTTAAGAGATCCCTGAAAACTAATTTATTCAGGGAAGCCTGTCCGACACCCACCTAACAACAACTGTCCCCGAGCCACCCCCATCAACTCATTCTCTGCAGCTATTACCTTTTGTACCACCACCCCCCCCCTTTAGAATGTAAGCTCTACAAGCAGTGCCCTCCTGTACCTTTTGTATTGAACTGTACTGTAATTGTGTTGTCCCCCCTATACATTGTAAAGTGCTGCGTAAACTGTTGGCGTGAATAATAATAATAATAATAATAAATGTTACATCGGGATCAATCTTTAAGATCTGCGAGTTTGGATTTAATGCATAAGTGGTCTTCTTTGGTGTCATCATATGCATCTGCTAGATCATTTATAGTTTCAGTGCATTCACCCATTTTAGCTTCAACAGATTGCACTCTATTCTCCATGTCATGTAAATCAGAAGAGATTTTGTGGAACGGGAGGAGAAGTTAGCAAATAGGGAAGTCTGTAAAGAGAGTAACATCTCCTTCATAGTGGTGTCAATAACAGGTTGTCCTGTTGTTGGGAAGTCTGCAATGGAGGATTGTGCATTAGAAGCAGCATAGAAGGGGTTAACCCCCTTGCTCAACTCAGTGCTGTATGATGGCTGCATTTCAATTTGCATGTAGGCTTTTGCAGGGCTGGAGGTCTCTGGGCTATGGACAACAGATCCAGTGGGAGAAAAAGGCACTCCCCAGGGAGATCTGAGTAACGTGCTGCCACACAGGAGGCCGAGAATCTGGCGCAATCTTGTCCCTGTGTCCTGTGGGAAGAAAGCTGTGAGTTTTTTTTTTTTAGGATTTTGGTTTGCGGGACATGAGTTGCAGCAGGGTCCTTGGTGACTCCGAAGGCACTGGAGGTAGTGGCTGGAGAAGATGGAGCCTGGCTATCGCTGTAAGTTTCTCCCTGTCCCGCAGAGCTACAGGCTTAAGTGACCATCACAGTTGCCGGCAAGCCACGTCTCCCCATCTTCAAAACTTTAGACAACCAGCACCTTTATCACCTGTTTTCTAATTAATCTAATCAAAATATGTAAGAATTGCCACATTTTATCTCGGAGGTCAATAATTTCCCAAAATTTGTAGACCAGTGTATCAGTAAAGTGCCCCCTTACATGGTGGTTAGTACAGAAGAGACCCCTAGTATGGATAAACAATGAAGAAGGGTAAGTGGAAAAGGGCTCTAAAACAGTGGTGGTCAGTAGAGTTCCCTTCTACATTGTTGGTCAGTGAAGTTTCCCCTTACAATTGATGGTAAGTGGAAAAAAGGCCCCCATACATCACTGGTTGGTATAGTTCCCCCTCACATTTTAGGTCAGTGGAGAAGGGCCTCCTTACATTGATGGTCAGTTTAATGTCCCCCATTGTTAAGTAATCTAGAGTCTGTCTACATTTGTGGTTACAAGGAACCAAGCTAAACAGATCATGACTACTTACCTGAGAAAGGATAGGTTTCATTGCTCTTGTGTCCCCTCTTGTCAGTGTTGCCAACCATCAGTATTTTTACTGGCAGCCAGTAAAAAATAGGCAAATTTCTCCTGTCAGTAAATGCCAGTAAAAGGAAACGGTTGCCAGTAAAAAATATAACTGACACTTGGCTCGGTCCAGAGCTGGCCGAGACAATCCGAGTGCCTGCTACAGTGTGCTCAGGTGGCTCTGGCGGAGGCGGTGCCTGAGCATGTCGTGTGATGTCATAGTGCAAGGGAGCCAAGCATAGCAGCCAGAGCCTCGTGTACAGGTGAGCGAGACGAGAGCAAGGCAGGCCGGGAATGGGACCGTCAGTGCTGTTTAGACTGGAGTGAACTGAAGGGACCACCTGGCTTGGAGATAGACTGTCACTGTGACTCAGGAGGGGAGGTGTCGTGTCAGTGAGGTGTCATTACCATCTGTGCTGCTGCACACTGCTGTCAGTGTCACTTTTAGAGTAAAATTTCATGTGTGCGCCTGACCCATTCTAATTTCTTGCCCTCTTATCCTTGAGCTACTTACCTATTATATCGAAAATAAAATAAATATGTTTTTTTTGCCTTATTATCTACCTTAAAAATCACAATTGATAATTGGATATTGTACTTGTTTGTAGCCTAAATATTTAAATTTGTATTTAAAACAGTAATTTTTTAACTTTTTAAAATGCCAGTAAAAACTTGGCAGTGCCAGTAAATTTTCGATGTCGTGTCAGTAAATTTCAATCTGATAGGTTGGCAACACTGCCTCTTGTCCTATAAGTTATGTTGGCTGAAAGAAAATCGGGTGCTGCTAATCTGGGGCACCCAGCAGGGGAAACAGGGCATGTGGTGTCTATGGAACTAATGACAACAGTGTCCTCGTTCACTTGGCTATTTGGATATGTGACCTAGAACTGGACAAACTGTAATATCTGATGTCTCCACATGACAGCTCCATTTACACAATAGAGAACCCTAAACAGACCAGCGATGAATCCTTCTCACCAACATGAAGTGGGTCATAAAAGGCATAAAATATCCCAGCTATCAAGCAGTCAAATGGAATTCAGACAACTGCATCATTGGAGGACGCAATTCCAAGTTTCCACCAATCTCGTAAATCTCAGTTAGGAACAGCTTTAAATCTTTTTGCAGTTTGCTCCTAAACACATTAGCCAAATATTGACATTCCATCTAAACTGTGACTAATGCATCAGAAGTGCTGGATAAACAGAAATGTCTAATACCCGCACAAGACTGCATTGATGAGGCGAGCAAAAAAATTATAATCTGAAGTGAAAGCCAAAATGATGTCATATAAATTATTTCACCGCTATAATAGAAAGTTATTGGAGTATGAGTCCAAACCCCAAACTGAGCTTTGTCTGCCAACTTTGGAATAGAACTTTTAATTAATTTAATTGGTATTTCTATAGCGCTTTACTCCCTGGGGGCTCAAAGCACCTAAAAGGCGAGGCAGCCATCTTAGGCACACTCAGTTGAGCCAATTACCCTACCCGTATGTTTTTGGGAGGAGACCCTTGCCAGCATAGGGAGAATATACACATAGAGTCCTGGTTGGCATTTGAACCAAAGACCCCAATGATGCAAAGCACAAATGCTATGCAGCCCGCACTGTATATATTACAAAAAATTGCAGGCTGAAAAATTCCCCATAAGGCTACTTTCACACTGGAGCGGTGGGGGCGCTGGCGGTGGGGCCGCTTTACCGGCGTTTTAGCAGCGCATTTCGGCCGCTAGCGGGGTGGTTTTACCCCCCGCGAGCGGCCGGAAAAGGGTCAATACCACCCGCAAACCGCCGCTGCAGCGGCGTTTTGCAGGCGGGTTCGGAGCACTGCCCCATTGTTTCCAATGGGAACGGGCGCTATAGGAGCGGTAAATATACCGCTCCTATAGCAAGCCAAAGATGCGGCTTGCAGGACATTTTTGAGCGTCCTGCAAGCGCACCGCTTCAGTGTGAAAGCCCTCAGGCTTTCACACTGAAGACACAGCAACAGCTGTTTCGGGTCAGTTTGCAGGCGCTGTTTTTAGCGCAATAGCGCCGGCAAACCGCCCCAGTGTGAAAGGGACCTTAGGGTCCCCCTTACATCTGGGTCACTATCACAGTCCTTCCCTTACATTAGGGTCCCCATTAATGTCCCCCGTTACATTTGGGTCTTTATCACAGCCCCCCTTACATCAAAAAGTCTGCCTTAGGAATCCCCTTACATTAGGGTCCCCATCAGAGTCCATCTTTACATCAGGGTCCCCAATATAGAGTCCCCCTTACATCAGAGTCTCTCTTACATGAGGGCCCCCATTAGAGTCCCCCCTTTACATTTGGGTCCTCATCAGAGTCCCTTTATCATCAAAGTGTACCTTAGGAGTTCCCCTTTACATCAGGGTCTCCATCAGAGTTCTCCTTCAAATCAGAGGCAAAGCCGATAGGCTGACTCAATTCTCATTCAGTTCATATGCCACTGAGGATATGCCACTGTAGGCCCTGGTCTACATAAATGAAACTTCATCTACTAGAGGACAGGACTATGTCCAGGCGCTTCGCAGCAGCCAAACAAGGGAACTCGCTGCTCCAGGTGAGACAGGAAGCCTAATGACATCATGGGTGCCTGCCTCGGCTCACCTCCGCATACGATCAACACTGAAGAAATGGCTGCACTCCAAGATCCATCAAAATTCTTGTTTAATAAACAAACATTCCAAGTGTTACAAACAGTTAAAATGGTAGACGCGTTTCACACACTAACAGGTGCGCTTATTCAGGAGCTTTGCAGCAGCCAATAAGATGCTTAGATTTTCTAAACGCCCTAGAAATGTGGCAGCTGGATTTCTAACTGGCCCATGGGGAAACAGATTGAAATCTTACTGGCTGCTGAGGATGAACAAACCTTTCCTACTCCTAAATCTCACCCACTCTCACAATGGAGGCGTACAATTTGTATAAAATGTAAAGGGAATGTACTGTATAGTGGTTTGGCATACAATATATATCCTTTATTTCGTTATTATGATCAAGACTAAAAAATATTGTCAACAAGCAAGGACTTTCAGGTTGTCCTTGGCTCCTATTTATAAATAAAAGAAAAACTGTTTTTACAGATCTCAATAGCTCAAGCTGAAATTTGCACCAAAAAAAGAAGAGCCACCACTTTTCCCCACTAGTATGTACATGCATCGCCATACAAATTCTCAATCAGAAAGAGGGAGTCTGAAGGCAAACAGCTTCTGCTGTGCTATCTTTCGGAAAATACACAGTGAACTGGAAGATGCACCTTGTATCAAATGCTCTTCTGCAAAACAAAGGATTTTACACACATTAAAAAGAAATGTATCAAAAACTGTAAAATACAACACTCTCTAAAGAAAATAATTACCGTATATACTCGAGTATAGGCCGACCCGAATATAAGCCGAGGCACCTAATTTTACCACAAAAAAATGGAAAAACGTATTGACTCCAGTATAAGCCTAGGGTGAGAAATGCGCAGCTACTGTAAGTGGAAAAGAGGGTCAACAATGCCCATTTGCAGCCTCACTGTACCCATTTGCATGCCTCACTGTGCCCATTTGCAGCCATAGGTCCCCCAAACTTCAAACTTGGTAGTTAAGGGTTCCTAGATGCCCCCTATCTGCAGTCAAAATTGGCCCAAAGGGTCCTTAAATAACATTGCTGCAGATGGACACAGTTGACCGAATTTGGGGCCCCGTATCTTGGGGCCACTTGGTGCTAGGAACCCCAAATTTGGTATGCAAACGAGTCGAACTAGCACTACAACATATCCAAAGATGGGGTTCCTATTACCAAGTGGCCCCAAGATACGGGGCCCCAAAGTCGGTTCGGAAAATGTCAAGCACTTTTCTGCAGCAGAGAATGACATTTTTCGAACTGACTTTGGGGCCCCGTATCTCGTGCCTCTTAGGGCTAGGAACCCCATCTTTGGATATGTTGTAGTGTTGGTTCCACTGGGTTTGCATACCACATTTGGGGTTCCTAGCAGATACGGGGCCCCAAAAAAAGGGTCGGAAATTTTTAATTTCTGCTGCAGAAAAGAGCTTGACTCAAGTATAAGCTGAGAGAGGCACTTTCAGCACAATAAAATGTGCTGAAAAACTCGGCTTATACTCGAGTATATACGGTAATAGTTATCTCCCCTGTGCTAGCAATTTTGTTCTTCCAAGTGTGTCAGATACCTGACCCCTGCTGTGCGTAGTGGTTCATTACATCCTGCATTCCAGCCTATATGTCATCACTGTGTCCTGTAGTGATATAGGGGCTGATGGATTAAACTGCGGCATGCAGAGCGGTGTTTCCCTACACTGTGTGCATCCATAGAATTGTAGCGCCCTCTAGTCTGTGCTAGAATTAGTGTAGGTTGTGTTAGAGTAGGTAAATTCTAGTTTAGCTCAGGGCTAAGCCTGAATTGTGAATCTGAGTCAGGGTTCAGTGAAGTTCAGTTCTGGATGACTTTGTTGACAGCTCTTCTGGTGCCTCCCCCTGTTTCTGGGACATTGGAGAATGTTCTAGAGCTAGTGGGTGGAGGTTAAGAGGAGCTGCCTGGAATATTTATGAGGAAGCAACCAATCCCTAGTAGTGGGCTGGCAGGTGGCAGAGCTTACCTCATAAATAGACATGAGTCACGTAGAGTTCACGAGTGTACAGACTGCAGAGTTCAGGGGTGCGCTGTGCACAGAGTGCAGGGTTGAGGAGTGTGTGACATACAGAGTGCAGGGTTTATGGGTGCACTACATACAGGGTGCAGAGTTCAGAAGTATGTGGCATGCAGAGTTCAGGAGTGTGCAGTGTACAAAGTGCCCCACCCCCCAAAAAGGTTCCTCACATCTCATCTGCCTGGGTCTAGTACCTCCCGGAAGTGTAGTTTTCTCTGTGTCTCTCTCACTTGCAGGGAGATCATTGGTCGGCACTGCTGTTCCCCGCTGTGGGTACGTGCAGGGTAGGCAGGGATCTGAAAGAGCCAGAGGTGGCGGAATGGAGTTCCACCATGTTCCAACTGAAGAAAAACACTGGGTGCTAGGGCCACATGAAATAGCCTGGCGGGCTGGATTTGGCCTGTGGGCCTGTTTGACACCTGTGATCTACAGTGATTAAGCTGGTGCAAGAAAGTGTGTGCGGGAGGAGACTGTATATAGCTGTATATAGCTTTGCTGAAGTCAAATGGGCATCTCATAACCTCCCATCCCTATCCAAGTTATCAACCCTCTAATAAAAACACAAAACAAAGTCACAGACTGTATTCTGACTCTAATGCCGCGTACACACGGTTGTAATTCTCATCGGAAAAAGCTCTGATGTTTTCCCGTCGGAATTCAGACGGAATTTCGCTCAAACTGTCTTGCCTACACACGGTCACACCAAATTCCGACGGTCAATAACACTGCGGCATACAACACACGACAGCACTATTAAAGGGAAGTTTAATACTTCCGAGCATGCGTTAAATTGTTTCTGAGCATGCGTCGGAATTTTGCGTGTCGGAATTGCATACACGCAATCGGAAAATCCAATAGAAAGGTTTTCCGTCGGAAAAATTAAGAACAAATTCTCAATCCAAAGTCCGTCGGAAATTCCGACAGAAAAAGACCGATGGGCATACACACGGTCAGAAAATCTGATGAAAAGCTCCCATCGGACTGTTTCCATCGGATATTTCCGACCGTGTGTACGCCGCATTAGTGCTAGTGAAGATTCGGTATGTGCAAGAGTGGGGGAATCCAAGTTCATCAGCAGTCCCTACGGAGGTGTGCTGCAGAAACATACAGCCCCATAGACTAGGATGACAGGGCACTCCCCTGCTCCTCCCTCCTCCTAGCTAACAGAGTGACTGGAGACTGTTAACTCTTTCCTGTGAAGACCAGAAGTTCAGGGAAGCAGCATTGAGAGAGTAGAAGCCAGCAGCATTGGAAATTCTAAACTGCAAGTGCTGGGGTAAGAATTCTAACAAATAGTTTACTGGGGAGTGTTTATTTTTAGACATGTGCAATTCGTTTCATTTTTTTTCGTTATTTTCGTTCATTCGTTATCGTACGAATGAACGAACAATTCGGTAAAAATTTTACCGAATAACGAATGTTCGAATCGAACGAATCCGAAAACAACGAATATCCGAAAAAACTAAATTAGAAACAACGAATCTACGAATGAAGAAAATCCGAAAAACGAAAACAGGAACAACGAAAATCAAAATGAACGAAAAAAGTCGTACATTCGTAACTTTTTTTTTTTTTTTGTTGAATTGGTAATTTTCCGTGTCTCTTACAATGGCGCTGCTTAACGTGCTTCGAATGGATTGAACGGAAAAATTCGTACATTCATAACTTTTTATTTTTTTTCGATTCGTAATTTTCCGTGTCTCTTACAATGGCGCTGCTTAACGTGCTTCGAATGGATTGAACGAAAAAATTCGTACATTCGTAACTTTTTTTTTCGATTTGTAATTTTCCGTGTCTCTTAAAATGTAATAATAGCATACACATTAAAATTATGAATTATGCTCCGATTACGAATCTACGAATGTTACGAATGTACGAATAAATACGAATGTGTCCGAATTTCGAATAAACGAAAATTAAGCTAACGAAAAAACGAATCAACGAAAAATAACTCTAACGAAAATACGAATCGTTACGAATACGAACACCGACGACTTACGAATTTACGAATCATTACGAATCAACGGAAACGAAAAAAACGAAACGAAAATAAACAAATTTTTTTGTTGTGCACATGTCTATTTATTTTAATGTGCCTGATATGTTCTGCTAAAAATAAGCTGAGCCTTTAAAACTACTTTAAAATCTGTGTCCTTTGTGGTGGTATCCAGGTCTGTATGTGGTTTGCTCTGCTTCTGTCTCCCCGTCTTCTTTAATCAGTGTTATCTCTGCCTCACTCTCTTCTCCCAGGCCTTCCATTATATAACATTACATCCTGCATTCCAGAGAAAATTCACCAGTAACTGTTTCCAAGTACCATCTGTACACAGATGACACTCCGTTGTATATTTCTGTATCCTCTCTGATAAATAACACTACAGACTGTCTTCTCTCTCTCCCTTTTGAACTCCAGGCTGATACAAAAGACACAAGTCTATGCAGCCCTGTAATCAGTAATACATCATTACATTATTTTTTTTTTTTTTTTTTTACATACAAGCAAGGTTAAGTACCTGTCTATGCCCTGATATCAGCCTCTTGCAGTGTCTGTACAGCAGGGTTGGCGTGTGAGATGAAGAAGCAGCACGATGAGCCAAACAGCTGGCAAAACACATGCTGATAGGAAGAGAGAGCAGAGTGACAGAGATGAGCTCATAACTGTGCTGCTTCTCCTTTCACTGTCCAATCACAGTCTGGGGCTGGTCAAGGATGGCCTGGGATTAGTGGGTTCAACTATGCTGGCCATCATACTGAGGACATCTAGTGGCAGAAGGTGAATATTGCAGCAAAAGCTGTTTTGGTTTGTAAGCGACCGAGATTTGCAACCGTTTCCTGCCTAGCCGGCCTAGGATACTTCCACTGTTCAGTTCATCACAGGACTTGAACATGGTGCGTGCATGCCTGTCATTCTGCCATCTTTGGGCACTCCACATACGTGAGGATCAGTTGAAATAAAGGATTGTCCACACCAATATTTTTAGGGGGCGGCAAACAAACCTGCTCCCCTCACTCGCACAACCACCACCGCGTCCGCCCCCCGCGGGAGACGGATGGGAAGGCAGTAATCAGTCCGGCCTTACCTTAGGAGGCTGCTCCTTGCTCCAGGCTCCTGGCCGAACAGGCATTGCTTCTCCTCCCGGCCGAACAGGAAGTGGGTTCTGAGACTCGATTGGCCAGGAGTCTTAAGACTCCCTGGCCAATTGGGTCTCTGGACTCGTTTTCTGATTGGCCGGGAGGAGAAGTAGGAAGACATTAGCGAATATTAATTTGCTAATGTCACACAACTGGGCAGCGCTCTGAGAGCTAATAAAAAGTTTTTATTATTATTATTGTTATTTATTATTATTTTACAAACAAGGTTGGTCTTTATTGAGAAAACATGGTATTGCACATTACACGTGGCGAAATCATCAATAAATATTCACACATTAATGGCAAAGAGTATAAAGCATACACATATTACAGGTGCTTATTTATCTGGCCGAAAACTATGACTTATGCCGTACACACATCAGACTTTCCGACGGCAAATGTGCGATCGGAGCTTGTTGTTGGAAATTCCGACCGTGTGTACGCTCCATTGCACAGTTTCCATTGGAATTTCCGTCGCACAAAATTTGAGATCTGGTTCTCAAATTTTCCGACAATAAAATCAGTTTTCGTAAATTCCGATCGTGTGTAGACAATTCCGACGCACAAAGTGCCACGCATGCTCAAAATCAAGCAGAAGAGCAGCACTGGATATTGAACTTCATTTTTCTCGGCTCGTCGTACATGTTGAACGTCACTGCGTTCTTGACCTTCGGAATTTCCGACCAACTTTGTGCGACCGTGTGTATGCAAGACAAGTTTAAGCCAACATCCGTTGGGAAAAAAACCATGGGATTTTGTTGTCGGAATGTCCGATCGTGTGTACGCGGCATTATAATGAAAGGTGTCTACATTTCTCCAGGGCACAGGGAAGGGGGAGGAAGGCCTACTTCTATCATATCATACCATACTAGACCAGGAGAGACAAAGACTAACTACAACTCATTATATATTGTATTTCTGAGGACAACCTCTATTAGTGTATGTTAGCTTATACATAGGTAACACAGCATTTATGGATGATTCCCAGGACTCTATCGTGGGGGGGAGGAAGAGGCCCATTTAACCAATATTTCCTTTTTTCCATAGAACAACAGGAAAGAGACCAATAACTTGGTGTACCGAGGTCTCTGATCATCATCCTCAATGCCTAATAAGGCCAGTACAGCCGACATCGGAATTGACAACTGTAAGCGGATATTAATACACTCCACAATTGCAGTCCAGTAATGCACCAGTCGGGAACAAGTCCAGCACATGTGAATATATGTGCTATCAGGGGATTAACACCCTGGACAATTCTGTGAATGCTGTGGGTATATCCTTTGCAGTCTTTGAGGCGTGTAATAAATTCTGTGCAGGAACTTTGTTTGCAGCAACCTCTCCCTGGAGGAAATTACAAACTTGGAACTATCCTCAAAGCACTCCTCCCAGGTCTCCCTGTCCAAACTGGGGTGCTCAGTCCTCCACTTTTCCCGCAGAGCATCCATTTTGGGTGAGTCTACCCTAGGAAGAGCTAGATATAACGTAGAGGGGATGAGCGAAAGATTCCTGTGCTAGCAATGCCTCAATAGCATCAACATTAAAGGGGTTTTAAAGGTTCGTTTTTTATTTTCTAAATGGCTAGTGCATTGTTGGTTCACTTACCTTTTCCTTCTATTTCCCTTCTAAATGTTTTTTTTCTTTGTCTGAATTTCTCACTTCCTGTTCCTCCTCAGTAAGCTGTTCAGTAAGCTGTTCTGGCTGACTAAACACCGCTCGGATGATGGTGTGAAGTTTACTGAGGAGAAACAGGAAGTGGGAAATTCAGACAAAGAAAAAAAACATTTAGAAGGGAAATCGAAGGAAAAGGTAAGTGATGCACTAGCTTAAAGGAACCTATTTAGAAAATAAAAAACAAACCTTTACAACCCCTTTAAGACTAGGGGCAGTGGGAAACTGTGCTTTAGCTGTGTTCAGCTGGTAGTATTGGAAGACCATCCATCCCGGGAGTCTATATTTAGCTGCAAGGTCTCGAAAGGAGAGTAATTTCCCTGTGGGCATAATATCCTTCAACACCTTTATCCCAGACCGGGCCCAAAGTTGTGGGTCTAGAAGCATTCTAAAGTGAGGAAGGGAGGGGTTCCCCCATAATGGGAAAAAGGGAGTTCGCTGGTTAGGGCAAAGAAACTGCCTTCTAGCCACAGACCACACTCGTAGGGTTACTTTAGTGGGAACCGGGAGGGATATGCTGTTGAGCCCATATAGACCAAATTGCCAAGTTCCATGAGTGAACCCAGAATGGCCGCCTCCAAACAAACTGCATCATTAGTTCTAGATTGCTCAAACCCCCATCTTACTGTGACCAACATAGCCGCCCAATAATACACCATCAGGTTGGGTAGCGCAAGTCCACCACAACTCACTGGGAGTTGTAGCGTTGACCTGGCCAGCCGAGGAGGAGATCCTTTCCACAAAAAGGAGCCTATACAGCTATCTAACTCTTTAAAAAAGGGGGAGCCAAATTGGACAATTTCTTAATATATAGTTAAATTTAGGTAGATAAATCATTTTCAGTAAATTCATGCCACCTAGGAGGTTAAGTGGTAAGTTACTTAAGGACCATTGCTCTAGATGAGCAATGGTCCTTAAGTCGCATAACTACAGGATGGAGATTCAGACGTTGAAAGGACTGGAGATCTTTAGTTACCATAATCCCTAGATATTTAACCTCCTCTACCTAAAGCAGGGGGGTCTGGGCTGCAACCGTCTGGGCCTGGGGATCAATAGGAAACAGGACTGACTTCGACCAGTTAATCCTTATTTCCGAGAAGTGCCCAAACTCATTAAAGGCCTCCAGTGCAGCGTGCAACGAGGCATCTGCTTCGTGTAAGTACAACAATGCATCATACGCATACAGCAATATTTTTTTCCTCCAGAGGACGAACCCATAATCCTTGAATACGTCGGGACTCTAGAACCAGAACTGCCAGCACTTCAAGGGCCAGCGCAAACAGGCTGGGCGACAGAGGGCAACCCCGACGGGTCCCCCTCTGGAGGAGAAAATAATCAGAGAAGGTGTTCTTTGTGTGGATCCCAGCCCTGGAAGATCTGTACAACATGCCCAGCCAGTGGCATAGTGCCAAATCTGCGCTGATGATCTTGGTGCACCGGACACTGGGCTGGCTTCAGCCAACTCACACGGGGGGAATCTCAGTTTCTTTCCCCGCTTTTGATGCCCAGATGTTCTAGAAGGCACCTCAAAAGCTTAATGTCACCCAGGTGCGGATGATATTCTGGATCACACTCCAGCAGATGCTCAGTCCGCCATCTTGGCTACGCCCCGTTATTTATTATTATTAATTTGTTACGTTCCATTCGTTTAGATGCAGCATTTGTTATTTCCGATAATTCGTAACTTCGGATAAATTAGTTTTCATTACGTTCACTAACAGCCAAATTCCAATACCTAGAATTGAAATGTTAGTTATTATTAGTTAGTTATTATTTCAGATTTTTTAAATTTTTGGGTTTTCGGATTTTCCAATTTTTGAATATCCGATTTTACGAATTTTCAAATCACAAATTTACATGTTTTCGAAAATTAGAATTTACGAATATTTGGAAAAATGTGTTAAATGGGTTTTCGTTAATTCGGATATTTCCGAATTAACGAATCTCTGCAATGTAGTTGAGCATCATGGGAAATGTAGTTCCAAAACATCTGGGGTGCCAAGGTTCGCCATCACTGGACTAGACATACATTTAATGGGTGGAACAAAGGTGGGGTTAATAGCCAATTGGTACATACAGCCAGATTGTGCTATCAGCAAGAGGGGCTTAAAGGGGTTTGGTTAAATAAAACCTGATCCTGCTTTCTCTGGGTCAAGAGTGCATAATGCACAGAGTGAAGGGGTCAGGATTTGGTAGCACAGAGTCCAGGAGTCAGGAGTAAATAATGCAGAAAATGCAGAGGTCAGGAGTAAGCAATGCACAGAATAAAGAGGTCAAAAGTAAGTAAAGCACATAGTGCCTCCCAAGCAAAATGTCGCCAGGCAGATTTTACCACAGACCATGAGCCAGGGATTCCATTGGAGAACTAGTGATGAATCCAGGGACAACCACCCGAAATCGAGGATAGCCCCCAAAAACCGGGGACATCTGGTCATTCTATTCTATATAGGCAGCATGGCTGTCCAGAGGGATCAGAAAATCCTTCTTTGTCCTACTCTGGGATTCTGGGAAAAGATCCAGATGGAAGAGTCTGCAGATCCAGAACAATAGAGCGTTCATCTTCCTAATCCTCACATCTCCACGTCACTGCCAACACTTCATAAAAGGTAAACACCACTTGCAGGCCATTTGTGAAAGCAAATAGGGGGAAAAATGCTGGAGCACAAATATTGCTGCAAAATGTCAAAATATTAATGTTTTCTCCAGTCGCAGCATAGTTCTCTACTGACATCTTCCTACGCTCTGCAGATAAATCACAATGCGAGCTACGCACGTGAGTCTCACAGGTTGAGCACTAAGACAATATGGTGACATTTCCCTCTCAGCCCATCTGCCTACATTAAGTCCATGAATTATTCAGGGATTTCTGCTTTGCTTTGGTTGGACGTGAATTTGGAATGTTGCCTCTCCAATAGAGATAACCCGCAAAGCGTTCTTGTTCTCTGAAACTCAAGCCTAGATTATGGCAAACTCTGGATGAATCTCTTGTGCATCTTAAATGGCATTTAGCTTGGTATCATAATCACTCAGGCTATAGAGAGTTTTTTTTCGTCTCCAATTAGAACGTGAGGGAATTTATGTAGCCAGTCATCAAAACAATATGATATAGGTATGCTACATTGGATATTGTTTCTGTGACTGGCTACATACACACTTGGATCATCATTGTTTTCTTCTACCTGTGTCTGGGGAAGTGTGATAAATGTAGCAAGTAGCCTTCTGGGTTGTCCTCCAAGTCCCAATCTGTCTGGCTTTGGATTATGGTCCTCACCTCAGACTACAATTTTATGAGTTTACCACTCGTCCAGAAGATATGAAGAAGCAACCCTGCTTCCTCTTCACATCATTGGCAATCATTGGATGTATGATGGAACATTCTATGTCCTTTGGGTCTCTGTACAATTTGGTCAGAACTTTGTACCCCTATTCCTGGCATCTCTTTGTTATAAAAGAAAATTGAGCAAAATAGAGAATATTTTCTCTCTGAGTATCAGAAAGCGCAGTTTCGAGATTCCCATTTAAAGAGGAACTGCAGTCTACTCACATAATTTGTAATAAAAACATCTTTTCTATTCTGAAGCTTCCCTCCAACCACTTTGCATATTATTTTACATATACTGTGATTCTGTATTTGCCAAATATGCTGAATAAATCTCCTTCCACTAAGTCTGACTGCAGCCATTTTAACTGTGGGCAGCTGAAGCTGCTGCCTATTCACTTCCTGGATTTACACATACACACAGAGGCACACCTCCAGCTCTGCAACTCTCATTGGCCCTCTTATTACTCATCCCCCCTCCCATCCTGGCAAACTCTCATGAGAGTGAGAGAGGAAGAGAGAGAGAGAGAGAGAGAGAGAGAGAGAGAGAGAGAGAGAGAGAGGACTGTGCATGATGTCATAAGCCTAGGCTTTTTACCAGACAAGTAAGTAAGCAAGGCTGTATAAGGTATTTACTGGCAGAAAAAAATATTTTATTATCCAAAGTTAAAACAACAAGGGCAGAAGATTTAATAGACGGAAAGATGAAAAAATTACCGAAGGTCCGCTTTAAGTAGGATTGGGAGCACAAAGGATTCAGAAGTTTGAAAACGGTCGAAACCGTATGAGAGGATGGACCCGAGGTAAGTCAAAGATGCTCAAAGGACAATTCCAAGGGATAGGATCCTTAACGTTTGAAAAAGGAGGAAAGATACCATTGTAATTGTTGGACACCATGCGTCCAAAGGGGGGTCAAACGGGTTGAATGGCAGAAGCGGGTTTCGGATCAGACTCACATATGAAATCCCTTATGCCGCGTACACACAACCGGACTTTCCGGCAGAAAAGGTCAGACGTAATCATTCCGGCGGATATTCCAAAAGATGTTTCAAATCTTTCAGACGGAATCAATTCCTATCGGGAAAACCATTCGTCTGTATGCTGGTCCGACGGACCAACTACGACGCAAGGACAGCTATTGGCTATTGAACTTCCTTTTCTAGTCCCGTCGTACGTCATCACGTTCAAAAACGAACGGACTTTAGTGTGTGGGCAAGTTTGTTCGTTCGGAACTCGGTCGGAACTCCACTGGGAAGACCATCGGAGCTTTTCTGACAGAAAGTCCGGTCGTGTGTACGCGGCATTAGTCTTTAAGTTACAGATTTCAAAAGTAGCATAAAGCGCCTGTCAGAGAGGCTGGGCTGGAACTCTGGGTTGCCCAACACAGGAGATTACAGGGAGCTGTTGGAGTTAAATCTGGGTTGTCCATGGCCTACCTTAAGTTGGGCCTATGGTGGTGTGAATCTTAAGACCTGGGACTAGATCTACTTGGATCCAATACACACACCTGAGGGGAATGTCAGAACAGGATTGTTCCAGTGATATCCATCATAGTCCCTATACCAGGTTGTTACCCTGGACAGATGTACAGCCTGATAGTATTTCAATGGATCTGGGTACGCAACTCCCCCATGCAGTTTGTCCATAGAGAGGTAGGTTTAGGATAATCAGAGATGGTAGTGAGTCCAGACAAATTGTAGAAAGTCCCTGAAAAGTGTTTTCAAGAAGTATTGTGGCATCACAATTGGAAGGGCCTAAAAAAATATATAACATCCTGGGTATCACGTTGATTTTCAGTATGGCAGTTTTGCCCAGCGATGTATACATGCATCTATACCATCACCGAAGATCTTTAATAGAACTCAATAGCAGCGGAAAATTGGCTATGGTTGGGTAATTTTGGTACGTGAGCCGATGCCCAGTGAAAAGAGAATGTTGAGCAGAAAGTGGCAACTTGGGAGGCGGTAAGTTAATGTTCAGAGCCTCTGATTTATGGAGGTTAATTTTTAAATTGGACAGTTCCCCATATTTGGGAAGGGAAGCCACCTCATTAGTTGGAACTGCTGCAGTGAGGGTCGATTAAAAGGAAACAATCCATTTGCACATATTGTCTCCCACACCCAAATGGGCTAAGAGCAAACGTCTTGTTAGCAACCCCCAGGGAAACCATCCAGCCCAGGGGCTTTATGTGGTTTCAACGACAAGGAAATCATCAGTTGTCAGGCTATTGAGAGATTCTACCAACTCTTCAGGAACAGAGAGAAGACCCAATTAGGGGGGTCATCATGAATTTTCTGTAACATGGTCTGCAAGGAGTTGGGGTCATCAGGACCAGCCAGATTATAGAGATTTGCATAAAAGCCTTTGAAAGCAGAGGCAAATGGCAGACGAGGTATAGCACTGTCAACCATTTCCAGCATTGTAAGTGAAGGGATGTAAGTCTTGAGGGATAAAAAAAAAATGGGGTATGGCCTGTTGCCATGATCATATTATGCTTGTCTGATTTTGGCCACTGGGACCTTGGCATCATGCAACATTTTCTGACAGCAATTTTTCCCGGTTCTGTTTCAGTTCAGTAGCTATAGAGCGAAATAAAGATTTCTTATGGAGCACCTCATGGTGAGCAATAGCATCCAAGAGTTTCCAGAACCCTGGGAAGTTTCCAGGAAGAATGACTTCGGGAAGTTATTAATTTGAAAATGGGTTTCTTGTACAAAGGCTACATGAGTCCTGAGGTACCAGAGCTCCCAAAGGGCTGCGGTCCCCTTCTTAGGGATATTGAGCCCATTGATGTTCAAGGATGTGAATCTGCAGGTAGGTATGGTGATTAGGCATTAAGCTGAATCCTGGCCAAAAAGGTACCCAAAAGAGACTGGGAAAGCCCAGTACTCCTTAGAGCAGGGGTAGGCAACCCCCGGCACTGGTGCTGCAAGTAGCACACAAAGCCTCTTTTGCCGGCACTCGACTCCCTCCCCATCAGCAGAGCAGCACAGGGAAGTGTCAGTGAGATGCATTCCAATTTCAGAATTCTTACCCCTTGCACCGAGGGGGAGGCACCATGCCCCAACACATTGGAAAGGTGGGAAACATTGTTTGGTTCTCTAACTTTGCTGTAGCTGCGATCGTCCGCTTTTGTGATGGGGAAGAGATTGGGTGCAGTTCTGCTAGGGGGGGCGGTCCCTGCTTCCAAGAGGAGGAGGACTGTCATTGGCCACTGCTAAAGCCAATCACAGTCCTGCTAGCCCCGTCCACCATCTGGAGGAAGATGACTCGATTGGTTGCCACTACCAATCTCAGAATGAAGGGATTTCACTGTGATTGAGAAAACCACAATCAGATGACAGTTTGTGGAATTACTGTTGAGCTTCTGGGAACTAAGTTGAAATTATTCCTGAACCTTTGCGTCACTTACTACTGAACCCCGGCACTCTGTGTCCCTTTAAGCCACAGCCAGTATTCAGCGCAATGAAAATCACACCCAACTTTTCCTGTGGCACAGAGAGTCACACTTTTTCTCAGCTGCAGGGGCCCAACTTATGATCCTTTACACAGGCCCACTGCTTTCAGAAAATGCCCCTGACCTGAGCTCAAAATTGTGTATTCATTCCAGATGCTTGTATGTGACATCACATACATCGCATACATCACATCAGTGGCGTATCTAGGGTATGGCAGCAATGGATAGTGCCATGGGCGCCGTGGGGGAGGGGGGGCGTCAAAAAAGCCGCCCCTGCAGAATAAAACAGTTCCATCCGTCCATTCGCGGCCACCTCCCGCACTAATGCAGTCCCCTGCGCCACGGCCGGCCTGCTGGAGCGCAGCGCCGCCACAGCACTTCACTAGCAAGTGAGGAGGGAAGCGGCAGTCTCCCCCATCCCATGACGGCTGATGAGTTGACTCTCCCGCCTCCCGGGTCATCTACGTAGCCGTAGTGTAACAGGCGGAGGCGGAGCCTAATGCCGAGACGGAGCCTAATGTGGAGGCGGGGCCCAATGCGGAGGTGGAGCCTAATGCTCCGCCTACGCTCCTTTCTGCAGCTGCTTCAGCTTCTCCACGGAGCGAGGTCTCCCGGGTCTGTGTGATGTCACGTGACCGTGAGGACTCTGGAGGCTGGACAAGAGAACTCTAGAGAGAACATTACGTCACTAGAGAGAAGAGAAAAAAATTGGAACCCCCAGGCAGCAGCACCTGGAAGGATTAGCACTGCAGCCTAGAAGCAGGTACAATTACAGAACCAATCAGTCACCACGATCTTGAGCATCAAATATAGTGCTCAAACAATATGGATTAAATAAATATACTTAGCCATATATATCACAAGTAAAGTATAATAAAGTGATTTGTGCAAGTAGTACCGGCTTTTGCCCAAATCACTTTTATTACACTTTATTTGTGATATCTATGGCTAAGCATATTTATTTAATCCATATCGAGCACTATATTTGATTGGCTGCTTGCTTCTGCTTGGGCCTGGCACACACGCACAATCGCACATGGTGGTGACTTAAAGTCATCATGTGTGATTCTGCGTGTGTGCCAAGCAGACAGGGCCGGTGCTCTGTCGAGAAATGCCCGGCTATCGAATAGTGCCCAGGTGGAACTGCGAATGCGCCGCACGGAGCCGCAGAACAGCTGAGTTTACGATCAGCTATTGTCCCGTGTGGCCGAGGCACGTTCATGTAGGTGAGGGACGGATATTTACATGAAGGGGGCGGATATTTCAATGATGGGCAGTGCTGGGGGTGGAATTTGTATTGATGGCCAAAGAAATTTGCAAAATAAATCTTTATCTGCTATTAATTTTGAACGCTGCGGGCGTGTTTAGTCAATTGAAGGGCAGATTTTTCTATATTACATAAAGGTTTCTTTACCAGATTTGTTTGTTCAGCGATAAAAATTCCGCCCCTAGTACTGGCCATCATTGAAATATCCGCCCCCTTTATGTAAATATCCGTCCTCACCTACATGAACGTGCCTCGGCAACGCGAAACAGCTGATCTTAAGCTCAGCTGTTCTGAGGCTCCGTTCTGCGCACGTGCAGTTCTGTCCCAGCATTTTTCGATAGGGGGTACTTCTCGACAGAACACCGGCATTACCACTAGCCAAACTAGGCAGCTGCCTAGGGCACCTGGCCACTGGTGATCCTATTCCCTCTCTACCTCTGTCCAATGTCAGAGGCGCTGGCGCCGCATTTATGGGTGCTGATGTTACTGCATTTATGGGTGCTGGTGAGGCCACATTTATGGGTGCTGATGTTACTGCATTTATGGGTGCTGGTAAGGCTGCATTTATGGGTGCTGATGTTGCTGCATTTATGGGTGCTGATGTTGCTGCATTTATGGGTGCTGATGTTGCTGCATTTATGGGTGCTGATGTTGCTGCATTTATGGGTGCTGATGTTACTGCATTTATGGGTGCTGATGTTACCGTATTTATGGGTGCTGATGTTACCGTATTTATGGGTGCTGATGTTACTGCATTTATGGGTGCTGGTAAGGCCGCATTTATGGGTGCTGATGTTGCTGCATTTATGGGTGCTGGTAAGGCTGCATTTATGGGTGCTGATGTTACTGCATTTATGGGTGCTGGTAAGGCTGCATTTATGGGTGCTGATGTTGCTGCATTTATGGGTGCTGATGTTGCTGCATTTATGGGTGCTGATGTTACTGCATTTATGGGTGCTGGTAAGGCCGCATTTATGGGTGCTGATGTTACTGCATTTATGGGTGCTGGTAAGGCCGCATTTATGGGTGCTGGTAAGGCCGCATTTATGGGTGCTGATGTTACCGTATTAATGGGTGCTGATGTTACTGCATTTATGGGTGCTGGTAAGGCCGCATTTATGGGTGCTGATGTTACCGTATTTATGGGTGCTGATGTTACCGTATTTATGGGTGCTGATGTTACCGTATTTATGGGTGCTGATGTTACTGCATTTATGGGTGCTGGTAAGGCCGCATTTATGGGTGCTGATGTTGCTGCATTTATGGGTGCTGGTAAGGCCGCATTTATGGGTGCTGATGTTGCTGCATTTATGGGTGCTGGTAAGGCCGCATTTATGGGTGCTGATGTTGCTGCATTTATGGGTGCTGGTAAGGCCGCATTTATGGGTGCTGATGTTGCTGCATTTATGGGTGCTGGTAAGACCGCATTTATGGGTGCTGATGTTACTGCATTTATGGGTGCTGGTAAGGCCACATTAATGGGTGCTGATGTTGCTGCATTTATGGGTGCTGGTAAGGCCGCATTTATGGGTGCTGATGTTACTGCATTTATGGGTGCTGATGTTACTGCATTTATGGGTGCTGGTAAGGCCGCATTTATGGGTGCTGATGTTACTGCATTTATGGGTGCTGGTAAGGCCACATTAATGGGTGCTGATGTTGCTGCATTTATGGGTGCTGGTAAGGCCGCATTTATGGGTGCTGATGTTGCTGCATTTATGGGTGCTGGTAAGGCCGCAAATGTTTTCTCAGGGGCACAGTTTCAGTGCTTGCCATAGGCGCCATTTTCACTAGATACGCCTCTGCATCACATACATCACATACATCAAATACAAACACGTGGGCTGGATGCGAGAGGTGACTCAGCAGGATGAGTGTGCCAGGACAGGTAGATGTGTCTCATCTCTGCTTCCTTTCACTACTCTGCCTTTTTACACATATCATAGATGAGAAGAGGGTACAGCAGTGGAGCAGATGAGCAGAGGTGTACAAAGGTGGGGAAAATTAGCAGGAGGGGTTCAGAGATGGAACAGAAGGGCAGGAGGGTACAGCGGTGGGGCAGACGTTCAGGGAGGTACCGTGGTGGAAGAGATGAGAAGGGGTTCAGCAGTGGGACAGAAGAGCAGGGGGGTACAGTGTTGGGGCGGATGAGCAGGGGGGTTAAGTGTTGGTGGGTATGAGCAGGGGGGTTAAGCTTTGGGCCGGATGAGCAGTCAGGTTCAGTGTTAAGCCAGATGAGCAGGTGGGTTCAGTGTTGGGCCAGATGAGCAGGGGGGTTCAGTGTTGGGCCAGATGAGCAGGGGGGTTCAGTGTTGGGCCAGATGAGCTGGGGGGTTCAGTTTTGGGCCAGGTGAGCAGGGGGGGTTCAGTGTTGGGCCAGATGAGCAGGGGGGTCAGTGTTGGGCCAGATGAGCATAGGGGTTTAGTGTTGGGGCAGAAAAGCAGGGGGGTAGAGCAGTGGGGCAGATGTGAAAGGAGGTGTATTGGTGGGACAGATGAGCAGGGGGTTACAGTGGTGGGGCACAAGAGCAGGGGGTACAGAGGTGAGACAGATGTGCAGGAGGTACATTGGTGGGGCAGATGATAAGCGGGTTACAGTGGTGGGCAGATGAGCAGATGGGTTCAGTGTTAGGACAGATGAGAAGGTGATTCAGTAGTGAGACAGAAGAGCATGGGGATACGGCGGTGGAGCAGATGTGCATGGAGGTACAGTGGTGGGGCAGATGAGAAAAGTGTGCACATTGATGGGGCAGATGAGCAGGGGGGTTACAGTGGTGGGACAGAAGAGCAAGTAGGTACAGTGGTGGGAGGGATGAGAAAGGGGTTTGACGGTGGGACAGAAAAGCAGGGGGTACAGTGATGGGGCAGATGAGCAGGGGGGTTCAGTGTTGGGGCAGAGGAGAAAGGAGGTACATTGGTGGGACAGGTGAGCAGGGGGTTACAGCGGTGGGGCAGAGGAGCAGGGAGGTACAGAGGTGGGGCAGAGGAGCAGGGGGGTACAGAGGTGGGGCAGATGTGCAGAGGAGAAAGGAGGTACATTGGTGGAACACATGAGCAGGGGGGTTACAGTGATGGGGCAGATGAGCAGGGTAGTCCAGTGGTGGAGCAGATGTGCAGGGTAATACAGTGGTGGGGCAGATGTGCAGGGTGTTACAGTGGTGGGGCAGATGAGCAGGGTAGTATAGTGGTGGGGCAGATGAGCAGGGTAGTACAGTGGTGGGGCAGATGAGCAGGGTAGTACAGTGGTGGAGCAGATGTGCAGGGTAGTACAGTGGTGGGGCAGATGAGCAGGGTAGTACAGTGGTGGGGCAGATTTTCAGGGGGGGGGGCAGTGATGTGAAGGTGCATGAATTGGGGCTGATCTGAGGCGTGAGAATTCAGAATGTTCATTTCTCACTACTAGAGTAGTTTACAGGATTTACTTTATTAAAAATCCTTTTCGCGATTGAGAGCGTGAAGTTGACATTTTTTAGTTATAAAATCGGCACACTCAATTGCTTTGAAAACATTTTTCGGCACACTGTGCTCAATAGGTTGCCTCCCCCTGCCTTAGAGGCAGCTTAAGATACCGAAGGAGGAGCGAAGGGGTCAAGAGAAAAGAAGAAAAAAGGGGGGGGGAGTAGCAGTAAGCAGAATAAGACTAAAGCAGCCAATAAATGATTCCCACCTTCATACAGTCGAGGTAGATGAGGAAATCCTCTCACTGAGCTATTGTGTTTTGACAGCGGAAAGACTTCTGTCATGAGAATACACTGTTCAGCTCTGCCAGCTATAGCACGTGGAGATGATCGAACTACATTTATCTGACAGGCTGATTGTACAGAAGTCAGAAGGGGTCCCTGGAAGGATAGTCCATAGAGAAGTGTTCCAGAGTATCAGCTCCGACTACAGCAGGCGCCATGTTGGAGTCCTGCATCTCATTAGAGCCAGGAGTGGTGGTAGCAAAAAAGTCAGCTACCAGGGAGCTGCGGGTGGTGGGTCCCAGTCTGGGTGGTGGGTCCCAGTCTGGATGGCAGGACACAGTCCGGGTGGTGGGTCCCAGTCCGGGTGGTGGGTCCTAGTAAGGGTGGTGGGTCCCAGTCTGGGTGGTGGGTCCCAGTCTGGGTGGTGGGTCCCAGTCAGGGTGGTGGGTCCCAGTCCGGGTGGTGGGTCCCAGTCCGGGTGGTGGGTCCCAGTCCGGGTGGTGGGTCCCAGTCCAGGTGGTGGGTCCCAATCTGGGTGGTGGGTCCCAATCTGGGTGGTGGGTCCCAATCTGGGTGGTGGGTCCCAGTCCAGGTGGTGGGTCCCAATCTGGGTGGTGGGTCCCAATCTAGGTGGTGGGTCCCAATCTGGGTGGTGGGTCCCAGTCCAGGTGTATTCTTGTTTTTAGGAATGTGGGAAAGCCTTTGAGAATAGTGTTCAGCCAGACTTGCAGGTATGCAGGAACAGAGTTGACAAAGATAACGACCTCATTCTGTCATCGCAAGACGACGCTCCCTGCAATTACATTTTTTTTTACTTTTATAAATAATTAAAAATAAATGTAATGCTTTTATATAGGTGTAAGATTTGTGCATTTACATGTCACAAATATCTCTACTCTCTTTCCATATATGAGGTTCTTAAAATATTTAAATGAGGATATAGAAATGCAATAGGTGAATTATCTCTTCTGATTTCCCAATATATATTTCTATCTATCTTCTAATTAAAATATCACTTTAGGTAACTATGGATATCTCCATTAAAGTGCACATGTCTAAAATGTTACCTTCAAAAACTAATGAAGCTATTCGCGGTATTACAGCGTTTACAATCAGACACTGATGTCACCTCCACCCATGCTTTCCCCAGTGCTGCCATCTTTTTTCTTTTTAATGAATTGCTGCCCATGTTCTGCTTTTTATCCACAATCATAACATTATCCACAGAGTGCCATTAACATTTCCAGACCCGCATACCATGGCCATGACTTCCTCGCTCTCCGCACTTTGATCTCCAACAGCAATAAAGACAAGAGAAGTTATTCTTAGCCCTTCTGTTGATAGATTTCTTTATTGTACTACACAGCACAGTAGCTATGAAATCACAATTAGAGGGCGTTTAGGTAATGAATATTTACATCAATCCTGCCAAAATAAAATTGGTTGCTTTGCCTCTAGTTGGTTTGCAGGGGATACGCAAAAATTCTGTAACAGCAGAGTGTTTTTTTTGTGTGTGTATATATATATATATATATATACAGTATCTCACAAAAGTGAGTACACCCCTCACATTTTTGTAAATATTTTATTATATCTTTTCATGTGACAACACTGAAGAAGTGACACTTTGCTACAATGTAAAGTAGTGAGTGTACAGCTTGTATTGCCGCGTACACACGGTCGGAATTCTCGTCGGAAAAAGCTCTGATGGTTTTCCCGTCGGAATTCCGACGGAATTTCGCTCAAACTGTCTTGCCTACACACGGTCACACCAAATTCCGATGGTCAATAACACCACGGCATAAAACACATTCAACGTCACTATAAAAGGCAAGATTAATGCTTCCGAGCATGCGTCGAATTGTTTCCGAGCATGCGTCGGAATTTTGCGTGTTGGAATTGCATACACACGATCGGAAAACCCAGAACAAAAATGTTCTTCCAAGCTATCATCAGGATCATTGAGGAGGAAGAGGATAGTCAGTCAACATAACAGGACAGTCACTCAGCATCAGCATAGGCAGTCTTGAAGGGATGAGACATTTCAAAATAAATTATTCTGTTATATCAGGTGCCTGGTAGCTGGTGGTGATCCAAGACTGATTCATCTTTATAAAGGTCAGTCGATCAACCGAGTCGGTGGACAGGCGCACCCTGTGATCGGTGACAAAGCCTCCAGCAGCACTGAATGTGCATTCCGAAAGAACACTGGATGCAGGACAGGCCAGTAGCTCAATTGCATACTGTGCCAGCTCTGGCCAGTGATCCATCCCCAAGACCCAGTAAGCCAGAGGATTTTCGGTGGGAAAGGTGTCCAAGTCTGACCTTGCCCCTAGGTATTCCTGCACCATGTATATCAGACGCTGGCGATGGTTGCTGGAACCGATCATACCTTGGGGCTGCGGACTAAAAAATTGTCTGAACGCATCGGTCAGATGTCCACCTTTCCCACCGCTCCTTCTGCTACTGACCGAAGCCTCAGCAACTCGTCGTCCAGGACCAGGAGTTTGTAACCTCCCAGTCTCTGGGAACGCGTTGCACAGACCTTTCTGCAAGGCCTCCCGGAGATGTCTCATCCTCTGCTCCCTCTGCGACGGCAAGATAAGGTCAGCAACCTTACCCTTGTACCGTTGATCAAGGAGAGTGGCCAGCCAGTAATGGTCCCTCTCCTTGATCCGAAGAATACGAGGATCCTTCCACAGGCTTTGCAGGATCAGGGAGGCCATGCAACGTAGGTTAGCTGAGGCATTCGGTCTAGAGTCTTCTTGGTCACTGAGGACGACATGATCCGCAGCCACCTCCTCCCAGCCACGTACAAGTCCACTGGTTTCTTGGGACTGTAAATCATCCCTAAAAGACTGCTGCTGCTGATCCTGAGTGCCAGGCTCCACCTCCATGCTGACACAATCCTCCTCCTCCTCCTCATCCTCTTCCTGTGTGATGGGTGGGACAGAAGGAACACTGTCTGGATAAAGGGGGCCTTGAGAGGCAAGGAAGTCCTCCTCTTCCTGCCTCTGTTCTGCCTCAAGTGCCCTGTCCATTATTCCATGCAGCGTATGCTCCAACAGGTGGACAAGAGGTACAATGTCACTGATGCATGCACTGTCACTGCTCACCATCCTTGTGGCCTCCTCAAATGGTGACAGGACAGTGCATGCATCCCTGATCATGCTCCACTGGCGTGGGGAAAAAAATCCGAGCTCACCTGACCCTGTCCTGGTGCCGTAGTCACACAGGTACTCATTGATGGCCCTCTGCTGCGTGTGCAGTCGCTGCAGCATGGCCAACGTTGAGTTCCACCTGGTGGGCATGTCACATATAAGGCGGTTCTTGGGCAGGTTCAACTCCTTTTGCAGCTCAGCCAGCCGAGCACTGGCATTATATGATCTGCGGAAATGCACACAGACTTTTCTGGCCTGCCTCAGGACATCCTGTAAGCCTGGGTACCTGCCCAAGAACCGCTGCACCACCAGGTTAAGGACGTGAGCCATACAGGGCACATGGGACAGCTGTCCATCTCGCAGGGCAGAGAGGAGGTTGGTGCCATTGTCACAAACCACCTTTCCTGGCCTAAGCTGGCGTGGCGTCAACCACCTCTCGGCCTGCCCCTGCAGAGCTGACAGAACCTCTGCCCCAGTGTGGCTCCTGTCCCCCAAACACACCAGCGCAAGCACAGCATGGCATCTTTTTGCCTGCGTACTTGCGTAGCCCCTTGGACGCCTACGGAGCACCGCTGGTTCCGAGGACAGAGCACTCGAACAGGCCATGGAGGAAGAAGAAGAGTAGGGGGTGGAGGAGAGAGGTGTGTCACAACCAGTAGTAGCATTTTGGAGGCGTGGTGGCAGAACAACCTCCAACACTACTGCACCTTGTCCTGCATCCTTCCCAGCTGCCAAAAGAGTGACCCAATGGGGCGTGAAAGATAGGTAACGTCCCTGTCCATGCCTGCTGGACCATGATTCAAAGGTAATATGCACCTTACTGCCCTGTCCAGCGAGGCATGGACATTGCCTTCCACATGCCGGTAGAAAGCCGGAATCGCCTTCCGTGAGAAAATGTGGCGTTTGAGAACCTGCCACTGAGGAACCATACCAATCTACCAACTGAAAAGGCAGCAGTTGAAGTGCTAGCAATTTAGCCAAGCTAGCATTCAACCGCTGGGCATGTGGATGGCTGGGAGTAAACTTCTTTCGACGGTCCAGCAGCTGGGGCAGGGAAATTTGCCTGGTACAATCGGACGTCGGTGTACTGCTAGCAGAGTGCCCGCAAGTACTTGGCTGTGACACACCTAATTCTACATCTTCATTCCTCTCACTGCAGCTTTCAGAGAGGACTGAAGATATAGTGGGGTTGGAGATCCCAGCTGATGAGGAGCAAGGAGAGGTCCGCTTTGTTCTTTGGTGTGGGTCTTTAATGTGCGCTTGCCAACGAGCTGCATGGCAGGTCAACATATGTCTGGTCATGCTTGTGGTGCCCAAGTGGCTGATGTTTTGGCCACGTGAGATACGCTTGAGACATATGTTGCAAATAGCAGTGGTGCGATCTGATGCACTTGTCTCAAAAAAGGCCCACATCAAAGAACTTTTGTAATAACGTGCAGAGGCAGCGCCCTGTACAGGCGGAGCTTTGCGGTGTGATTCAGTTGGTGTGCTGGCCTCAAGCTGGCCCCCGGAGGGCATCCTGCCTCGTTGGAGATGTGCCTCCTCCTACTCCTCCTCCTCTCTCTGTTCAGGCACCCACGTGGAGTCAGTGACCTCATCGTCCCCTCCCTCTTCACCACTGGAGCAAACCTGGCAGTAAGATGCAGCTGGTGGAACATGACTGCCAGATTGCTGTCCTTGAGCATCCCCTCTCTCTGCGCTCACGCTAATGCCTTCCTCTAGCTGGGTATCATCATCGGAGCCTTCAAAACGCTGGGCATCCTCCTGGAGCATGTACCCAACACTGTGCTCAAACAGTTCGGGGGACTCCTCAGGAGGACATGGTGGGTCTAGGGAAGGGGTGCCTGATGATGACATTGAGTACGCGTTGGCAGCTGCTTTTCCAGTACCCTAAGCCTGGGTGAGAGAGGATGAGGAGGATGAGGAGGGCTTGGTCATCCACTCTACCAAGCCTTCGGCATGATGCAGCTCAACATGTCCAGCTGCCGAAAATAAGGACACGCGTGTCCCATGGCCACGTGCTGATGACAATGCACCGCGTCCATGACCAGCACTGTTGTCTCTAGACACAGAGCCTGCTTGCTCTGTTTTGTGACTGTCTGCCTCTCCTTGTTGGTCTTCCAGACATTGTAATGGGTAGTGTATATTGTCACACAGCACACACACTAACTCCTGCAGATGGATGCCTTAGATGACAACAGGCCAGAAGGGCAGATACAGGGTAAGGTGGTTTAGTGTGCTGTCTTATAGTCACAGAGCACACACACACACGCACTAACTCCTGCAGATGGCTGGCTGGCTGGCTCTCTGCCTTAGATGACAACAGGCCAGAAGGGCAGATACAGGGTAAGGTGGTTTATTGTGCTGTCTTATAGTCACAGAGCGCACACACACACACTATTTCCTGCAGATGGCTGGGTGTCTGGCTGGCTGCCTTAGATGACACCTGGCCAGAAGGGCAGATACAGGGTTAAGTGGTTTAGTGTGCTTTATTATAGTCACAGAGCACACACACACACTATCTCCTGCAGATGGCTGGCTGCCTTAGATGACACCTGGCCAGAAGGGCAGATACAGGGTTAAGTGGTTTAGTGTGCTTCTTATAGTCACAGAGCACACACAAACACACTATCTCCTGCAGATGGCTGGCTGCCTTAGATGAAACCTGGCCAGAAGGGCAGATACAGGGTTAAGTGGTTTAGTGTGCTTTCTTATAGTCACAGAGCACACACACACACTATCTCCTGCAGATGGCTGGCTGGCTGCCTTAGATGACACCTGGCCAGAAGGGCAGATACAGGGTTAAGTGGTTTAGTGTGCTTTCCAATAGTCACAGAGCAAACACACACTATCTCCTGCAGATGGCTGGCTGGCTGGCTGCCTTAGATGACACCTGGTCAGAAGGGCAGATACAGGGTTAAGTGGTTTAGTGTGCTTTCTTATAGTCACAGAGCACACACACACACACACACTATCTCCAGCAGATGGCTGGCTGGCTGCCTTAGATGACACCTGGCCAGAAGGGCAGATACAGGGTTAAGTGGTTTAGTGTGCTTTCTTATAGTCACAGAGCACACACACACACTAACTCCTGCAGATGGCTGGCTGGCTGGCCGGCTGCCTGGCTGGCTGCCTTAGATGACATCTGGCCAGAAGGGCAGATACAGGGTTAAGTGGTTTAGTGTGCTTTCTTATAGTCACAGAGCACACACACACACACACACAAACTCCTGCAGATGGCTGGCTGACTGACGGCCTTAGATGACAACAGGCCAGAAGGGCAGATACAGGGTGATGTGGTTTATTGTGCTGTCTTATAGTCACAGAGCACACACACACACTATCTCCTGCAGATGGCTGGCTGGCTAACTGGCTGGCTGCCTTAGATGACACCTGGCCAGAAGGGCAGATACAGGGTTAAGTGGTTTAGTGTGCTTTCTTATAGTCACAGAGCACACACACACACACACACACACACTATCTCCTGCAGATGGCTGGCTGGCTGGCTGGCTGCCTTAGATGACACCTGGCCAGAAGGGCAGATACAGGGTTAAGTGGTTTAGTGTGCTTTCTTATAGTCACAGAGCACACACACACACACACACACTATCTCCTGCAGATGGCTGGCTGCCTTAGATGACACCTGGCCAGAAGGGCAGATACAGGGTTAAGTGGTTTAGTGTGCTTTCTTATAGTCACAGAGCACACACACACACACACACTAACTCCTGCAGATGGCTGGCTGCCTTAGATGACAACAGGCCAGAAGGGCAGATACAGGGTAAGGTGGTTTATTGTGCTGTCTTATAGTCACAGAGCACACACACACTATCTCCTGCAGATGGCTGGTTGGCTGACTGCCTTAGATGACACCTGGCCAGAAGGGCAGATACAGGGTAAAGTGGTTTAGTGTGCTTTCTTATAGTCACAGAGCACACACACACACACTATCTCCTGCAGATTGCTGGCTGGCTGCCTTAGATGACACCTGGCCAGAAGGGCAGATACAGATTTAAGTGGTTTAGTGTGCTTTCTTATAGTCACAGAGCGCACACACACACACACACTAACTCCTGCAGATGGCTGGCTGGCTGGCTGGCTGCCTTAGATGACAACAGGTCAGAAGGGCAGATACAGGGTAAGGTGGTTTATTGTGCTGTCTTATAGTCACAGAGCACACACACACACACACTATCTCCTGCAGATGGCTGGCTGCCTTAGATGACACCTGGCCAGAAGGGCAGATACAGGGTTAAGTGGTTTAGTGTGCTTTCTTATAGTCACAGAGCACACACACACTATCTTCTGCAGATGGCTGGCTGGCTGGCTGCCTTAGATGACACCTGGCCAGAAGGGCAGATACAGGGTTAAGTGGTTTAGTGTGCTTTCTTATAGTCACAGAGCACACACACTATCTCCTGCAGATGGCTGGCTGGCTGCCTTAGATGACACCTGGCCAGAAGGGAAGATACAGGATTAAGTGGTTTAGTGTGCTTTCTTATAGTCACAGAGCACACACACTATCTCCTGCAGATGGCTGGCTGGCTGGCTGGCTGCCTTAGATGACACCTGGCCAGAAGGGCAGATACAGGGTAAGGTGGTTTAGTGTGCTACTGCTGTGCTATACTAACACAGCACGCACACACAATGCAGATGGCTGGATTGGTAGAGATTGAGAACAGCACTGAGAAGAATAAACTATCCCTGCCTATTCTTTCCCTACACTAATCCCCAGAATCCACAAACAGAAATGAATCACAAGCAGATAATGTCACTGACACTGACTGTTCCTAACGCCGGAACACACTACATGAGGCCGCCGGCGCGGCGGCCTTATTTAGTGTGGGGCGTGTACTAAACCCCCTGAGCTATAATTGGCCACAGGCATTCTGCCTGTGGCCAATTATTGCTCTCCTCGCCACTGGCTCTATGATTGGCCAAGCATGCGGGGTCACAGTGCATGCTTGGCCAATCATCAGCCAGCAATGCACTGCGACTGGCGCAGTGCATAGTGAACCGTTCGCATCACACGAATTTGATGCGAACGGTCCACATAGTTCTGGCCTCGACGAGCGGACGAATGGCCGATGTTCGATTCGAACATGGGTTTGAATCGAACACCGGGCCCATCCCTAGTGTTCACAATGAGGCCACCAATGATCTTCATGTGTTAACAAGAGATCAGTGACAATCCAGAGTCTCTTCAGACAGATGCGTTCAGTGGAAGGAGTTTTTGTTTTAATTTGCCTGTGTGGTTAAAATTCTTTGTTCGTGTGATGAATGCACAGCCACAGGCAAGCCTATCCACTCACATCTCCGTCTCATACACATTCACATTAAGAACTTTATAATGAAGATGTTTTTCCCAGGATCTCTGCAGTGTATTAATGTGCTCAGACTGTTTATCTAATTCTGGAAGAATACCATGCTGAATAACAATGTGGGGTATATAAACAATACCTAATGGGTAAAATATTAAAATGCCTTGTTTAACCACAGCTTGCCTGTAATATAGAACTTATAATAAGCTCCACTCAGTAACTAGCATGCCATTTTCAGATGATGATTATGTCTTACTTAGGTCTCCAGCTTGAATCGATATTTTAGCTGTGAGAGGGCACCAGAAGTGAGAACCACTCATCAACCTCTCTAAGAATCCAGCGACAAGATGTCCAAATAGTCTTTTTTTTTTGTTTTTTTCATTCATCACACAACGTCTTTACCTAATGGAGATTGCACAACTAAGTTTGGTCCACGTTAGCTGTTGAATCACTCCTAGGCTCTAGTAGAGTTCCACCCAAAAAGAAAAAAAATTTCATTAATGTGCATGAAATAAATAAAAAAAAAAACATTTGGCCTGAGCAGGAAGGGGGTGAAAATGCCCTGTATTGAAGTGGTTAAAATCTTGGGGTTAAACACAGACTTATTCCTGAGCCCCGTGTGACTATCTTTCAATATTGCTCTTTCTAAAGGGTTTTGAGCATAATACTTTTTAATATTGAGTTTTCTAATACATTTCTAAATCCCTACATAGGTGTCAAACTTGTTGAGACCTTTCTTGGGAGCATTATCAAGAGTGATTAATTCTTCCCTAGTCAAATTTGTCCCACTGAGATTATAAATCCCTGAACCTAATTTTCCCACTTTGTTTTTCTGTTGTACCCTTCTGCCTGCTCTCCCCCCTCTTTTTCTATGCTTCTTCCTCCATGGGCAGGATCCACCCAACCCTTCCCTAAAAAGAGTCATCATACATAATGTCCTACAGGGGTACAGGGGGTCAGCAGGATGGAGGACAGGAGTCAGTAGGGCAGGGTACAGGGGTCAGCAGGAAGGAGGACAGGAGTCAGTAGGGAAGGGTACAGGGGTCAGCAGGACAGAGGACAGGAGTCAGTAGGGAAGGGTACAGGGGTCAGCAGGAAAGAGGACAGGAGTCAGTAGGGCAATGTACAGGGGGTCAGCAGGACAGAGGACAGGAGTCAGTAGGGAAGGGTACAGGGGGACAGCAGGACAGAGGACAGGAGTCAGTAGGACAGGGTACAAGGGTCAGCAGGATGGAGGACAGGAGTCAGTAGGGCAGGGTACAGGGGTCAGCAGGACAGAGGACAGGAGTCAGTAGGGAAGGGTACAGAGGTCAGCAGGATGGAGGACAGGAGTCAGTAGGGGGTCAAATCCCCCCCCCCCATTCTTCCTCTTAACCAAAAACCCCCCACATCCTCCTAGCACAAATACCCCCTCCCATTCCTCCTCTTTAAAAAAATACCCCCCACACACAAACCTCGCTCCTCCATACAACACATGACACGGTACGATCCATAGATCAGATTTTACACTGTATGATTACCGCCCCCATATTTCCTGCTGCTGGAAGATGAGCAGCTCTTGGAGGATATAGGGGGCATTAATCATACTGTGTACAGTCCAATCTATGGATCCGGTGTCACCTGCCATATGGAGGATCACTGGAATGACAGGAGAGGGAGAGCACATCGGCCAGGTATGCTATCCATGGGGGAGCACAGGTGAAATCTGGGGGGAGGGCACTGGTGAATTCTGGAAGGGGGGAGACAGCCCACCCCCATATATCCAGGCATGACATGACTCTCCCCACCTCACCCCCTCATGTCTGCATCACAGCCAAGGAGGAGGACGATTCGCAAGCCGATCTGCCATGCACTGTATATGAGCAGACGGGAGCCGCCATCTCTCACCGCCGGCTGCCTGTCACATATACACAGCAGTGCGGGACCCGAGACACCCCACACAAGGGGCAGGGCAAGTGTTACTGGTGTCTTCGCTACTGCATGCTCTGTTTAATTACAAGTGTAGCGGGGTCGTACCCCTTTTACTGGAAAAGACTACATTCCCCATAATCCCCCCTTTTAGGCTCCCGGGCTGCTTGTTTCCGCCCGAGAGGCTGCTGGGGGAGGTTATAAAAAGGAGGAGGAGAGACCGCCTCTTCCTCTTCTGACACTTCCTCTTCTGAGGCCTCACCTGACTGGTCTCCCTCTCATGACTGAGCTTGTGACGCGGAGACTTGTTCCTGAGGAGACACCTGTGCGGACCGGGACTGCTGAAGGCCTGAAGCCTGGGCCTTGCAGCAGGTGGAGAGAGACTCTCATCCCTCAGAGTCAGCAGCAGCGGAGCGGAGACTCTTCCCTACAGACGGTCGGTCGGAGCTGAGGACCGGAGCGCAGGGGCTGTGACGAGGAGACCAGACGCCGCCATTAGAGGACCGGAGCTGAGGACGGTACCCCAGGATTGGTGAGAGAGCCAGAAGGCTCATCCTGCATTGATACACACGTTTATGCCTATTGAACTGCCAAGGCACAATTTACCTCAGAGCAGCAAATGTTACTTTTGTGGATTACAAATACACCATTTAAAGCTACATGTGCACCACCTCTACAGATTCATTGCCGGTGAAGAACACTGTACTTGTACAAGGACTGAGCTCTATTTCTAGGGATCAGGCCTGGTCCGTTAGGTAGGCGCAGATAGATTTATTGCACCTCAGGGGTGCATAGCAGACGGTCGCCACACTTGGCGCTCCGTTTCCCCATTGCTAGTTGGTTACATACATGTGTACAGGTTAGAGTGCATTTTGCAGTATTGTAAGTCAAATGTTTGATGCATGTTACTATTTCTTTTCCTTACTGCCAAAGTAAAGCCGGTTATTCTTATCTCAGCAGTCTGCTTGTGAGTTCATACCCATTACACTTAGAGTATAAGATATAAGTATATAAGTATAAGATATATTTTTATGTGCATAGATACATACCCCTTGACTAACTGTGCCAGAGCGGGTAGAGCAAATTGCCGGGGGTTGGTGGAGCTGTACTCAGGGACCCAAAACAAACCAGCGGCTCTCTTAACTGGGGGTAGCGCTACACGTGGGGGCTCGTCCGGGATCCTGAGTCAGCGGGAAAAGCTGCCAGAAGGTACCGGCATGGACCCAACAGAAGTGGGACGGTGGTCCGCAACATGGGCCACTGATCCAGCCGCAGCAGCAGTTATCGAACTGCCAGGGATATGGCAGAGAGAGGCAGTCAAGCAGCTCATAATGTCCCTATCCCCATGCCAAAAGTCATGGATAATGGACATGAGAAATGATGCCGGGCATACATACGCCCTAATAGAATGGCAGGAAGAGACTCCAGAGCAGTTCAGGAGCCAAAGCATACAGGCACCGAATGGTCAGGCCTATCAAGTGCTGCATGCGCTGCCGCGCAAGGGAGACTGTTCTCCTATGAAAGCCATGCTATCCCCAAAGAAGGAAGAGCAGAAGGGCGCGGAAAGTCCCGCACCCGCACAGACTACTCTTAGTGCAGAACTGTGTGCTGTCCTAGGGGAGATTGTGACTCAGTGCAGAAGAGACCCCGGGGATTACCCAATGTCGGGATACAGGAAACTCCGGATGTTTTCAGGGAGGACACCTGTACCCTCGGGAGAAGAGGGATTTGAAGAGTGGTTAGATGGTGCCACGCAGGCCTTAGAAGAATGGGAGGTCTCAGAAGGCAGAAAGAAGCAAAGGATTGTTGAGAGCCTAAAAGGGCCTGCCTTAGAGGCCATACGCAATCTGAAGACAAGCAAAAAGGATTGCACTGCCCAGGACTACATAGACATCCTGGAAGGTGTGTTTGGTGGGACAGAAAAAGTCACAGAACTTACCTATCAACTGGAACACTGTTACCAGAAGACAGGGGAGAAGCTGTCAGAGTACATGGGACGTATAGACAAGATCCTGCATAGGATTATCCTGAAGAAGGGGATAGATCCAGGGAAGGTAGATGAAGCCCGTGCCCAGCAGGTGATGAGGGGAGCCCAACCCCTGGACCCTGTCGCACTAATTCTACGCACCCGGCAGGATGGGAAGAGCCTGGACTACCCTGACCTCATCCGAATGGTCAGAGAAGAAGAGGCCATGTTGGAAGAGAAAAGGGAGAGGCAAGTGATGGGGTCTACAAAGCTTCCAGTGGCCACGGTCAGGTCGGCCTTAACCCCTGAAAGAGACACAGAGGTAGATGCCCTGAAGTTGCAGATGTCCCAGATGATGGGGATACTGACATCTCTAGTGGCGAAAGAGACGCCCAGTCCCAAGAAAGAAACAAGCAGGAGGGAATTGTTTCCAGCTGTTTCAGCACCAGCATCCCCACCTGACTACGGTGAGATGATCTGTTTTAATTGTGGAGGAATTGGTCATATTGCAGCTGTATGTGCCAGTCCCAAGAAGAAGAAAACAGAAAGCCGCCAGCCGGCGGGAAACGCCAAAGGGCCCCGGTGAAGGAGTCAACCGGGTGCCCATCACCTTCAGTGAGCTCCAAGAAGCATAGCAGGAAGAGAAAGCGAGGAGATCAAACCCCTCAAAAGGGGCCCAGGGATCCTCAACCAAGGTGCACTCCAGAGAAAGGGGGCAAGACCCCTCCGAAGAGACACAGCACTCCCAAACGTGAACTCTTCAAAGTGAGAGATAACAATGTCCCTCAACGGGTTCACACTCCCACTAAGAGGGAGAAAATTAATGCATACCAGGCTCAAGAAAGGATCAAGCGCAAATCCAGTGCTGGTAAAGAAAAGAGTCCAAAGAAGAGGACAGAGTCAACTCGGCCCTACCCAGAAGAGCTGGTTGGCCCATCTCCTACTGTACCTATCCAAGTGGAAGGAGTGTACACGAAGGCCCTCCTAGACACTGGAGCCCAAGTGACCCTATTGTACAGGGACTTCTACGACAGATACCTGAGTCATCTGCCCATACAGAAGATAGAAGAGTTGGAGATAAGGGGATTGGGAACTCAGAGTTTCCCCTATGATGGATACTTACCCATACGATTGACGTTTGACCCATCCGTAGCTGGGAAGTCTGAAGTGTTCGACACCTTAGCAGTGGTGTGTAGGGACGAACACGGATCTAGTCAGAAGGCTTCTGACCCCCCTGGTGAAGAAAGAGAATCTTTCACCTCCCAAGATCCATCCCATGCTGAAGGCAGCCTATCAGCGGTTGGTCCTAGAGCAGAAGACCCCAAGTGAGGGGATAGGAAGGGTATGGAGGCTTGGAAAAGAAGGAGCAGTGTTACAGCCTGGAGAGGTGACCTGCATGAGAGCCACGGTGAAACTTACTTGGGAGCAGCCTGGCCCATTTGTAATGTTGGAACCTGACCCAATGGAGGGTCACTCAGGTCTGGAAGTGATACCAGAAGTAATCTCATTGAAGGACCTGAAGAAGGCAAGAGGAAGAGTCCCTGTCAGTGTGAGGAACCCCACGGAGCAGCCCGTGGAGATCCCTGCCAGGATGCTTCTGGGACAGGTGAGTCCTGCTGTCCCAGTTGGCTGGTCAGAAGTGAAGGGGACGGGTGAAGGAGAAGATGTTTGGAAGAAACTCTCCATGGAAAACCCAAACCTACCTGGAGCTTGGAAAGAGAGAGCCAAGGCCCAGCTGACCAACCAGATGGGAGAAGATTTTCTCTAAAGATGAGTTTGATGTGGGATGTGCGAGGAGTGCCACCCATCGAATCCGCATGCAAGAGGACAAGCCATTCAGAGAGAGAGTAAGGCGGGTCCCGCTAGCAGATCTGGAGGATCTGAGGGAGCAGCTTGCGGAACTGAAGAAGATGGGAGTGATTAGGGAGTCCAGAAGCCCCTATGCCTCCCCAATAGTGGTGGTCAGGAAGAAGAATGGGTCATTGAGGCTCTGCATTGACTACAGAACTCTCAACAGGAGGACCATTCCTGACCAGTACACCACGCCAAGGATAGAGGATGCCTTACAGAGTTTATCTGGAGCTAAGTGGTTCAGTGTGATGGACCTTAAGAGTGGGTACTACCAAATCCCCATGCATCCAGAAGATAGAGAAAAGACTGCCTTCATAACCCCAGTAGGATTCTTTGAGTTCAACAGGATGCCTCAGGGCCTATCTGGAGCTCCTGCTAAATTTCAACGCCTTATGGAAAGGACAGTTGGAGACATGAACCTCATAGAAGTCCTTGTGTACCTGGACGATGTCATTGTCTTTGGAAAGACTTTGGAAGAACATGAAGCCAGATTGGAGAAAGTACTGAAGAGGCTCAGTGAAGAGGGGCTCAAACTTTCTCCCGAGAAGTGTCGGTTCTATCAGTCTTCTGTGAACTATCTGGGACACATAGTGTCTGAAAAAGGAGTGGCTACAGACCCTGAGAAGTTGGAGGCAGTTACCTCGTGGCCAAGGCCCACAACAGTTACAGAACTTCGGTCTTTCTTGGGGTTCTGCTCCTACTACCGCAGGTTTGTGGATGGGTTTGCCCGCATTGCCAAACCCCTCAACGAGCTGCTCAAGACAGAAGGAGAGGAAGATGGATTGGGGCCTAGGAGGTCCCATGAGTCGGTCCAAGACCAATGGAACTCAAGGTGTGAAGAAGCTTTCAGAACCTTGAAGAGAAGTCTCACCACAGCCCCAGTTTTGGCCTACGCTGATCCCACTAGACCATATGAGCTACATGTTGATGCCAGCCATGAGGGCCTAGGTGGAGTACTCTACCAGGAGTATGAAGACCAGCTACGACCAGTGGCCTATGTGAGCCGGAGCCTGACCCCCTCCGAGAAGAACTATCCCACCCACAAGTTGGAGTTCTTAGCCCTCAAATGGGCAGTTGTTGACAAATTTAGAGACTATTTGTATGGGGCCGAGTTTACTGTAAAGACAGATAACAACCCCTTGACCTATCTATTCACCACCGCCAAGCTGGATGCAACTGGACACAGATGGTTGGCGGCGTTGTCTGGATTCAATTTCAGCCTCAAGTACAGACCAGGGGCTGGAAATAGGGATGCAGATGCCCTGTCCCGAAGATCCCATGTCATGGTCGATGACTGGGAAGACTGGACCCAAGTGGCACCAGAAGGAGTGCGAGCCCTTTGTCAGGGGGCTGAACTCCAAGCCAGAGGAGGATCCAGAGCTGAAGAGATAGGAGTTACCACAGTGGGAGTCCCAAAGTGTTACTGTGGGGTAACTCAATTAGAAGAAGAGTGCCTACCGAAGCTGTCCAAGAAGGAGTTAAGGTGTGACCAATTGGAAGACCCCATGGGGAGATTGGTCCTGGAAGCCCTGGAAGACAAGAGTCCAGAGGGACTTCGCCTTCACCCTTCCAAAGAAGCTCGCCTACTGAGGAGAGAGTTGGACAAGTTACAGGTGCATCAGGGGGTAGTCTACCGAAGGGGCCCCTCTGATAGCCCCGAAGACAAGTGGCAGCTGTTTCTCCCCGAAAAGCATCGAGAGACTGTGCTGATTGCCTTACATGACCAGCATGGTCACTTGGGAGCAGAGAGAACCTTCCAACTTGTCAGAGACCGGTTTTATTGGCCCTGCATGAGGACCGAAGTGGAGGAGTATTGCCATTCCTGTGCAAGATGCATTCAGAGGAAGACTTTACCCCATCAAGCTGCCCCAATGGGCCATCTACAGAGTCAAGGCCCAATGGATCTGGTATGCATTGATTTTCTCTGCCTTGAACCCGATTTGAGTGGATTGGGAAATGTTCTGGTGGTAACCGACCATTTCACCCGTTATGCTCAGGCTTTCCCAACCAAGGACCAGAAGGCCTCTACAGTAGCCAAGGTACTTTTGGAGAAGTACTTTGTTCACTATGGACTGCCACAGAGAATCCATTCAGACCAAGGAAGGGACTTTGAGAGTCGCCTGATCAGGAAGCTACTAGATTCTCTGGGAGTAGAGAAGACTAGAACTACACCCTATCACCCTCAAGGTGATGCCCAGCCTGAAAGGTTCAACAGGACCCTATTGAACATGTTGGGAACTTTGGAAACAGAGAAGAAGCAACATTGGAGTCAACACATATCAGCTCTGGTGCATGCCTACAACTGCACCACAAGTGATGTGACAGGTTTTTCCCCTTACCGACTTATGTTTGGGAGAGAAGCAAGATTGCCAGTGGATTTGGCCTTCGGCATTTCCTTAGACCATGCCTCTGCTGCCTCCCACAAAGGATATGTGGACAGACTGAGGCGCAGTCTGAAGATAGCTTATGAGAAAGCTCAAGCGGCCTCTAACCAGAGAGGGGCCCGAAATAAGAGGAACTTTGATTTGAAAGTTAGAGTACAGGACCTACAGCCTGGGGACCGTGTACTGTTGCGCAACCTAGGGATCCCTGGAAAACACAAGATTGCTGATAGATGGAGATCAGAACCATATATCATCTGTAGAAAACTTCCAGGATTGCCTGTCTACAAGTTGAAGCCAGAAGGAAGAGTGGGGCCTTTGAAGACCTGGCATAGGAATCACTTGCTCCCACTCACTGAAGCAGTCAGAATACCTCCAGCAAGAGACTTACCTGAATCTGTTTCCATTCTGGATACCCCCAGGCCTAACACTAGGTCTCAAACATCCCAAGCTAGGGATGGACAGGACCCCCAACCAGAGGAAGAAAGAGGAGAACTTGAATGGCTATGGCCTTCCTCAACTCCAGGAAATTCTGCCATAGATCTTCCACCTACTGAAGATGTGGAAGATAGCACATTGAACCCAGAAGCCACAGAGTTTGTGCCATTCAGTGTTGTGCCTGAGTGCTGGGAAGATATCCCTGGTCTCTACTCAGAAGAAGAAGAAGTAGATGTTCCAGAACCAGAGATGTTGCCAGAATGTGTTCCTGAAGAAGTCCCAAGAGAACAGAGAGCTCGCAGAGTTGTGAAGCCTCCCAAGAAGTTAACTTACCCCAAGATGGGAGAAAGTTCAGAGGACTCTGTTACCACAGCAAGGAGAAGTGCTGAAAGCCCTGACCCATCCACTGTTCATTTGGTGGAGGGCAACCCCAGCTCACTCTCTGGCACAGTTAAACAGGTCGCCCACACTGAAGTGACCTGTAGACAGGACAGCTCCCCATCTTATGCCAATTGGTGGGAAGCTCCCCTGTCCAAGTTATGTGAACGTGTTGTTACCAAGGACGCTTGTAGTTTGAACACTGTCTTTGGGGACCAAAGATTCAAAGTGGGGGGAGTGTGTAGCGGGGTCGTACCCCTTTTAAGGGAAAAGACTACATTCCCCATAATCCCCCAGGCTCCCGGGCTGCTTGTTTCCGCCCGAGAGGCTGCTGGGGGAGGTTATAAAAAGGAGGAGGAGAGACCGCCTCTTCCTCTTCTGACACTTCCTCTTCTGAGGCCTCACCTGACTGGTCTCCCTCTCATGACTGAGCTTGTGACGCGGAGACTTGTTCCTGAGGAGACACCTGTGCGGACCGGGACTGCTGAAGGCCTGAAGCCTGGGCCTTGCAGCAGGTGGAGAGAGACTCTCATCCCTCAGAGTCAGCAGCAGCGGAGCGGAGACTCTTCCCTACAGACGGTCGGTCGGAGCTGAGGACCGGAGCGCAGGGGCTGTGACGAGGAGACCAGACGCCGCCATTAGAGGACCGGAGCTGAGGACGGTACCCCAGGATTGGTGAGAGAGCCAGAAGGCTCATCCTGCATTGATACACACGTTTATGCCTATTGAACTGCCAAGGCACAATTTACCTCAGAGCAGCAAATGTTACTTTCTGTGGATTACAAATACACCATTTAAAGCTACATGTGCACCACCTCTACAGATTCATTGCCGGTGAAGAACACTGTACTTGTACAAGGACTGAGCTCTATTTCTAGGGATCAGGCCTGGTCCGTTAGGTAGGCGCAGGTAGATTTATTGCACCTCAGGGGTGCATAGCAGACGGTCGCCACACTTGGCGCTCCGTTTCCCCATTGCTAGTTGGTTACATACATGTGTACATGTTAGAGTGCATTTTGCAGGGACCTGCTAAAGTATTGTAAGTCAAATGTTTGATGCATGTTACTATTTCTTTTCCTTACTGCCAAAGTAAAGCCAGTTATTCTTATCTCAGCAGTCTGCTTGTGAGTTCATACCCATTACACTTAGAGTATAAGATATATTTTTATGTGCATAGATACATACCCCTTTACTAACTGTGCCAGAGCGGGTAGAGCCAAATTGCCGGGGGTTGGTGGAGCTGTACTCAGGGACCCAAAACAAACCAGCGGCTCTCTTAACTGGGGGTAGCGCTACACATGCATAACAACCTGTGAAAGAAATGCTGTCTATGGTATGCAGCCCCTCCATTCTGTTTACTTTGTGACACATGGATGAACTCGTGAGTGAGTGAGAGGAACATATATATAATGTATATCCTTACCCTTCAGCAGAGCCTGTGAAGTGCTTTCATAGATAAAAGAGGCTCTATAGCTGCAGGGAAGAGGACCCTCTCCACTCCGCTCCATCCAGCAGATGATGGTTACAGATATAGTAACCGGACATATCATCCAAGGCGTTCGCTGCGGACCGCGTTGAAGAGTCAATGAAGGAAAAACAACTACACAGAGGATGAAAGTATAACACTTATCTATAACATTCATCTATGTTAATGGGAGTTCAGCAGGAGCCTTGTAGTTGCAAATGTCATAAAGGGGCATATTTATAAATAGTCCAACATTGATCTGTTTGCCAATCATTCATGGCTTTTTCGGTTTCTAACAATTTATTAAGTATATTTGCTGTACAGTGCATCCGGAAAATATTCACAGCGCTTCACTTTTTCCACATTTTTTTATGTTACAACCTTATTCCAAAATGGATTACATTCATTACTTTCCTCAAAATTCTACAAACAATACCCCATGATGACAACGTGAAAGAAGTTTGTTTGAAATTTTGCAAATGTATCAAAAATAAAAAACGAAAAAATCCCATGTACACTATATAAGTATTCACAGCCTTTGCTCAATACTTTGTTGAAGAACCTTTGGCGCCAATTACAGCCTCAAGTCTTTTTGAGTATGATGCTACAAGCTTGGCACACTAATTTTTGGGCAGTATCTACCATTCTTCTTTGCAGGACCTCTGAAGCTCCATCAGGTTGGATGGGGAGCGTCGGTGCACAGCCATTTTCAGATCTCTCCAGAGATGTTCAATCAGGTTCTGAGCTCTGGTTGGGCCACTCAAGAACATTCACAAAATTGTCCCGTAGCCACTCCTTTCTTATCTTGGCTGTGTGCTTGGGGTCATTGTCCTGTTGGAAGATGAACCTAGATAAAGGAAGGCTCATAGACGTGGTATATCTGGATTTTGCAAAAGCATTTAACACAGTTCTCCATAAACGTTTACTGTACAAAATAAGGTCCGTTGGCATGGACCATAGGGTGAACACATGGATTGAAAACTGGCTACAAGGGTGAGCTCAGAGGGTGGTGATAAATGGGGAGAACTCGGAATGGTCGGGAATGGGTAGTGGGGTCCCCCAGGGTTCTGTGCTGGGACCAATCCTGTTTAATTTGTTCATAAATGACCTGGAGGACGGGGTAAACAGTTCAATCTCTCTATTTGCGGACGATACTAAGCTAAGCAGGGCAAACACTTCTCCGCAGGATGTGGAAACCTTGCAAAAAGATCTGAACAAATTAATGGGGTGGGCAACTACATGGCAAATGAGGTTCAATGTAGAAAAATGTTAAATAATGCATTTAGGTGGCAAAAATGTAAATGCAATTTATACACTGGGGGGAGAAACTCTAGAATGGAAAAGGACCTGGGGGTCCTAGTAGATGATGGGCTCAGCAATGGCATGCAATGCCAAGCTGCTGCTAACAAAGCAAACAGAATATTGGCATGCATTAAAAAGGGGATTAATTCCAGAGATAAAACGATAATTCTCCCGCTCTACAAGACTCTGGTCCGGCCGCACCTGGAGTATGCTGTCCAGTTCTGGACACCAGTCCTTAGGAAGGATGTACTGGAAATGGAGCGAGTACAAAGAAGGGCAACAAAGCTTATAAAGGGTCTGGAGGATATTAGTTATGAGGAAAGGTTGCGAGCACTGAACTTATTCTCTCTGGAGAAGAGACGCTTGAGAGGGGATATGATTTCAATACACAAATACTGTACTGGTGACCCCACAATAGGGATAAAACTTTTTTGCGTAAGGGAGTTTAACAAGACTCGTGGCCACTCATTAAAATTAGAAGAAAAGAGGTTTAACCCTAAACTACGAAGAGGGTTCTTTACTGTAAGAGTGGCAAGGATGTGGAATTCCCTTCCACAGGTGGTGGTCTCAGCGGGGAGCATCGATAGTTTCAAGAAACTATTGGATAAGCATCTGAACAAACGCAACATACAGGGATATACAATGTAATACTGACATATAATCACACACATAAGTTGGACTTGATGGACTTGTGTCTTTTTTCAACCTCACCTATGTAACTATGTAACCTTTGCCCCAGTCTAAGGTCCGGAGAGCTGTGAAGCAGGTTTTCATCAAGGATGTCTCTGTACATTGCTGCATTCATTTTTCCCTCGACCCTGACTAGTCTCCCAGTTCCTGCCACTGAAAACATTCCAACAGCATGATGCTGCCACCAACATACTTCTCTGTAGGGATAGTATTGGCCAGATGATGAGCTGTGCCTGGGTTCCTCCAGACATGACGCTTGCCATTCAGGCCAAAGAGTTCAAACTTTGTTTGATCAGACCAGAGAATTTTGTTTCTCATGGTCTGGGAGGCCTTCAGGTGCCTTTTGGCCAACTCCAGGTGATGTTCTTTTTACTGAGGAATGGCTTCTGTCTGGCCACTCTACCATAAAGGCCTGATTGGTAGGGCGCTGCAGAGTTTGTTGTTCTTCTGAAAGGTTCTCCTCTCTCCACAAACGCTGGAGCTCATTCAGAGTGTCCATCAGGTTCTTGTTCACCTCCCTGACTAAGGCCCTTCTCCCCCTATCGCTCAGTTTGGCCAGGCAGCCTGTTCTAGGAAGAGTCCTGGTGGTTCCAAACTTCTTCCATTTACGGATGATGGAGGCCACTGTGCTCATTGGGACCTTCAATGCTGCAGACATTTTTCTGTACCCTTCCCGAATCAGTGCCTTGATACAATCCTGCCTCGGAAGTCTACAGACAATTCCTTGGACTTCATGGCTTGGTTTGTGGGACTTTATATAGACAGGTGTGTGCCTTTCCAAATCATGTCCAATCAACTGAATTTACCACAGGAGGACTTAAAGCGGTTCTGCACTCTGAAAAAAAAATTTTTTTTTTAGGATGTAATATAAAGTGTGCTTACCTTTATTAGGGGACTCACCTGTTCCATCTTCCATCTCGATCGCCGCCGGTTTTCGTCCGATGAAGTTCCTCGTCTTCTTCTTTAGTGCTGGGGGCCATCTTGCCTGTGGGCATGTGAAACACCCACAGGGACTTTAGATGGCCCAGCATGCACTGCCGTTACTCGCGCGTGCGCAGTAACGGCTCATCTGCCGAGATCTCACGAGATTTCGGCAGATGCGGCCGAAATCTCGGGAGATTTCGGAAGATGTGGCCGAAATCTCGCGAGATTTCGAAAGATGCCCGCACTGACTCCTGGGATCAATGACACCAGATCCCAGGAGACAGTGCGCCGTGACGACGATCGACGCAAGACCCCGCCCGCCGCCGCAGAGGGAGAAGACCGGAAGTCTTCAATTACAAGGTAAGTAAAAAAAAAAAAAAAAAAAAAAAAACATTTCATTTAGTACTCTTTGCCTGATTTGGAAGGCAAAGAGATTTACTAAATGAAAAGGGTGCAGAACCGCTTTAAGTTGTAAAACATCTCAAGGATGATCAGTGGATACAGGAGGCACCTGAGCTCAATATTGAGTGTCATGGCAAAGGCTGTGAATACTCATGTACATGGGATATTTTTAATAAATTTGCAAAGATTTCAAACAAACTTCTTTCACATTTTTGTCATTATGGGGTATTGTTTGTAGAATTTTGAGGAAAATGGTGGTCTGTACAGATAAATGGTAGCTCCGAATATAAAAGGATAAGAATGGATTGTAGGCACAAAGGCTTAGTACTTTACCTACCATAAGCAATAGTGATTAAAACATAAAATGTGAGTCCATAAAAAGTCCAAAAAGATGCGTCAATTGGGCAAGCTTCTTCAAGCTGTAGAAAACTCTAAAGCGCACAGGAGACAGAAGAAGAGAAGAGAGCACGCATGCCCCATTGTGGCACAGCTCATGCTCCGAAACGCGTTTCATTCTGGTTCTGATTCGCATCCACACCATCCCACTCCACGCCGCTTCCTACGCTGCTGTCCACAAGACCAGGAAGAACATAAGCCGTTTTCCTTCTCGCTCCTGGGACATCTACCATCAGACATCGGCAGCACCATCAGCTCCCCCGTCCCTGTTCGCACCTGGCATTCTGGATCACAACCACATGATGTGCCTGTTTTAAAGTGATACTAAATTCTCAGTTTTATTTTTCTTTAAAAATAACAAACATGTTATACTTGCCTGCTCTGTGTAATGATTTTGCACAGAGCAGCCCCTATCCTCCTCTTCTCGGGTCCCTCGGCGGCGGCGCTCCTGGCCCCTACCTCCTGCAGAGTGCCCTCATAAGAAGCAGCTTGCTATGGGGGCACCCGAGCCGAGCAGTTGCTCCCTGTGTCCATTCAGACACGGAGCTGCGGTTCAGCCCACCCCCTCTCTCATTGGCTCACTGACTTTGATTGACAGCAGCCGTCTCAGCCAATGAGGAGGGAGAGTCCCGGGCAACCGAGACACTCACTCCTGCAACATTGCTGGATCGAAATGGGCTCAGGTAAGTATTAGGGGGGCTGAGGTTGGCTGCTGCACACAGAAGGTTTTTATTTTAATGCATAGAATGAAAAAACTTGAGGAAAAAAAAACAAAAAACTTCAGACTTTACAACTAGGGATGGGCCCGGTGCTCGATGCGAACCCATGTTCGCATCGAGCACGGGCGTTCGCTCGATCGGCGAGCCCAGAACTATTTGGGCCGTTCGCATCACATTCGTGTGATGCGAGCGGCCCCGCAATGCATTGCGGCCGGCGCGGCCGGCGCAGTGCATTGCTGGCTGATGATTGGCCAAGCATGCACTGTGACCCCGCATGCTTGGCCAATCACAGGGCCGGAAACTCGAAGAGCCATAATTGGCTACAGGCAGGACGCCTGTAGCCAATTACAGCTCAGGGGCTTTAGTGCACGCCCCCTCTTATAAAAGGCCGCCACGCCGTCTGCGCCGGTCACATGCTGTTCCGGCGTAGATAGAGCAGGATCGTTCTGTGTCACTCTGCTGGATTTAGTTAGTTAGAGAGATTTACTTAGAGAGATTGAGTTAGATAGATTCATTTAGAAAGATTGATTTAGAAAGAGGGGCTTGTAGTGTGTTCGTGGCAGGCAGGCAGAGCTCCTATATTTTGTTCCCAGAAGCACCTATAGGACTTGAAGTGTGTTAGTCCCATCACACAGACCTATATTTTCTTCCCAGAAGCACCTATAGGACTTGAAGTGTGTTAGTCCCATCACACAGAGATCATATATTCTGTTCCCAGAAGCACCTATAGGACTTGAAGTGTGTTAGTCCCATCACACAGACCTATATTTTCTTCCCAGAAGCACCTATAGGACTTGAAGTGTGTTAGTCCCATCACACAGAGATCATATATTCTGTTCCCAGAAGCACCTATAGGACTTGAAGTGTGTTAGTCCCATCACACAGACCTACATTTTCTTCCCAGAAGCACCTATAGGACTTGAAGTGTGTTAGTCCCATCACACAGAGATCATATATTTTGTTCCCAGAGGCACCTATAGGACTTGAAGTGTGTTAGTCCCATCACACAGACCTATATTTTCTTCCCAGAAGCACCTATAGGACTTGAAGTGTGTTAGTCCCATCACACACAGATCATATATTTTGTTCCCAGAAGCACCTATAGGACTTGAAGTGTGTTAGTCCCATCACACAGACCTACATTTTCTTCCCAGAAGCACCTATAGGACTTGAAGTGTGTTAGTCCCATCACACAGAGATCATATATTTTGTTCCCAGAAGCACCTATAGGACTTGAAGTGTGTTAGTCCCATCACACAGAGATCATATATTTTGTTCCCAGAAGCACCTATAGGACTTGAAGTGTGTTAGTCCCATCACACCAGAGATCATATATTTTGTTCCCAGAAGCACCTATAAGACTTGAAGTGTGTTAGTCCCATCACACAGACCTATATTTTCTTCCCAGAAGCACCCATAGGACTTGAAGTGTGTTAGTCCCATCACACAGAGATCATATATTTTGTTCCCAGAAGCACCTATAGGACTTGAAGTTTGTTAGTCCCATCACAGAGACCTATATTTTCTTCCCAGAAGCACCCATAGGACTTGAAGTGTGTTAGTCCCATCACACAGAGATCATATATTTTGTTCCCAGAAGCACCTATAGGACTTGAAGTGTGTTAGTCCCATCACACAGACCTACATTTTCTTCCCAGAAGCACCTATAGGACTTGAAGTGTGTTAGTCCCATCACACAGAGATCATATATTTTGTTCCCAGAGGCACCTATAGGACTTGAAGTGTGTTAGTCCCATCACACAGACCTATATTTTCTTCCCAGAAGCACCTATAGGACTTGAAGTGTGTTAGTCCCATCACACAGAGATCATATATTTTGTTCCAAGAAGCACCTATAGGACTTGAAGTGTGTTAGTCCCATCACACAGACCTACATTTTCTTCCCAGAAGCACCTATAGGACTTGAAGTGTGTTAGTCCCATCACACAGAGATCATATATTTTGTTCCCAGAGGCACCTATAGGACTTGAAGTGTGTTAGTCCCATCACACAGACCTATATTTTCTTCCCAGAAGCACCTATAGGACTTGAAGTGTGTTAGTCCCATCACACAGAGATCATATATTTTGTTCCAAGAAGCACCTATAGGACTTGAAGTGTGTTAGTCCCATCACAGAGACCTATATTTTCTTCCCAGAAGCACCCATAGGACTTGAAGTGTGTTAGTCCCATCACACAGAGATCATATAGTTTGTTCCAAGAAGCACCTATAGGACTTGAAGTGTGTTAGTCCCATCACACAGACCTACATTTTCTTCCCAGAAGCACCTATAGGACTTGAAGTGTGTTAGTCCCATCACACAGAGATCATATATTTTCTTCCCAGAAGCACCTATAGGACTTGAAGTGTGTTAGTCCCATCACACAGAGATCATATATTTTCTTCCCAGAAGCACCTATAGGACTTGAAGTGTGTTAGTCCCATCACACAGACCTACATTTTCTTCCCAGAAGCACCTATAGGACTTGAAGTGTGTTAGTCCCATCACACAGAGATCATATATTTTGTTCCCAGAGGCACCTATAGGACTTGAAGTGTGTTAGTCCCATCACACAGACCTATATTTTCTTCCCAGAAGCACCTATAGGACTTGAAGTGTGTTAGTCCCATCACACAGAGATCATATATTTTGTTCCAAGAAGCACCTATAGGACTTGAAGTGTGTTAGTCCCATCACAGAGACCTATATTTTCTTCCCAGAAGCACCCATAGGACTTGAAGTGTGTTAGTCCCATCACACAGAGATCATATATTTTGTTCCAAGAAGCACCTATAGGACTTGAAGTGTGTTAGTCCCATCACAGAGACCTATATTTTCTTCCCAGAAGCACCCATAGGACTTGAAGTGTGTTAGTCCCATCACACAGAGATCCTATATTTTGTTCCCAGAAGCACCTATAGGACTTGAAGTGTGTTAGTCCCATCACACAGAGATCATATATTTTCTTCCCAGAAGCACCTATAGGACTTGAAGTGTGTTAGTCCCATCACACAGAGATCATATATTTTCTTCCCAGAAGCACCTATAGGACTTGAAGTGTGTTAGTCCCATCACACAGACCTACATTTTCTTCCCAGAAGCACCTATAGGACTTGAAGTGTGTTAGTCCCATCACACAGAGATCATATATTTTGTTCCCAGAGGCACCTATAGGACTTGAAGTGTGTTAGTCCCATCACACAGACCTATATTTTCTTCCCAGAAGCACCTATAGGACTTGAAGTGTGTTAGTCCCATCACACAGAGATCATATATTTTGTTCCAAGAAGCACCTATAGGACTTGAAGTGTGTTAGTCCCATCACAGAGACCTATATTTTCTTCCCAGAAGCACCCATAGGACTTGAAGTGTGTTAGTCCCATCACACAGAGATCATATATTTTGTTCCAAGAAGCACCTATAGGACTTGAAGTGTGTTAGTCCCATCACAGAGACCTATATTTTCTTCCCAGAAGCACCCATAGGACTTGAAGTGTGTTAGTCCCATCACACAGAGATCCTATATTTTGTTCCCAGAAGCACCTATAGGACTTGAAGTGTGTTAGTCCCATCACACAGACCTACATTTTCTTCCCAGAAGCACCTATAGGACTTGAAGTGTGTTAGTCCCATCACACAGAGATCATATATTTTCTTCCCAGAAGCACCTATAGGACTTGAAGTGTGTTAGTCCCATCACACAGAGATCATATATTTTGTTCCCAGAAGCACCTATAGGACTTGAAGTGTGTTAGTCCCATCACACAGACCTACATTTTCTTCCCTGAAGCACCTATAGGACTTGAAGTGTGTTAGTCCCATCACACAGAGATCATATATTTTGTTCCCAGAAGCACCTATAGGACTTGAAGTGTGTTAGTCCCATCACACAGACCTACATTTTCTTCCCTGAAGCACCTATAGGACTTGAAGTGTGTTAGTCCCATCACACAGAGATCATATATTTTGTTCCCAGAAGCACCTATAGGACTTGAAGTGTGTTAGTCCCATCACACAGACCTATATTTTCTTCCCAGAAGCACCTATAGGACTTGAAGTGTGTTAGTCCCATCACAGAGACCTATATTTTCTTCCCAGAAGCACCCATAGGACTTGAAGTGTGTTAGTCCCATCACACAGAGATCCTATATTTTCTTCCCAGAAGCACCTATAGGACTTGAAGTGTGTTAGTCCCATCACACAGAGATCATATATTTTGTTCCCAGAAGCACCTATAGGACTTGAAGTGTGTTAGTCCCATCACACAGACCTACATTTTCTTCCCAGAAGCACCTATAGGACTTGAAGTGTGTTAGTCTCATCACACAGAGATCATATATTTTGTTCCCAGAAGCACCTATAGGACTTGAAGTGTGTTAGTCCCATCACACAGACCTATATTTTGTTCCCAGAAGCACCTATAGGACTTGAAGTGTGTTAGTCCCATCACACAGAGATCATATATTTTGTTCCCAGAAGCACCTATAGGACTTGAAGTGTGTTAGTCCCATCACACAGAGCTATATTTTCTTCCCAGAAGCACCCATAGGACTTGAAGTGTGTTAGTCCCATCACACAGAGATCATATATTTTGTTCCCAGAAGCACCTATAGGACTTGAAGTGTGTTAGTCCCATCACACAGACCTACATTTTCTTCCCAGAAGCACCTATAGGACTTGAAGTGTGTTAGTCCCATCACACAGAGATCATATATTTTGTTCCCAGAGGCACCTATAGGACTTGAAGTGTGTTAGTCCCATCACACAGACCTATATTTTCTTCCCAGAAGCACCTATAGGACTTGAAGTGTGTTAGTCCCATCACACAGAGATCATATATTTTGTACCAAGAAGCACCTATAGGACTTGAAGTGTGTTAGTCCCATCACACAGACCTACATTTTCTTCCCAGAAGCACCTATAGGACTTGAAGTGTGTTAGTCCCATCACACAGAGATCATATATTTTTGTTCCCAGAGGCACCTATAGGACTTGAAGTGTGTTAGTCCCATCACACAGACCTATATTTTCTTCCCAGAAGCACCTATAGGACTTGAAGTGTGTTAGTCCCATCACACAGAGATCATATATTTTGTTCCAAGAAGCACCTATAGGACTTGAAGTGTGTTAGTCCCATCACACAGACCTGCATTTTCTTCCCAGAAGCACCTATAGGACTTGAAGTGTGTTAGTCCCATCACACAGAGATCATATATTTTCTTCCCAGAAGCACCTATAGGACTTGAAGTGTGTTAGTCCCATCACACAGAGATCATATATTTTCTTCCCAGAAGCACCTATAGGACTTGAAGTGTGTTAGTCCCATCACACAGACCTACATTTTCTTCCCTGAAGCACCTATAGGACTTGAAGTGTGTTAGTCCCATCACACAGAGATCATATATTTTGTTCCCAGAAGCACCTATAGGACTTGAAGTGTGTTAGTCCCATCACACAGACCTACATTTTCTTCCCTGAAGCACCTATAGGACTTGAAGTGTGTTAGTCCCATCACACAGAGATCATATATTTTGTTCCCAGAAGCACCTATAGGACTTGAAGTGTGTTAGTCCCATCACACAGACCTATATTTTCTTCCCAGAAGCACCTATAGGACTTGAAGTGTGTTAGTCCCATCACAGAGACCTATATTTTCTTCCCAGAAGCACCCATAGGACTTGAAGTGTGTTAGTCCCATCACACAGAGATCATATATTTTGTTCCCAGAAGCACCTATAGGACTTGAAGTGTGTTAGTCCCATCACACAGACCTACATTTTCTTCCAGAAGCACCTATAGGACTTGAAGTGTGTTAGTCTCATCACACAGAGATCATATATTTTGTTCCCAGAAGCACCTATTGGACTTGAAGTGTGTTAGTCCCATCACACAGACCTATATTTTGTTCCCAGAAGCACCTATAGGACTTGAAGTGTGTTAGTCCCATCACACAGAGCTCCTCTATTTTCTTTGCAGAAGCACCCATAGGACTTCTAGTGTGTTAGTGGCATCACACAGAGCTCCTATATTGTCTTCTCAGCAGCACCCACAGGACTTCTAGTGTGTTAGTGGCATCACACAGAGCTCCTCTATTTTCTTTGCAGAAGCACCCATAGGACTTCTAGTGTGTTAGTGGCATCACACAGAGCTCCTATATTGTCTTCTCAGCAGCACCCACAGGACTTCTAGTGTGTTAGTGGCATCACACAGAGCTCCTCTATTTTCTTTGCAGAAGCACCCATAGGACTTCTAGTGTGTTAGTGGCATCACACAGAGCTCCTATATTGTCTTCTCAGCAGCACCCACAGGACTTCTAGTGTGTTAGTGGCATCACACAGAGCTCATCTATTTTCTTTGCAGAAGCACCCATAGGACTTCTAGTGTGTTAGTGGCATCACACAGAGCTCCTATATTGTCTTCTCAGCAGCACCCACAGGACTTCTAGTGTGTTAGTGGCATCACACAGAGCTCCTCTATTTTCTTTGCAGAAGCACCCATAGGACTTCTAGTGTGTTAGTGGCATCACACAGAGCTCCTATATTGTCTTCTCAGCAGCACCCACAGGACTTCTAGTGTGTTAGTGGCATCACACAGAGCTCCTCTATTTTCTTTGCAGAAGCACCCATAGGACTTCTAGTGTGTTAGTGGCATCACACAGAGCTCCTATATTGTCTTCTCAGCAGCACCCACAGGACTTCTAGTGTGTTAGTGGCATCACACAGAGCTCCTCTATTTTCTTTGCAGAAGCACCCATAGGACTTCTAGTGTGTTAGTGGCATCACACAGAGCTCCTATATTGTCTTCTCAGCAGCACCCACAGGACTTCTAGTGTGTTAGTGGCATCACACAGAGCTCCTCTATTTTCTTTGCAGAAGCACCCATAGGACTTCTAGTGTGTTAGTGGCATCACACAGAGCTCCTATATTTTCTTCTCAGCAGCACCCACAGGACTACCGACTACAATGGCTGGAAGACCGCCAAGGGGAGGCAGAGCGTGCAGAGCCAAGAACACAGGGCAGGCAGGCTCTGTTTCTAGTGGACGTGGCCGTGGTCGTGCATCGTCATCAGCACGTGGCCATGGGACACGCGCGTCTTTGTTTTCGGCAGCTGGACATGTGGAGCCGCATCATGCTAAAGGCTTGGTAGAATGGATGACCAAGCCCTCCTCATCCTCCTCATCCTCTCTCACCCAGGCTCAGGGTACTGGCAGAGCAGCTGCCAACGCGTACTCAATGGCATCATCAGCCACCCCTTCCCTAGACCCACCATGTCCTCCTGAGGAGTCCCCCGAACTCTTTGAGCACAGTGTTGGGTACATGCTCCAGGAGGATGCCCAACGATTCGAAGGCTCGGATGATGATACCCAGCTTGAGGAATCTGGCAGTACTGTTCCACCAGCTGCAGCTTACTGCCAGGTTTGCTCTAGTGGTGAAGAGGGAGGCGATGATGAGGTCACTGACTCCACGTGGGTGCCTGAAGGGAGAGAGGATGAGGAGGAGGACGAGGAGGAGGAGGATGCGGCGTCACATGTCCAACGAGGCAGGATGCCCCCTGGAGGCCAGGTAGAGGCCAGCACAGCAACTGTACAACACCACAGAGCTCCGCCTGTGCAGGGCGCTGCCTCTGCACGTTATCAGAAAAGTTCTTTGGTGTGGGCCTTTTTTGAGACGAGTGCATCAGATCGCACCACTGCTATTTGCAATATTTGTCTCAAGCGAATCTCGCGCGGCCAAAACATCAGCCGCTTGGGCACCACAAGCATGACCAGACATATGTCGACCTGCCATGCAGCTCGTTGGCAGGCACACATAAAAGACCCACACCAAAGAACTAAGCGGACCTCTCCTTGCTCCTCATCAGCTGGGATCTCCATCCCCACTACACCTTCAGTCCTCTCTGAAAGCTGCTCTGAGAGGACTGAAGGTGTAGAATTAGGTGTGTCACAACCAAGTACTTGCAGTACACCGACGTCCGATTGCAGCAGGCAAATTTCCCTGCCCCAGCTGCTGGACCATAGAAAGAAGTACACTCCCAGCCATCCACATGCCCAGCGGTTGAATGCTAGCTTGGCTAAATTGCTAGCACTTCAACTGCTGCCTTTTCAGTTGGTAGACTCGGCCCCCTTCCGTGAGTTTGTTCAATGTGCGGTTCCTCAGTGGCAGGTTCCCAAACGCCACTTTTTCTCACGGAAGGCGATTCCGTCTCTCTACCGGCATGTGGAAGGCAATGTCCATGCCTCGCTGGACAGGGCGGTCAGCGGTAAGGTGCATATTACCGCTGACTCATGGTCCAGCGGGCATGGACAGGGACGGTACCTTTCTTTCACGGCCCATTGGGTCACTCTATTGGCAGCTGGGAGGGATGCAGGACAAGGTGCAGTAGTGTTGGAGGTTGTTCCGCCACCACGCCTCCAAAACGCTACTACTGCTACTGGTTGTGACACACCTCTCTCCTCCACCCCCTCCTCTTCTTCTTCCTCCAGTGCTCTGTCCTTGGAACCAGCGGTGCTCCGTAGGCGTACAAGGGGCTACGCAAGTACGCAGGCAAAAAGATGCCATGCCGTGCTTGCGCTGGTGTGTTTGGGGGACAGGAGCCACACTGGGCCAGAGGTTCTGGCAGCTCTGCAGGGGCAGGCCGAGAGGTGGTTGACGCCACGTCAGCTTAAGCCAGGAATGGTCGTTTCTGACAATGGCACCAACCTCCTCTCCGCCCTGCGACAGGGGCAGCTCACCCATGTGCCCTGCATGGCTCACGTCCTCAACCTGGTGGTGCAGCGGTTCTTGGGCAGGTTCCCAGGCTTACAGGATGTCCTGAGGCAGGCCAGGAAAGTCTGTGTGCATTTCCGCCGATCTTATAATGCCAGTGCTCGGCTGACTGAGCTGCAAAAGGAGCTGAACCTGCCCAAGAACCGCCTAATATGTGACATGCCCACCAGGTGGAACTCAACGTTGGCCATGCTGCAGCGACTGCACACGCAGCAGAGGGCCATCAATGAGTACCTTTGCGACTACGGCACCAGGACAGGGTCAGGGGAGCTTGGTTTTTTTTCCCCACGTCAGTGGAGCATGATCAGGGATGCATGCACTGTCCTCTCACCATTTGAGGAGGCCATGAGGATGGTGAGCAGTGGCAGTGCATGCATCAGTGACACTGTCCCTCTTGTCCACCTGTTGGAGCATACGCTGCGTGGGATAATGGACAGGGCACTTGAGGCAGAACAGAGGCAGGAAGAGGAGGACTTCCTTGCCTCTCAAGGCCCCCCTTTATCCGGACAGTGTTCCTTCTGTCCCACCCATCACACAGGAAGAGGATGAGGAGGAGGAGAATTGTGTGAGCATGGAGGTGGAGCCTGGCACTCAGCATCAGCAGCAGCAGTCTTTTAGGGATGATGTACAGTCCCAACAAACCAGTGGACTTGTACGTGGCTGGGAGGAGGTGGCTGGCGATCATGTCATCCTCAGTGACCCAGAAGACTCCGGACCGAATGCCTCAGCTAACCTACGCTGCATGGCCTCCCTGATCCTGCAAAGCCTGCGGAAGGATCCTCGTGTTCTTCGGATCAAGGAGAGGGACCATTACTGGCTGGCCACTCTCCTTGATCCGCGGTACAAGGGTAAGGTTGCGGACCTTATCTTGCCGTCGCAGAGGGAGCAGAGGATGAGACATCTCAGGGAGGCCTTGCAGAAAGGTCTGTGCAACGCGTTCCCAGAAACTGGGAGGTTACAAAACTCCTGGTCCTGGGCGACGAGTTGCTGAGGCTTCGGTCAGTAGCAGAAGGAGCGGTGGGGAAGGTGGACGTCTGACCGATGCGTTCAGACAATTTTTTAGTCCGCAGCCCCAAGGTATGATCGGTTCCAGCAACCATCGCCAGCGTCTGATATACATGGTGCAGGAATACCTTGGGGCAAGGTCAGACTTGGACACCTTTCCCACCGAAAATCCTCTGGCTTACTGGGTCCTGAGGATGGATCACTGGCCAGAGCTTGCACAGTATGCAATTGAGCTACTGGCCTGTCCTGCCTCCAGCGTTCTTTCCGAACGCACATTCAGTGCTGCTGGAGGATTTGTCACCGATCATAGGGTGCGCCTGTCCACCGCCTCGGTTGATCGACTGACCTTCATCAAAATGAATCAGTCTTGGATCACCACCAGCTACCAGGCACCTGAGGCGGATATAACCGAATAATTTTTAATGTCACATCCCTTCAAGACTGCCTATGCTGATGCTGAGTGACTGTCCTCTTATGTTCACTGACTATCCTCTTCCTCCTCCTCAATGATCCATGCCACCACACCAGTGCCTAAGGCACAATTTTTCAGCCCCTGTTTAACAGGGGCATGTACATACAATTTTTATAAAAAAATGCTTCGCAACACGTGTGACTGCTGTGCTCCAAGTACAGTATCTGTGAGGGGTTGCAGTGTTGTGGCACCAGCACCAGTGCCTAAGGCACAATTTTTCAGCCCCTGTTTAACAGGGGCGGGTAATTACAATTTTTTAAAAAAATGCTTCGCAACACGTGTGACTGCTGTGCTCCAAGTACAGTATCTGTGAGGGGTTGCAGTGTTGTGGCACCAGCACCAGTGCCTAAGGCACAATTTTTCAGCCCCTGTTTAACAGGGGCGTGTACTTACAATTTTTTAAAAAAATGCTTCGCAACACGTGTGACTGCTGTGCTCCAAGTACAGTATCTGTGAGGGGTTGCAGTGTTGTGGCACCAGCACCAGTGCCTAAGGCACAATTTTTCAGCCCCTGTTTAACAGGGGCGTGTACATACAATTTTTTATAAAAAAATGCTTCGCAACACGTGTGACTGCTGTGCTCCAAGTACAGTATCTGTGAGGGGTTGCAGTGTTGTGGCACCAGCACCAGTGCCTAAGGCACAATTTTTCAGCCCCTGTTTAACAGGGGCGGGTAATTACAATTTTTTTAAAAAATGCTTCGCAACACGTGTGACTGCTGTGCTCCAAGTACAGTATCTGTGAGGGGTTGCAGTGTTGTGGCACCAGCACCAGTGCCTAAGGCACAATTTTTCAGCCCCTGTTTAACAGGGGCGGGTAATTACAAATCTTGATCTAATAGTTCACAGCAGGGCCCATTCCTGCGCCCACCAAGAGTAACTATGAGGGCCTACAGTCTTGTGGCAACACCGTCCACCACCACCGCCAAAGGCCCAATTTTTCTGCCCTGTTCATCAGGTGCTTGCAATTACAAATCTTGATCTAATAACTCACAGCAGGGCCCATTCCTGCGCCCACCAAGAGTAACTGTGAGAGCTTACAGTCTTGTGGCAACACCGTCCACCACCACCCCCAATTTTTCTGCCCTGTTCAACAGGTGCATGCAATTACAAATCTTGATCTATTAACTCACAGCAGGGCCCATTCCTGTGCCCACCAGTCTTGTGGCTACACCAACATCTAATAGGGCAAATTTCTGCAGAGTATATACGCCAGGCCCCTACTTTCAAACATCCAACTTACAAACGACTCCTACTTGCAAATGGAAAGAGAAAACAGGAAGTGAGAGGAAATCTACCCCTAGGAAGGGAAATTCTATCCTGTTAGATTTAATTTGGGAAAAAGGTATCTCCTCTCTACTGATACTTTATCACCAATCCTTGTTTCAATTAAAACCCCACTTTTTCCAAAAACATTTGTCACTTGGACGGAAAGTGAGGTGACATGTTCTGAACAGATGTGCAAAGACAGCAAATGTTAAAGGGGTGATAACCCCTCCCTATGTTCTCCAAAAAGCTTAAAAATGGATTTTTTGGGGATGGAGCTACACTTCATAATGTACCTGTTCAGATTCTACTTAAGAACAAACCTAAAGCCGCAAGTGGTTTTAAATGGCTTCTTTTTTTCCTTTACAAATGTCATTTTGTGCAAGGACAGTTCTAAACACGGGAAACACATGCCACTTCACAGGCATGACCAAGTACAACATAGCTACCTGTTAGTGCTGCCCAGCTTTTCACTCCCACCCTTACCTTACCCAGTAATGGAGACCACACCGTGCTGGAGTGTAAAATCTGCCGTAGCAGCTCCTTTATTAAATAACAAAATATATATATAAATAACTTTATAAATAACTTTATAACCAATAAACAACAAATAACAACAGATAAACAACATCAATAAAAACGTGACGTAGGCCTATAGTAGTGCATTACCCCCCCCACCCAAATTACCATAATCAACAGCTCGTGCACTGCGGTCAACTCAACTGTAACTAGGCCTCAAGCTGACATACTAGCTCAGAGACAAAACTATTCCCGCAGTGCAGTCATCCACCATATACCCTACATCACTTATAGGGAATATACCAAACGGGCCCATATCTCCAATGGGTCCCACATCAAGTTTCCTGTGGGGAGGGGGTTTCTTCTTTATGCCTACGTCACACAACATCCGCCAATGCTACGACGTCCAGTGTACCTGTAAACAAATTATTCACACCTGTAAAGCATTAAACAAGGGAGGGAGGGCGGGAACTTTTCTTCCTAGCAGACTGAGCTCCCGGGAGGATGGCTCCTCCCTTTCCTGTTGCCCAGCTCCACCCCCTCTAACCCTTAAACGGCCATGCAACCAGGCATGTGGACTTCTGTCATGTCAGCCCTGCGCTGATCTCTTCGTTTAAAGCTGCGGGCTGTTCTTGACCAAGTACAACATAGCTACCTGTTAGTGCTGCCCAGCTTTTCACTCCCACCCTTACCTTACCCAGTAATGGAGACCACACCGTGCTGGAGTGTAAAATCTGCCGTAGCAGCTCCTTTATTAAATAACAAAATATATATATAAATAACTTTATAAATAACTTTATAACCAATAAACAACAAATAACAACAGATAAACAACATCAATAAAAACGTGACGTAGGCCTATAGTAGTGCATTACCCCCCCCCCCCCAAATTACCATAATCAACAGCTCGTGCACTGCGGTCAACTCAACTGTAACTAGGCCTCAAGCTGACATACTAGCTCAGAGACAAAACTATTCCCGCAGTGCAGTCATCCACCATATACCCTACATCACTTATAGGGAATATACCAAACGGGCCCATATCTCCAATGGGTCCCGCATCAAGTTTCCTGTGGGGAGGGGGTTTCTTCTTTATGCCTACGTCACACAACATCCGCCACTGCAAACAAGGTTAAAACCTTAACCTTGAGCGCACCTCCACACCCTAAGTGCTCGCTCAATACCATCCTGAATACCGAGGGCCCACATATCTGTGCCAACTGGGTTCAGATGAACACCATCAGCCTTCAGATAGCGCCACGTGTCTATCTCCAACTCCCTGTGCCTAATGGCCAACCCCCCGTGTTTAACAAAAAATCTGCTGACCTCCTGATTAACTTTTTTCCGGGCTTTGTTAAGTAGGTCCACTGACCTGGCAAAACGCCATGCAGTCCTGGCGATCATGTCTGACCAAACCAGGACTGTGTTGGGGAAAGCCGCCTGAAGTCGGCAAAAGTCATATTTTATGTCCCTAGTGACATCTAGTTTTGTCCTAAGCCCCAAATCATTGCCCCCTACGTGGATAACTAAAACCTCCGGAGGCCTATCCCATCTCGCAAACTTGAGCGCTTCCGGGATAAGACGGCTCCAGAGCATGCCCGGGAAACCCAACCATTTTATGTAGGCCTCCCTCCTAGAAAAACCCAGCTGTCTACCGTCCGGTCTGTCATCTCCCCTCCTGGCTCCCCAGCAGACATAAGAGTGCCCTATAATCCAAACGAGCTTCGGAGGGTCATCTGAAAGAGAAACAGCAAGAAAATTCCGGTCAGCTTCACATAATGTACCACACGAAACCATGTCGGCACTTCACACAACCCACCCCTTTTATCAGCAACCCTTATGCGATCAAATCCAGCCTAACATACGACCTGAAACGCCTTGATTCCCACCTCCCAATTTGTTTCACCGCTTCTTCCGGCAAACCCCACCTGACCGCCTCAGTGGCCGCCCCAATCCTGAAAGAATGCGAGGAAAATCTCAATTCCCCCATATTCATAACTCGTAAACATTTCCGGAAGACCCCTACGAACTGAAAGCGCGATAGCGCCTCGCCGTTCTGATGCACCAGCAGGGGGCCCTCCCCAGCCGGCCTCACCTGTAAGAAAACACTCGTCACCAAGACGGGGCAGAGTTTGGCGTCTGGAATGGCGAAAACCACCACTTCCTTGCCTCGGCCCTGCTGGTCCGTCTTTGATCTTTGCAGATGCAAAACCAACCTGTCCTCAAAGCACCGCACGTGTCCTACAGCCAAGCCATCCCTCTTTGTCTTCGAGGAACTCACCAGTTCCCCGATCCGAAAGGCCCCAAAAAAGGCTAACACAAAGGCCGTGCGGAACAGTCCCACCTCGTACCCGGACGAGCAAACCCCACTCAAGGTGTCCACCACCCTGCCCAGCAGTTCAAACGTCACCGGTCGCCGCTCGTCCCGTACCGCCTTCCCTTTTTTGTAACCCTTAACTGCTTGCCGCGCCCAGAACTCCTTGGTCCAGTCGCTCCCCCCCTCAAGTTTACACCAAAACGCCATAGCCGCCATCACCTTTTCCAGCCTCGACACGGAAATACCGCTCTCCATGTGCCTGGCGATAAAATAAATAAAAAGCAGCCTGGGTTCCCTTTCTCCCCTTGCGGTCTGAACCCGGAAAGCCGCCCATTCGTCCCATACTTTCCTGTATGCTTTCCATGTCCCTTCGGTCACCGACCGCTGGATCCATCCCGCTAGTCTTCCAGTGCAATCTTCCACATCTCCGCCGGACAGTGGGTTCCCTGATGCTCCGCTTCCGGCGCCAGTTCCCGAAACTTTTCCCAGTGAAACCGAGAGAGAGCATCAGCGACCACGTTCTCCACTCCCGGCAAATGCACCGCATGCATGAAGATGTTCATCTGCATGCACCGCAGTACCAGGTGTCTCAACAACCGTATCACCGGAGGTGATGCCGCCGATACCTTGTTGATCACCTGAACCACCCCCAGGTTGTCGATGTGGAAGCGAACCTTCCGATCCCGGAAGAATTCACCCCACAGCTCAACCGACAACACTACCGGAAACAGTTCTAGTAGCAACATGTTCCTGAGCAACCCCTCCCGCTTCCAGCTATCCGGCCAAGGGCCCGCACTCCAGCGCCCCTTGAAGAAAGCCCCATAACCCGCTGACCCTGCGGCGTCTGTGAACAACTCGAGATCGAAGTTGCTCACCGGTCCCGTCATCCATAAAGCCCTCCCATTGAAATTGTCCAGAAACACGTGCCACATTCGCAGATCACTCTTATGTTCTTTCGAGAGTGTCACGTAATGCCTGGGCGACTCAATCCCCCCAGTGCTCGCTGCCAGTCTCCTACTAAAAATCCGCCCCATCGGGATAATCCTGCAAGCAAAGTTAAGCTTCCCCAACACTGACTGTAGGGCTCTCAACTGCACTTTGCGCCGCCCCACCAATGCCCGAACTTCCGCTTTCAATGCCACCAATTTAACCTCCGGCAGTCTGCATTCCATTGCTACTGAATCGAGTACTATCCCTAAGAAGCTGATCTCTGTCCTGGGCCCTTCCGTCTTGTCAGGTGCAAGCGGAATGCCGAAATCCCCTGCAATCCTTTCCAACGTTGTAAGTAACACCGCGCAAACCTTGGATGCGGGCGGGCCGACGCACAAAAAGTCATCCAAATAGTGGATCACTGAATTCAAACCAGACACGTCCCTCACCACCCATTCTACAAACGAGCTGAAACATTCGAAGAATGCACACGAGATAGAGCAACCCATCGGTAAGCACTTATCCACGTAGTATTCCTCCTGCCACCTGCAACCCAATAAGTAAAAGCTATCGGGGTGAACAGGTAACAAACGGAAGGCCGCTTCTATGTCTGTCTTTGCCATCAGGGCCCCTCTACCATACTTACGCACCCAGAAGACCGCTGCATCAAAGGACGTGTAGTGGACCGCGCAGGCCTGGGGGTCAATGGCGTCGTTCACCGACCCCCCCTTTCGGGTAAGAAAGGTGGTGAATGAGCCTGAATTTGTTAGGTTCCTTCTTGGGGACCACTCCCAAAGGAGAAACCACTAGTTCGGGGATTGGCATTACTGGGAAGGGGCCCGCCATCCTGCCCAGAGCTACCTCTTTTTGTAACTTTTCCGTTACCACCGCCCGGTGTCTCAGAGCCGACCTCAAATTGTCTGCTCCTGGTGGCACCGAGCCCAGTACCGCAGGAATTACAAAACCCTCCCCAAAACCTGAAGCCAACAAATGAGCCACGTCCCTATCGGGATACCTACCTAGAAAAGGCAGCATTTTTTCCACTCTCACCGGCGTCTTCCCCTTTGTTTGCAGACTCACTGGCCTTGCCTTTTCCCTGCTTAAAACACCGTGACCCGGGGTGAGATCCCCCACACCCGGAGCACTCGTGTTTGTATTTACACCCCGTTCCGAACTTGCAGGTGCCCTCATTATACTGCCAACAGACTCCCTTCTTTTTAGCGGCCGATTGACCTGAAGCCCCCGATCCACCGCCCCCCCCCCCCTGAAAAAACTGCCCCGCCGGCTTCGCTGCTGCCATCAAGCGCATCCACAGACTGATGTCCTTGTGGTCCCAGCGAAGCGCCGGCCTGACTGCCCTCCTCTGGCGAAATTGCTCATCGTAACGTAGCCACGACATTCCCCCATAGGTCCGATGGGCCTCCCCGATGGCGTCCAGGTAGCAGAAAAGCGCCGAGCAGTGCTCCGGCTCTTTTTCCCCTATTACGCTTGCCAGGATTGCAAACGCCTGAAGCCAGTTTTGAAAAGTCCTGGGAATCAACCTATAACGCCTCTTCTCCTCGTCCTCCTTTTTGCTGTCATCAGGTTTTACCCTATCCAGATTAAACTTTTCCAGGGGGAGCAGCGAAAATATCTCCACGTACTCCCCCTTCCAAATTTTTTCCCTGACCTCTTGCTTTAAATGAGCCCCAAGGGGCCCTTCAAAACACACGTAAACTTCGCACCGTGCGGAGTCCGCCAGGCGTACAATGTCCTGTTTCTTGGCTTTGTCCCCCCCGTTCGCCCCCTCTCCCGCCGCTGGTTCCGGGGGCGGACTCGCCTCCACTGTGCCCCCTGCCCCTCCCTCCCCCACCCCCGGGGTTAACGCGGGCGGAATCGCCACCGCCGTTTCCCCTGTTTGCCCGCTCGTCCCCCCCATGCCTGACGTTGCCCCCACCTGTCCCACCCCCATACCTTCCCTCCCTGGGGGAACCCAGGCTAGGGCCGGCCCCGTCGGGGCCATTGGAGCCGCGTCAAACTTGCCCACTAAATCCCTGAGCCCCGCTAAGAGAACCCTGAGGCCGTCTCCCGCCAAGGCGGGATCGGGGCCGCTGTTGCCCGGGAAGGGAACCCCCTGAATGGCCCCGGGGACGCAATCCCCCCCCCCCCCACCGTGTCCCCCAAACCGGAAGCGTCTCCCCCCCCCCGAAACCCGGAAATGAAGAAGACTTACCAGGCTGCCTGGAAATGTTCCCACCAGCCGTTGTTCCCGAATCCACCGTCACCATTCGTCCCTCCGCGATCTCGTCCTCGGACCTGGACAGCTCTCCCTCCGACAGCTCCGGCTCCTCCTCCGTCAAATCCGCAGCCTGCCCCCCGGGGGATTCGCCCCCGGAGGCGGACGAGCTCCTTTCCCTCAGGTTCCTCTTCCGCCCCTCTGCCGACTTACTGGCACACTTCCGAGGGGTCTGGGCACTTGATCCGGTAGCTGGCTCCATCGCCATGGGGTTAGGCCGCACGCCTCTGTGCCCCTGCATCGGTTTTGTAGGCCTGGGCCGTACGCCCCCAGCCCTCGCTGCCTGCGGTTCCCGACCAAATCTTGCGTCGTTCCTCCCCTTCGGGTGCACCCTTGCAGACGGACCGCCTGTACCCCGGGTGTTCGCCCGGTAGCTGCCGGGCCGACAAGTTCTGGCCCCCCCGGCCGCCGACCGCAGGCTGGGCCGAACGCCACCCGCCTGGGCCCTCTGTCCCTCATCAATGGGCGGATCGCCCCCTTGCTGGTCATCCTCCCTCTCCCCTTCTTCCTCCGGGCCCGACTGCTGGGTCCCCCCCCAGCTCCTGTTCCTCCCCCTCACCCCCCCCCCTGGCGGGCCGCCGTGGAGGACGGCCGCCCTGTGGGATTTGGGCCTGGGAGCCTGCTGGCTGTTAACCGCCATGGCGCTGCCCCCCTCCCCCCCCTTGGAGGCTGTGGAGCTCCTGAGCCGCCCGCCCGTCCCAAGATGGCCGCCAGCCGCGGCCGCCACGAGGCCTGAGGCCTGTGAGCGCCGCCGGATGCTGGATGCTGCCTGTGCCTGGTTGGTCCCCCCTGCACACTTAACCCCCCTGACCGCTGTTCCCGCGGGTGTCGCGACCCCCCCCCCCCGCCGACCGCTTAGCAGGCGGTTCGGCGTCAGACAAGGCCCCCATGTCCCCCTGCTTGCCAGAGGCCCGGCGCCCGTCGGGCGAATAACGGTCCGGCGGGCGGATCTGCCGCGCCCGGGTGCCGTGCGTCGACCCCCCCCCTCGGTTCTCACCCCCCAGGGCCCGCTCCACTTGTTCCCTGATCCATGCGGCCCCGTTCGCCGCCGCCGCCGCCCGGATGTTTCCCAGGAGCTCCTCCATGCTGCCTCCTCCAACTTTTCTTCCTAGCAGACTGAGCTCCCGGGAGGATGGCTCCTCCCTTTCCTGTTGCCCAGCTCCACCCCCTCTAACCCTTAAACGGCCATGCAACCAGGCATGTGGACTTCTGTCATGTCAGCCCTGCGCTGATCTCTTCGTTTAAAGCTGCGGGCTGTTCTTACTTTAGACACCCCCCAGGGACCATATTTAAAGGAAAATTTCACTTTTTTTTTTTCACTTTATGCATCATTAACCACTTGCCGACCGCCCCATGTACATATACGTCGGCAGAATGGCACGTACAGGCAGAACCACGTACCTGTACGTGCCATTCTTCAGGCGGTTGGGGGGTCCGATCGGACCCCCCTCCGCCGGCGGGGACGGTCGGCATCGCTTCAGGAGCGATCCGGGACGAGGGGACGGCCAGTGGTTTCTGGCCACCCCCTCGCGATCGCTCCTGGCGAATGAAAAGCTTCCCCTTCCTGTCTATTGTATAGACAGGAAGGCGGAAGTGATGTCACGCTCGGTGCGCCGGTCTATGTGACCGGAGACGCCGAGCGGCGAACATGTAAAGGTTAGTGCACAACAGTACACTGACACCAGTACAGTTAGGCACATATTCCACCCCCCTGTCACCCCCTGATCACCCCCCAGATCACCCCCTCCCCCCCCCAGTCACAGTGTCACTAATTGCAGTGATCATTTATTTACTGATCACTGCATTTAGTGTCAGTGTGACTGTCATAACTGTCAGGGCAGTTAGTTTTAGGTCCTAGGTAGCCCCCTACCCCCCCCTAATAAAGGTTTAACCCCTTGATTGCCCCTAGTTAACCCCTTCACCCCCTTTTGCCAGTGTCACTAAGCGATCGTTTTTCTGATCGCTGCATTGTGTCGCTAGGTAACCATTTTTTTTTTATTTTAACCGCCATGTTTTATATAGGTTCATAAATAGTTTTTTATAGGTCAGGTACCCCCATATTACAACCTAAATAAAGGTTTTAACCCCTGATTGCCCCTAGAGTTAACCCTTTCACCAGTAATCACCGTATAACTGTCACTGGTGACGCTGGTTAGCCAGTTAGTTATTTCGTTATTTAGGTTCCCCGTCAGGTTTTTATATAGCGTCAGGTACCCCCATATATTACCTAATAAAGGTTTTAACCCCCTGATTGCCCCTAGTTAACCCTTTCACCCCCTTTTGCCAGTGTCACTAAGCGATCGTTTTTCTGATCGCTGCATTAGTGTCGCTAGGTAACCAGTTTTTTTTTAGGTTAACCGCCATGTTTATATAGGTTCATAAATAGGTTTATAGGTCAGGTACCCCCATATTACAACCTAAAGGTTTTAACCCCCTGATTGCCCCTAGAGTTAACCCTTTCACCAGTGATCACCATATAACTGTCACTGGTGACGCTGGTTAGCCAGTTAGTTATTTCGTTATTTAGGTTCCCCGTCAGGTTTTTATATAGCGTCAGGTACCCCCATATATTACCTAATAAAGGTTTAACCCCCTGATTGCCCCTAGTTAACCCTTTCACCCCCTTTTGCCAGTGTCACTAAGCGATTGTTTTTTTGATCGCTGCATTAGTGTCACTGGTGCCGCTAGGTAGCCAGTTTTTTTTTTGTATTACTGTTACGGGTGACGCTGGTTAGTTAGCTTGTTTTTTATACTGTCAGGGCACCCGCCATTTATTACCCAATAACGGTTTAACCCCCTGATCGCCCGGCGGGTGATATCAATTAGGTTTTAGGGTCAAATAAGGTCTGCGTCGCCCCAGGTTAGTGCCAGTACCGCAAACACCCACGCGCAAAGCATACACCTCCCTTAGTGGTATAGTATCTGAACAGATCAATATCTGATCTGATCAGATCTATACTAGCGTCCCAGCAGTTTAGGGTTCCAAAAAAAAACGCATTGTTAGCGGGATCAGCCCAGATACCTGCTAGCACCTGCGTTTTCCCCCTCCGCCCAGCCCAGCCCACCCAAGTGCAGTATCGATCGATCACTGTCACTTACAAAACACTAAGCACACATAACTGCAGCGTTCGCAGAGTCAGGCCTGATCCCTGCGATCGCTAACAGTTTTTTTGTGGTAGCGCTTTGATTCAGTCGCTTCAGTCAGGAGCTTTTTTACCTGTGAATCTCAAAAAAATAAAAAAAAATAAAATAGTTGTCGTTTTATTATTCTCTCTCTCTCTCTCTATTCTCTCTCTATCGTTGCTCTTTTTTTACTCCATTCTATTCTGCAATTTTTTATTATGTTTTATCATGCTTGCTTTTCAGGTATGTAATTTTGTTTACTGTGTTTCAGTGTTAAGCATTTTTTTGTTTTCAGGTGCGCCATTCAGTTGCAACGCGGATTTATTTATCTTGACAGCAACAGCGTTTGCTCCCACGATACATAAAGCCGCGACTCCAACGCTGTAGGAGGTGATTTCACCACCACAGTTAAAAAAAAGAGCATATATGCCGAAGCATGGGGGCAGCAGGGGGGGCGGAGGAGCGATTGGCTCCTAATGCCACGTACATACGGTCGAAATTCCGACCGTGTGTACACGGCATAACTTTTGCGGGAGGATGCCCCCATGCATCGGCATATATAAATGGTGCATGTATGCCCATCATTAGAAGTGGGTGGATGAAGGGAGGTATTCTAATGGTGGGCATACCCACCAATCAATCTCTTTTTTTTTTTCGTTCAGCCAAGAGGCTGCATGAAAAAAAAAAGATTACAATATATGTCCAGTATGTTGCTGGACTTTGAATGGTTATACCAGAATGATGCCTGCAGGTTTAGGTATCATCTTGGTATCATTCTTTTCAGCCAGTGATCGGCTTTCATGTAAAAGCAATTCTAGCGGGTAATTAGCCTCTAGATTGCTTTTACAAGCAGTGGGAGGGAATGTCCCCCCTCCCGGATATAAACCGCGCCATTGGGAAATTGGGAAAGCATTTTATCACACCAATCTTGGTGTGGTCAGATGCTTTGAGGGCAGAGGAAAGATCTAGGGTCTAATAGACCCCAATTTTTTCAAAAAAAGAGTACCTGTCACTGCCTATTGCTATCATAGGGGATATTTACATTCCCTGAGATAACAATAAAAATCATAACAAAGAAAAAAAATGGAAGGAACAGTTTAAAAATAAAATAGAAAAGCTAAATAAATAAAAAAAAAACAAAAAAACAAAAAAAAAAGCACCCCTGCCCCCCCTTCTCTTGCGCAAAGGCGTACACAAGCATTGGTCTGGCGTCATATGTAAACAGCAATTGCACCATGCATGTGAGGTATCACCGCGAAGGTCAGATCGAGGGCAGTAATTTTAGCAGTAGACCTCCTCCGTGAATCTAATGTGGTATCATGTAAAGGCTTTTAAAGGCTTTTAAAAATGTATGTAGTTTGTCGCCACTGCGTGTTTGTGCGCAATTTTAAAGCATGTCGTGTTTGGTATCCATGTACTCGGCCTAAGATCATATTTTTTATTTCATCAAAAATTTGAGCAATATAGTGTGTTTTAGTGCATTAAAATAAAAAAAAGTGTATTTTTTCCACAAAAAATGCGTTTGAAAAATCGCTGCGCAAATACTGTGTGGAAAAAAAAATGCAACACCCACCATTTTAATCTGTAGGGCCTTTGCTTTAACAATATATATAGTGTTTGGGGGTTCAACGTAATTTTCTTGCAAAAAAAAATATGTTTTCATGTAAACAAAAAGTGTCAGAAAGGGCTTTGTCTACAAGTGGTTAGAAGAGTGGGTGACGTGTGACATAGGCTTCTAAATGTTGTGCATAAAATGCCAGGACAGTTCAAACCCCCCCCAAATGACCCCATTTTGGAAAGTAGACACCCCAAGCTATTTGATGAGAGCAATGTTGAGCCCATTAAATATTTTTTTTTTTTTGTCCCAAGAGATTGAATAATGAAAAAAAAAAAATATATATATTTTTTTTACAAAAAGTTGTCACTAAATGATATATTGCTCAAACATGTCATGGGCATATGTGGAAATACACCCCAAAATACATTCTGTTGCTTCTCCTGAGTACGGGGATACCACATGTGTGGGACTTTTTGGGAGCCTAGCTGCGTACGGAACCCCAATAACCAAGAACCGCCTTCAGGCTTTCTAAGGGTGTAATTTTTTTATTTCACTTCTCACTGCCAATCACAGTTTCGGAGGCCATGGAATGCCCAGATGGGATAAAACCCCCCAAAATGACCCCATTTTGGAAAGTAGACACCCCAAGCTATTTGATGAGAGGTATGGTGAGTATTTTGCAGATCTCGCTTTTTGTCACAAAGTTTTGAAAATTGAAAAAAAGAAAAAAAAAATTTTTTTTCTTTACTTTCTTCATTTTCAAAAACAAATGAGAGCTGTAAAATACTCACCATGCCTCTCAACAAATAGCTTGGGGTGTCTACTTTCCAAAATGGGGTCATTTGGGGGGGTTTTTGTGCTATTTTGGCATTTTATGGCCTTCGAAACGGTGATAGGTAGTGAGGAGAGAAATCAAAAATTTGCACCCTTAGAAATCCTGAAGGCGGTGCTTGGGTTTCGGGGCCCCGTACGCGGCTAGGCTCCCAAAAAGTCCCACACATGTGGTATCCCCATACTCAGGAGAAGCAGCAAAATGTATTTTGGGGTGCAATTCCACATATAACTATGGCATGTGTGAGCAATATATCATTTAGTGACAACTTTTTGAAAAAAAAAAAAAATCTTTTTTATTTTTGTCTTTATTCAATCACTTGGGACTAAAAAAAAAAATATTCAATGGGCTCAACATGCCTCTCAGCAAATAGCTTGGGGTGTCTACTTTCCAAAATGGGGTCATTTGGGGGGGTTTTGTACTTCTCTGCCATTTTAGCACCTCAAGAAATGAAATAGGCAGTCATAAATTAAAAGTGGTGTAAATTCCAGAAAATGTACTCTAGTTTGTAGACGCTATAACTTTTGCGCAAACCAATAAATATACGCTTATTGGCATTTTTTTTACTAAAGACATGTGGCTGAATACATTTTGGCCCAAATGTTTGACTAAAATTGAGTTTATTACATTTTTTTTATAACAAAAAGTAGAAAATCTCTTTTTTTTTAAAAATTTTCGCTCTTTTTCCATTTATATCGCAAAAAATAAAAATCACAGAGGCAATCAAATACCATCAAAAGAAAGCTCTATTTGTGGGAAGAAAAGGACGCAAATTTCGTTTGGTTACAAAATTGCATGACCGCGCAATTACCAGTTAAAGTAGTGCAGTGCGAAATTGAAAAAAGACCTCTGGTCCTTTGGCTGCCAAATGGTCCGGGGCTGAAGTGGTTAAAATGACTGCTCCCGAAAAAACGTTAGTTTTTAAAAGTTCTTTTTGCATTGATATATGTCCCCTGGGGCAGGACCCGGTCCCCAAACCTGTTTTATGACATTAACATGCATATTGGCCGTTGTAATTAGCACTTTTGATTTCGAACGTTCGCGTCCATTATAACGTATAGGGTTCGAAAATTCGCGCGAACTTTCGGTCCGTTCGAAGGTTCTGGTGCGAACCGAACCCGGGGGTGTTCAGCTCATCCCTATTTACAACCACATTAACTGTAACATTGTGAGTTGCCCTTTATTGGGATAAATAAAGTATCCAGTTCTACTACACTAAGAGGTGCTTCTCTTCTTTTGTCTTTAGCTCCAAATATTAAGCACACTACATTTGTCTTTCAATATCACCTTCTAGCAATGTTTTTTGCCCAAAAAATAAATAAATAATGTATGTATATATATATATATATATATATATATATATATATATTGTGGAGATTCAACCCCATCTCACAGGTGCAAATAAGCAGTATATGCCTGATTTTGGCAGGAATACTGATTACACACCTGTGGGCTGGGTTCAAAAACATCCCAGGAAGAGAAGTTTGTGCTCAGACTTGGAGACGGCTCCGCCCAGCAGACAGGAAGTCTGGCCAGGAGAGTTCCAGGAGGTCTCGGAGCCTAAGACTGCAGGTGGCAGTCTGTGCGTACGTTTGAAGCAGGCAGGTGTAGCCTGTGACTAAAGCAGCACGAAGCTGACAATGAGTAAGCCAGGAGGCTATTGTTTTGGAATACAATGATGGTGGAACCCCCTGCGAGGGAAGATTTCTGTTGGTTTGAACTTTTTCGTTTCCTTTAAATAAAAGTGGGCTGCCATGCCCTAAAAACACACGTCTGGAGTGGCACGTTTCTGAAAAATCGCATGCACCACTTGTACCTAATCACCCCGGATCGTCACAATATATATATATATATATATATATATATATATATATATAAACACAAATGGGGGCAACATGATTGATCATGGACTTACAAATGTAGGACTTTTTCATTAAAGGACTTGTTAAAAACTGTGTGTCTGCTTACTTTTCACTTTGTGTGGATGAGTAGGGAGGAGGGGTGAAATCTGGGGGCCCCCTTATTGTTAGAGGGGCTTCCAGATTCTGATACGCCCAAAGACCCCCACCAATCGGGCCAGAATCCCCCCATGTTAAAAGCATGTGGCCTGATTCAGGAGAAAGGGGCACACGCTTGTTTCCCCCTTGTGACGTGACACCCCTTTACTAGTTTGCCAGACTGCATGCTCAAATAAGAGTCTTTTAAAAAATTTGGGGGACCCTAAATTTTTTTTTTGTTTTTTTGCCTAGGGTTTACCCTTAAAATGCATACCAGACCTGAAGTGTCTGCTATGGGATCCCACACCATTATTTTTTATTTTATTTTTAATGGGGTCCCCCTTAACAAACTTACCAGACACTTAACCAAGAGAAGGGTCTAGTATAGCTGAAGGGAATCCCTGGCCATTTGTTTACAAACAGAAGTAAAGCTGTAATTTGCCAGCACTTTAAATGGCATTTGCTGTAGGTTGTATACATTGTACAGAGGCCAGGCCAGAGCATGCCCGAGGCATATTATTTAAAGAAATGTTGAGTTTTTAATGTTGCCCATAAAGCATTATTAAAATCTCTGCTTCTTGTCAATTGGAATTTGTAAAATATATTTATTGCTTTGGTACATGTTCCCCAGGGCAGTGCCTAGTGCCCCAATGCGGTTTGTTTGACAATTATCGCCTATTAGTCTAGAACACGTGTCAAACACAAGGCCCGCAGACAACATGTGGGCCGCCAGACCATTTTAAGTAGCCCTCTCATCTCTCCTGCAGCTACGACGCCCCCCTAGTTTCTGCATCCATCTCGTCTCAACAGTTGGCAGCAGAGAGGAGAGGACAGACCTCCTTCGTCAGATCCTGCGCTTCTCCATGCAGCCGTGAAGAGGCTCATCTCTGCCCCCATTGACTCAGCAGTTGACAGCGGAGGACAGAACTCCCTCCTCCGAAAGATCCTGCACCTCTCTGAGCAGCCACAGCGCCCCCTTGTCTCTGCCTCCCCTGGTCTCAGCATTCAGCAGACTCAAGCCTTCCTCTGGTCCTCCTCCAGATCCTTCAGTTTCTGCTTCTCAGCTCTGTCCCAGCTTCTTTCCTGTAGCAGCACATGGTAAGGAGAGTGGAGTCTGATGTAAGGGAGGGTGAGGGACTCTTGACTTCTGATAGTGGGGGGGCTCTTAACATCTGATCTACTGGGGAAATAATAATAATTAATAATAATAATAATTATTATTATTATTATGATGATATTAATACAATTCTATGCGAGTTGAAAAGGAGGATCACACACTGCTGGTGTAGCAAGATCTCTGGCCTTGTCCAGTCTAATGAGGACCTCCAAGGCCAAAGATAGCTGACATCCTCCTGTATGTAGTGGGTTGTGAGGCATAGTGGGTGCAAAGATGGTGAAAGTCATTGGGCGCCAGACACTTCTTGGATGTGAAAGAGGTTTTATTTCTCTTAACAGTCCTTTTTGTATTTTTGGGGGAAAGACTGTTAGGGCCAGGACACCCTTAGGTAGTTGTAAATTCAATTGGCAGACTCCGAGATTTCAATAGGAGGACAGCCATGCAGGAAAAGGCCCAAGCAAGAAGCCACATCTGCACTTGCAGGATTGCTGCCTCCTATTGTAAGCGTCTTTAACAGTTCTTAACTCAAACATAACCGTCCTTTTAGCTTCACTACAACTGCCTCTTGTAGTTCTTCAATACGGAGCTCCTGGTCTCTCACTGGACCCTCTGATTCACTGACTCTGAATCCCTTGAGCTCCTCCAAGGTTGGCGGTGGTATCTCCCTCAAGTGTCACCCACGCTTCCCTGCTGGGTCCCTAGCTTGGCACTCCAGATACTTCTCAAGCTTCACCCCCGCTGACCGGTGAGATCCCTGACTTGACACACAAGGCTGCTCTGCAAGCGTCTCCTCTGCAGGTTGGTTCCAGACTTGATTACCACCTGAAGTTTCCTGATTCTCCACCGTGCCCTTCTGGTGAGAATGTGGTTCCGGTACTTGCTTCAGTTACTCACTGTGGTCCCTGGTAAAGCTGGTTGGTCCCTTTGTGGCGACAGCTTCCCTTCTACCTCCGACCACTGACAGGTTCTCCGGCTGGCAGAACCGTCACTTCTGGTTGGACTGCAAGCCGCAATCCCAACCCTGCGCTGCTCTCATTACTTCTGGATAGGCCCTCAGACAGCCAAGCAGCCAGATGCCCCCGGGATAGGCCCAATCTCCGGCTTAGCAGCCCGGGGCGTACGACACATGTCCACCCAGACAGCCGTCCAGGTGGCACAGAACCTAGATCACCTGACCTCACCCAAATATATAGGTCCTCCCAGCAGGACAACGGATTCAAGAAAACCCCTGCCCATTGGCTAAGATACCCCATATACACATAACCATGGGCGTCCGCAGAACTTTTGGGGGGGCATCACCTATGCCCCACCCCTTTTTGGCAATGTCATTGAGGGGAGGGGCTTGAGTGGGTGGTGACGGTGCCGTGCCGGCTGGATCTACATCTCTCTATCTTGCCCTAGTAGGTCATCATTTTAGAATTAAAATGATTGCCCTCATACTGATGTGCGCAGTGATATATGTGTAGGGCAAACACCATTTTCCTACCTAGGTGACCTAGCACATGTGTTTTTCTATGTGTGTGTGTGGGGGTGGGGGGGGGGGGTGGGATGGGGGGAGGACTCTAAAAAATGTATTATTGTTTATGTGTCCATTTAAATGTTTATTTAATATTTTTTTTTCATGACTTTATTGTTATCACATAGGGAACCAATAGCCCCTATGTGATGGCATATAGGTGACTAGGTGGCTGGGGGTGGCACATTATAGCGGTTGTGGAAATGATCAGCTAACATTTGGATTTACAAAAGTACACATACATGCGGCTGCTATTAGAGCCAGGAGTGTGTTAAAAGAACATGTCTGCAGCATATCAAAAATCTGAAGCTCCAGAAAGTGGCTGGGGATTCAGATTTGACATCTGCTGTAAAGGAGGGCTCTGATGGGGACATCTGATGTACAGGAGGACTCTGATGGGGACATCTGATGTAAAGGGGGAGTCTGATGGGAACATCTGATGTGAAGGGGGAGTCTGATGGGAACATCTGATGTGAAGGGGGACTCTGATGGGGACATCTGATGTGAAGGGGGACTCTGATGGTGACGCCTGATGTGAAGGGGGACTCTGATGGGGACACCTGATGTAAAGGGGGACTCTGATGGGGACACCTGATGTAAAGGGGGACTCTGATGGGGATACCTGATGTGAAGGAGGACTCTGATGGGGACATCTGATGTGAAGGGGGACTCTGATGGTGACACCTGACGTGAAGGGGGACTCTGATGGTGACATCTGATGTAAAGGAGGACTCTGATGGGGACACATCATGTAAAGGGGGACTCTGATGGGGACACCTCATGTAAAGGGGGACTCTGATGGGGACACCTGATGTTAAGGAGGACTCTGATGGGGACACCTGATGTAAAGGGGGACTCTGATGGGGACATCTGATGTAAAGGGGGACTCTGATGGGGACACCTGATGCAAAGGAGGACTCTGATGGGGACATCTGATGTAAAGGGGGACTCTGATGGGGACATCTGAGGTAAAGGCGGACTCTGATGGTGACACCAGATGTAAAGGGGAACTCTGATGGTGACACCTGATGTGAAGGGGGACTCTGATGGTGACACCTGATGTGAAGGGGGACTCTGATGGTGACACCTGATGTGAAGGGGGACTCTGATGGTGACACCTGATGTGAAGGGGGACTCTGATGGTGACATCCGATGTAAAGGGGGACTCTGATGGGGACATCTGATGTAAAGGGGGACTCTGATGGGGACATCTGATGTAAAGGGGGACTTTGAAGAGGACACCTGATGCAAAGGATGACTCTGATGGGGACATCTGATGTAAAGGGGAACTCTGATGGGGACATCTGATGTAAAGGGGGAGTCTGACGGGGGACCTCTGATGTAAAAGGGGACTCTGATGGGGACATTTGATGTAAAAGGGGGCTCTGATGAGGACAACTTATGTTAAGGGGTTTTATTTTCTTTTAGTTGAAATGTGGATGTGATTGGCCTACTGTGACAGGCACAGTGAGGCTGCATATAATGGACACAGTGAGGCTGCATATAATGGGCACAGTGAGGCTGCATATGATGGGCACAGTGAGGCTGCATATGATGGGCATAGTGAGGCTGCATATGATGGGCACAGTGCGGCTGCATTTGATGGGCACAGTTTTATCTAGCAGTAGTGATACATAATCACCTGATAAATGGCTATTTACAGTCCTGCATTACTAACAGTTTGATTTGTTTGCACCCCAAAGACATTTTGAGCACCAGCCCCCACTGAATTCAGGGGCAATTATTTAATATGATAAAGAGTGGAAACATTTATACAGTCTTCCATATACAACCAGCCCCTTTGTGCAGCCTTAATATGGATGCGACCCATGGTGAAATTGAGTTTAACGCCCTTGGTCTAGAAAATGATCATGATGTTTTTTACCATTGATTTCAATGGGGATTGGATTCATCAACTGAACTTTACTCGTGTTCTGCAAACCCCCCTCAAACCTACACCCAGCAATCCCTAATGGCTTTCTTGTGATCATTTTGAAAAATGATATTATTGTTGTATATTATGACATGTCAGGAATTCATTCATATGAACCTGGAAAGTTCTTGAAAGGTCCACTTTAAGTAGCTCAGATCTACATTACCTGATCTAGATATGAGACGGATCCGTTTAGCTCTCAGATATCGCTCCTCAGTTTGTGTTTCCGACCATCTTATGAATTATTGTAATTTCTATTTTCAAACAACAGTAGAAAAGAGAAGGATTGGTTTTAAGCTGATAGATATTTGTTCTGATGTTCTTAAAACCCAATATTTGTGTTTTGTATTCTCCATTCATGGCTCTGCAGTGTTGGGGGATCTGGAACTTAATTCAAATTAATTTTCTGCATCGCTCAGAATATCTTCCAGGGTGCGGGACACATGGAGAGAAGACACTGTGTATGGTTGGAAGTTTATGGCGATATTCGGAGATCTTATATACATATGCTGGAATAATCCAATGCTGTGGCGTCAGCTCCCCCTAGAGAGTTCTAAGCAGATCTATGGAAGAGAGAGAGAAAGAGAATAATGGAGAGAGAAGAGAGCTGGAGAGAGAGGCCGAGGGATAGAGAGAGGGGGGGAAGAGAGGGAGAGAGAGGGAGAGAGGGATAGAGAGGGAGAGAGAGAGAGGGGGGAGGGGGGGAGAGAGGGGGGAGAGGGAGAGAGAGAGGAGAGGGGGAGAGGGGGGGAGAGGGGGGGAGGAGAAAGAGGAGAGGGAGAGAGAGAGATAGAGAGAGAGAGAGAGAGGGGGGGGGAGGAGGAGAGAGGATAATTACATTTTCTGCATCGTTCATGTAGAAATGTGGCGTCAGCTCCCTCTAGACAGTTCTAAGCAGATCTCTGGAAGAATGTATGATGGGTGATATCATATAGTGAGGAGAGAGAGAGACAGGAGGGAGAGAGGAGAGAGAGAGAGGGGGGGAGGGGGAGAGAGAGAGAGGGGGGAGATAGAGAGGAAGAGAGAGAGGTGGAGAGAGAGACAGAGGGGGAGGGGGAGAGAGGAGAGGGGAGGGAGGGAGAGATAGATGGGGGGATTGAGAGAGGGGGGAGAGGGGAGGGAGAGAGAAAGAGAGAAAGGGGGGAGAGAGAGGGGAGGAGAGAGGGGGGAGAAAGAGGGAGAAAGAGATGGAGGAAGGGAGAGAGAGGGAGAGCGAGAGAGAGAGAGAGAGAGAGAGTGAGAGAGTGTAAGGGAGAGAGAAGGGGGGGAGGAGGGGTGTGGAGAGAGAGAGAGGGGGGGGGAAGAGGGAGAGAGAGGGGGAGGGAGGGAGGAGGAGAGAGAGAAGAAGGGAGAGAGGACAATTTAATTTTCTGCATCGCTCAGAATATCTTCCAGGGTGCGGGACACATGGAGAGAAGACACTATGTATGGTTGGAAATTTATGGCGATATTCGGAGATCTTATATACAGATGCTGGAATAATCCAACTGCAGACAAGTTCATTTAGAAATGTGGTGTCAGCTCCCCCTAGAGAGTTCTAAGCAGATCTATGGAAGAGAGAGAGAGAGAGAAAGAGAATAATGGAGAGAGAAGAGAGCTGGAGAGAGAGAGAGAGAGGGAGAGAGAGAGGGAGAGAGAGAGAGAGAAAGAGAGAGATAGGAGAGAAGGGAGAGAGGAGAGAGAGGATAGGGGGGAGAGGGGGAGAGGGGGGAGGAAGAGAGAGAGAGTATAGAGAGAGAAGGGGGAGAGAGAGGGAGAGAAAGAAAGAGGGAGAGAGAGGGATAGAGAGGGGGAGAGAGATGGGAGAGAGAGAGAGAGCGAGCGAGAGGGGGGAGAGGGAGAGAGAGAGAGAGGAGGTGGGAGAGAGAGAGGGAGGGAGAGAGAGAGGGGGAGAGAGAGGGGGAGAGAGGGGGGGAAGAAAGAGGGAGAGAGAGAGGGAGAGAGAGGGATAGAGAGGGGGAGAGAGGGATAGAGGGGGGGAGAGGGATAGAGGGGGGGGAGAGGGGAGAGTGATGGGAGAGAGCGAGAGGGGGGAGAGGGAGAGAGAGGAGGGGGGAGAGAGAGGGGAGGGGAGAAGGAGAGAGGGGGGGAGAGAGGGGGAGAGAGAGGGGGAGGGAGAGGGGAGAGTGATGGGAGAGAGAGCGAGCGAGAGGGGGGAGAGAGAGAGAGAGGGAGGGGGAGAGAGAGGGAGAGGGGGGGAGAAAGAAAGAGGGAGAGAGAGGGAGAGAGAGGGGAGAGGGGGGGAGAGAGGGGAGAGTGATGGGAGAGAGAGAGGGGGAGAGTGATGGGAGAGAGAGAGGGGGGAGAGAGGAGAGAGAGAGAGAGGGGGAGAGGGAGAGAGAGAGAGAGGGGGGGAGAGGAAGAGAGGATGAGAGGGGAGAGGGAGAGAAAAATAGAGGGGGAGAGAGAGGGGAGCAGAGAGGGGGAGAGGGAGAGAGAGAGAGGGGGAGAGAGAGAGAGGGGGGAGGGAGAGAGATATGGGGGATTGAGAGAGGGGGAGAGGGGAGGGAGAGAGAAAGAGAGAAAGGGGGAGAGAGAGAGATGGAGAGAGAGAAGAAGAGGGAGGGAGAGAGAAGGGGAGGGAGAGAGAAGGGGAGGGAGAGAGAGATGGAGGAATGGAGAGAGGGAGAGAAAGAAGGGAGAAAGAGAGAGAGAGAGAGGGGAGAGAGAGAGTAAGGGAGAGAGAAGGGGGAGACACGGGGAGAGAGAGAGAGAGAGGGGGGGAGGAGGAGAGAGAGATGAAGGTAGAGAGGATAATTAGAGGAGAGGAGAAAGGGGGGAGAGAGAGAAGGGGGAGAGAGAGAGATGGAGAGAGAGAGAAGAAGAGGGAGGGAGGGGGAGGGAGGGAGAAGGGGAGGGAGAGAGAGATGGAGGAAGGGAGAGAGGGAGAGGGAGAGAGGGAAGGAGAGAGAGAGTAAGGGAGAGAGAGAGAAGGGGGAGATATGGAGAGAGAGAGAGAGGGGAAAAGGGAGAGAGAGAGGGAGGGAGGGAGGGAGGAGGAGAGAGAGAAGAAGGGAGAGAGGACAATTTAATTTTCTGCATCGCTCAGAATATCTTCCAGGGTGCGGGACACATGGAGAGAAGACACTGTGTATGGTTGGAAATTGATGGCGACACTGTGTATGGTTGGAACAAGTTCATTCTCCATTCATGGCTCTGCAGTGTTGGGGGATCTGGAACTTAATTCAAATTAATTTTCTGCATCGCTCAGAATATCTTCCAGGGTGCGGGACACATGGAGAGAAGACACTGTGTATGGTTGGAAGTTTATGGCGATATTCGGAGATCTTATATACATATGCTGGAATAATCCAATGCTGTGGCGTCAGCTCCGCCTAGAGAGTTCTAAGCAGATCTATGGAAGACTGTATGATGGGAGAATAATGGAGAGAGAAGAGAGCTGGAGAGAGAGGCCGAGGGATAGAGAGAGAGGGGGATGAGGGAGAGAGGGAGAGGGGGAGAGAGAGAGGGGGGAGAGAGGGGGGAGAGAGAGAGGGGGAGAGGGGGGGGAAGAGAGGGAGAGAGAGGGATAGAGAGGGGGAGAGGGGGAGAGAGAGAGCGAGAGGGAGAGAGAGAGAGAGAGAGAGAGGGGGGGGGGGAGAGAGGGGGAGAGAGAGGAGAGAGAGAGGAGAGGGAGAGAGTGTAAGGGAGAGAGAAGGGGGGATGTGGAGAGAGAGAGAGGGGGGGGAAGAGAGGAGAGAGAGGGGGAGGGAGGGAGGAGGAGAGAGAGAAGAAGGGAGAGAGGACAATTTAATTTTCTGCATCGCTCAGAATATCTTCCAGGGTGCGGGACACATGGAGAGAAGACACTATGTATGGTTGGAAATTTATGGCGATATTCGGAGATCTTATATACAGATGCTGGAATAATCCTACTGCAGACAAGTTCATTTAGAAATGTGGTGTCAGCTCCCCCTAGAGAGTTCTAAGCAGATCTATGGAAGAGAGAGAGAGAGAGAGAGAGAAAGAGAATAATGGAGAGAGAAGAGAGCTGGAGAGAGAGGGAGAGAGAGAGGGAGAAAGAGAGGCCGAGGGATAGAGAGAGAGGGAGGGAGAGAGAGAGAGAGAGAGAGAAGGGGAGAGAGAGAGGAGAGGAGAGAGACGAAGAAGAGAGGGAAGAGAGAGGGGATAGAGAGGGGAGAGTGATGGGAGAGAGAGAGAGAGAGCGAGCGAGAGGGGGGAGAGGGAGAGAGAGAGAGAGGGGGGGGGAGAGAGAGAGAGAGAGAGAGAGAGGGGGAGCAGAGAGGGGGAGAGAGGGGGAGAAGAAAGAGGGAGAGAGAGGGAGAGAAGAGGGATAGAGAGGGGGAGAGAGGGATAGAGGGGGGAGAGGGATAGAGGGGGGAGAGGGGAGAGGGGAGAGTGATGGGAGAGAGAGAGAGGGGGATTGAGAGGGAGAGAGAGGAGGGGGAGAGAGAGGGAAGAGAGGGGGAAGGGATAGAGAGGGGGGAGAAAGAAAGAGGGAGAGAGGGGGATAGAGAGAGGAGAGAGGGGAGAGTGAGAGAGAGGGAGAGGGGAGTGGGAGAGGAGAGGGAGAGAGAGAGAGGAGAGAGAGAGAGAGAGGGAGGGAGAGAGGGAGAGCGAGAGGGGAGAAGAGAAAGGGGGAGAGAGAGAGAGATAGAGAGGGGAGCGAGAGGGGGAGAGAAAGAGGGAGAGTGAGGGAGAGGGGAGAGGGAGAGAGAGAGAGGGGGAGAGAGAGGGGGAGAGAGGGGGAGAGAGAGAGGGGGGGAGGAGAGGAGGAGAGAGAGAGAGAGAGGGGAGAGGAAGAGAGGAGAGAGGGGAGAGGGAGAGAAAGATAGAGGGGGAGAGAGAGGGGAGCAAGAGGGAGAGAAAGAGGAGAGAGAGAGAGGGGGAGAGAGAGAGAGGGGGGGGAGAGGGAGAGAGATATGGGGGATTGAGAGAGGGGGAGAGGGGAGGGAGAGAGAGAAAGAGAAAGGGGGAGAGAGAGAGATGGAGAGAGAGAAGAGAGAGGGAGGGAGAGAGAGAGGGGGAGGAGAGAGAGAAGGGGAGGGAGAGAGAGATGGAGGAATGGAGAGAGGGAGAGAAAGAAGGGAGAAAGAGAGAGAGCGAGAGAGGGGAGAGAGAGAGTAAGGGAGAGAGAAGGGGGAGACACGGGGAGAGAGAGAGAGAGAGAGGGGGAGGAGGAGAGAGAGATGAAGGTAGAGAGGATAATTAGAGGAGAGGGGAAAGGGGGGAGAGAGAGAAGGGGGGAGAGAGAGAGATGGAGAGAGAGAAGAAGAGGGAGGGAGGGGGAGGGAGGGAGAAGGGGAGGGAGAGAGAGAGATGGAGGAAGGGAGAGAGGGAGAGAGGGAAGGAGAGAGAGAGAGAGAGTAAGGGAGAGAGAAGGGGGAGATATGGAGAGAGAGAGAGAGGGGAAAAGGGAGAGAGAGAGGGAGGGAGGGAGGGAGGAGGAGAGAGAGAAGAAGGGAGAGAGGACAATTTAATTTTCTGCATCGCTCAGAATATCTTCCAGGGTGCGGGACACATGGAGAGAAGACACTGTGTATGGTTGGAAATTGATGGCGATATTCGGAGATCTTGTATACAGATGATGGAATAATCCAACTGCAGACAAGTTCATTTAGAAATGTGGCGTCAGCTCCCCCTAGAGAGTTCTAAGCAGATCTATGGAAGACTGTATGATGGGTGATATCATATAGTGAGGAGAGAGAGACAGACAGAGAATAATGGAGAGAGGAGAGGGAGAGAGAGAGGGAGAGAGAGAGGGAGAAAGAAAGGGAGAGAGAGAGAGAGTGGGGGAGGTGGGAGAGAGAGAGGGAGAGGGGGAGAAAGAGAGGGGAGGGGAGGGGAGGGGGAGATGGAGGGGAAGGGAGAGAGGGAGAAGGGAGGGAGAGAGAGAGAGAGAGGGGGGGGGGTGGGAGAGAGAGAGGAAGAGGGAGGGAGAGATGAGGGGAGGGAGAGCAGGATGGAGGAAGGGAGAGAGGGAGAGGGGAGGGAGAGAGAGTAAGGGAGAGAGGGAAGGGGAGAGAGAGAGAGAGAGTAAGGGAGAGAGGGAAGGGGAGGGAGAGAGAGAGGGGGGATATGGAGAGAGGGAGGGATATAGAGGGGGAGGGAGGGAGGAGAGAGAGAGAGAGAATGGGAGGGAGAGATAGGGAGGGAGGGAGAGCAGGAGGGAGGGAGGGGGGAGAGAGAGAGGGGAAGGGAGAGAGAGAGATGGAGGGAGGGGAGGGAGAGAGAGATGGATGAAGGAGAGAGAGAGAAGGGGGATATAGAGAGAGAGAGGGGGAGGGAGGAGGAGAGAGAGAGAATGGGAGGGAGAGAGAGGGAGAGAAAAAAAGGGATAGAGGGAGAAAGAGAGGAAAAGAAAAGGAAAGGGAAAAGGGAAGGTCTTGATGTAATTAAAGCCAAAACATCTCAGAGGTAAAAAGGAGGGAATTATGGAAGAAATGATGGAAGGAAAGAAGGAAGGAATGAGGTAGAGGAGAAAGGAAGGAAGAATTAAGGGAGAGAGGGAGGAAGGAAGGAAGGAAGGAAGGAAGGAAGGAAGGAAGGAAGGAAGGAAGGAAGGAAGAAGGAAGGGAGAGGGGAAGAAAGGAAGGTATGCTAAAACACCAATTTGATATGGTGAGATGTAAAATCTGCAATTCAACCTAAAAATGCAACATAAATAGGGTGAATCAGTAGCGCTAGTGTACAAAATAGTGAATATATACTATGCAAATAAATATTGTGCAAATATATAAAACAGTGCTATATAAATATTAAAGTGCAAAAATAGTGGTGTATAATTGACTCAACGTATAACTTAATAGCAGCAGTGTATCTATTTCTCTTAGTGACAAGTGAAAAAGTTCATAAACATATAAAGTCCAGACTGTAAATAAATAAATAAATAGGTAGGCGATTTTCCAAGTGTCTTCAAACAAAGTTTCAAACTTGAGTCTTCTAACTGACTTGAATCTGCCACCACACCACGTGTTTGTGATCACACTCCCTCTGAAAGGCCCACTCACCAGCTCACAAGGCCTCACACTCTCGTGTTTGGCAGCAGCGTGTTTTACCCACTTCAGGGGTTAGTATAGAACAGCTTGCTCAATCCGTTTGGCTCTCAATGCGATTCCATATGCAAAACAATGAATAAAACGCTCCACATAGTGTAAAAAAGTATGATAAAATGTATTCACTGTTCATAAAACACTTCAATGGTCACACTCACATTTCAAAAGTTAAAATCAAGCCTTCAATCCAAAACACGGCAAACCAAGCAACGCTGATATATATGTATAAACTGCGGTCTCGGCGGACCAAGAGTAGGACCCTGGCAGTAATATGGTTATAAAACAAAGTGGCGTTATGTAAGTACAATCTTTACTTGCTCTGTAGCCTCGTTCCCGACATGTTTCGTCGCTTGGACTTATTCATGGGTATGGCTACACAGCCCATTTCAAACTGATTTATAGTGATAAGGGGGCTAGTCACATGAGTGGTAAGCTGGTCATGTGACGTGCTATGAGCAATCAGGTGTGAACTATTACACATGATAGTGTCCATTCCCCCATCCTAACTTGCGAGAAAAGACTATTGGTGGTGTCATTAACAATTGTACAATAATGCAGAAAAAGTACTACTATCGGCTTAGTACTACATTTACATAAGCCGTTTATCCCTAGATACGCCCTCAAATGAGTATATTTGTGTACATAGTGAATACTATAGGTATTCAGGGTGTAGGGGTAGCGATCTCTGCATTACCTTAGGGCTTCCTGAGTTGCTGTTTGCAGGGGTTCCCAATTTCACCAGGGTGTTGTTAGTGGAGAGTCATTATCCTATTTAGATATTCTGTATTATGATCACTGTTTGGCTGATGTGGGTGACGCTCCATCCATTATTCTGATGGATGTCCGTTTGTACTTGTTTGTTAGCTGAGTGCGCGCGCATGTCATAACAAACAATGCGCGCGCATCACACATCCTCAGTTAAGGCTGAATGTCCCTTTGCGCCTATCTATTTAGCTGTGTGCGCGCGCATGTCATAACAAACACTGCGCGCGCATCACACATCCTCAATGATGGGTGGATGACCTATTGGCCAACTGTGTGCGCGCGCATGTCCTGACAACCAATGCGCGCGCAACACACGTCTTCAGCCGTGGATGGATGGCTATCCACCAGCTGAGAAGGCCGACCTGTGTGCGCGTGCGCACTGGCTCTATGCGCGCGCATGTTGGATCAGAAGGTGCGCGCGCACCCCTCAGCATACCACACAGGCGGGTCATCGTCCTATAGTAAGACGCGGCTCGCGCCTGCGCAATAGGATTTAAACAGCGGCACATCGGCGCGCTCTAGGTGTCCCCTCAGCCTACATATAGGTATCGGAAATGGGCCCCTGCAGCCAAAAAGAGGTGATAAATCTCACAGAGGGCACATCTTTAGCAATGTCAAAGCGCAAATCATCTCCCCATAACACATATTATTAAAAGGTGTGTGATCATAGCTCCATGATTAAATAAGTAAATATATTAAAACATCACAGTTGAGCACTCATTCCCTGAATTTAGAAACAACTCCTAAAAGTGCAAAGGGCTGTATCATAAATAACAGACATTGCATATATCGGGGATTGGTGAAAGAACTACATTAGAGAATTTGAAAAATTCGATCACACTATTAGATTAAAATAAAATAAATGGTGTTAGGCACATTATTAAAAATATTTCATTAAGAGTACTTAAAAATTCTTTAAAAAATAAATATATATATATATATATGTATACAATTAATCTCATTAAAAACTGCATGTGTGCATATGCGTTTTTCAATGAAAAAATGGATGAGTAATATTTATTGTGGTAAATTGTCCGTATTCAACACATTTTTTTTGTGGTCGCCACAAACCCTTTAATGCTATCGGGTATGTTTGTTTCCTGAGAGATATTTTCTAAAAATTTCCAATGATCTAAAATAATTAAAATTGGAGTTAAGAAAAGACTAGCTATCACACAAAGATTTGATTGATGAGTGCCACAGCTGCCATTGTCGCTACTGAGCATTTTTGTTTTTTTGAAAATATTCATCACTCTGAGGTTCCTACTGTAATATACGGATTAGAAATTATTAATGAAGCAGTTGAGGTCCAATTCTACGTTTAGCCCCCGCGGCGTTAAGCTTTTTAATAAAAAGATCCAGCGGGTTTCCCTTTGACTGAGGTCTCTGACCCTATTTGAACCTCTCCAAGAGGGGTGAATGGTGTCTATTCCGCAGAACTGTAGAAGTGTTGGATCCTGATCATGTTTTTCTTTAAAGTGTAATGAAACACTATGATACTGAAAACCTTTCCTTATATTGGCCAAATGCTCCGAGATCCGAATTCTCAGTAGTCTTTTTGTTCTGCCTACGTAGAGTAACCCACATGGGCACCACATAAGGTACACAACATGGGTTGAGTTACAGGTGATGAATTCTTCTATTTGGAAAACCTCACCATCTCTGTTTGTGATTTCTGTTTTGCCCCTATTATTGACACTCGTGGTCCTACAGCAGATACATTTCCTGCAAGCGTAAAATCCTTTTAAATTTATTCTCAGGAATTGTCGGTTTGGTGGATCTAAAAGTTTCTTGACAATTCGGTCTCCAAAGTTTGGAGCTCTTCTATAGATAAATCTTGGTCGATGATTTAAAATGGCTCCCAAATGCCTGTCCCTACATAGAATATGCCAGTGTCTCTCATAAATGTTTTGTACCTCTTTGTACTGACAATGGAAATCTGTTTGAAGACACTTGGAAAATCGCCTACCTATTTATTTATTTATTTACAGTCTGGACTTTATATGTTTATGAACTTTTTCACTTGTCACTAAGGCCCCTTTCACACTGGGGCGGTGCGGGGCGGCGACGGTAAAGCAGCGCTATATTTAGCGCTGCTTTACCATCGTTTTACCCGCGGTATGCGGCCGCTAGCGGGGTGGTTTTAACCCCCGCTGGCGGCCGCAAAAGGGTTAAAAACCTCCGCAAAGCGCCGCTGCAGCGGCGGTTTGCGGGCGGTATCCCCGCGGTTTCCCATTGATTTCAATGGGAAGGAGCGGTATAGGAGCGGTAAATACACCGCTCCTTCACCGCTCCAAAGATGCAGCTAGCAGGACTTTTGTTGCGGTCCTGCTAGCGCACCGCTCCAGTGTGAAAGCCCGCCGGCTTTCACACTGGAGGGAATGGGGCCGGTTTTTTCAGGCGGTATACAGGCGCTATTTTTAGCGCTGTACCGCCTGAAAACCGCCCCAGTGTGAAAGGGGCCTAAGAGAAATAGATACACTGCTGCTATTAAGTTATACGTTGAGTCAATTATACACCACTATTTTTGCACTTTAATATTTATATAGCACTGTTTATATATTTGCACAATATTTATTTGCATAGTATATATTCACTATTTTGTACACTAGCGCTACTGATTCACCCTATTTATGTTGCATTTTTAGGTTGAATTGCAGATTTTACATGTTTATATATTTTAAGTAGCTGCTGTTTGTTCTATTTATATTTTACACCTTCACTTTTATACCTTCACTAATTTTATAGCCTATACACCTGCGGCACGGTGGGGGTAGATGATACAGAGGGCAGTCTTCCACAGTTATATATCATTTACCAACAGTACATGATATGATGAGATGACTGGCTCTTTGTTCAGGTTGTATATCAGTGCAGTTACCAGATGTTTTTAGCTGCACAGTTGACAAATGTCCTCTTAAAGTGTTACTAAATGCACAACAGTAAAATCAGACTGTATATGCAGTAAAGCATGCTTGTTATACTCACGGTGGAGCCTAAGGGGTTAATCCTTCCGCATTGTGTAAAAAGGCTGTTTGATCCTGTCTCTGATCCCAGAATCTTTGGAGTCACTCTGCACATGCTCAGTTTGGTGTGTGTTGCTAAAGAGTTTTTTTTTTTCTTAGGAGAGTGCATGTGATCAGCCCAGGGCCAATCAGCACTGTCCAGACAGAGGGTCAGGAGTCATGCAGCCTCATAGGACTGTCAGATAGAATGAAAACTCCTACAAGCTTTAACCAGACACTGATAGAAGTCACAAGACTGCTATATACTGTTGATGAGAAAAGATATTTATCAGTTTATATTTTCTAAAATAATTGCATTTCCATGTTCTGTGTACTGTGGGGGAACAGATATAGTGAATGCAGGGTCCTGGGTTTAGTAACACTTTACTTGTAGTATTAAAACTTCAGTGGAGTACTGTATGAGACTACAAGTCCCAGGAGGATGGTGTGCTGCAGAAAGGAGGAAAGGGTAGGAGAAGCCCTTCTTCTCGGGGCAGTCTTACATGGGGAGTGAGAGGTGACTGTTGGAAGGGGCCACTGAGTCGGAGATGCTGCTATTGCTGGACTTCACCAAGGTGTCAGAGTGAGACGGTGCTACTACATTCGCAAGGAGGCCACAGCTATCAGAGAGATCTTTCTCAGCCCACATATATTCTCCTGCTCTCACAATGGTAAACCCAGAGGTGACAAGTGTACAGTAGCCTTCTTGATGCTGATGGTCTTGTTGCCTTCTCAGGACAATGGGTATACGCAGACTGAAAAGAGAAAGGCACACCAACCTAGTGCATAGTCTTCATCCTTGCCCGGGGGAATCTCCATGGAAGTGAGCCAATTGGGCAGGACTGGGGCAGAGAGTCAGTCGGGAGGACTGGGAGGAAGGTCAGACAGGTGTGGCTGGTGGCAGCCAGGAGGGCTGGCATTTTTCTACAAACAAGTGGAGCTGGGATCGGTGGCCACAGGGAATGTTATGCTGAGTTCCTACCTGTAATGGGCCTTTGCTGAGCTAACAATATACTGCTAGTTCCCATAGGAGTGATCAGCAGGTGCTGCAGTACACTAATGCCGCGTACACACGATCGCACGTTCCGACAACAAAATCCATGTTTTTTTCCCGACGGACGTTGGCTCAAACTTGTCTTGCATACACACGGTCACACAAAGGTTGTAGGAAATTCCGATCGCCAAGAACGCGGTGGCGTACAACACGTACGACGAGCCGAGAAAAATGAAGTTCAATAGCCAGTGCGGCTCTTCTGCTTGATTCCGAGCATGCGTGGCACTTTGTGCTTCGGAATTGTCTACACACGATCAAAATTTACGAGAACGGATTTTGTTGTCGGAAAATTTGAGAACCAGCTCTCAAATTTTGTTTGTCGGAAATTCCGACGGAAAGTGTCTGATGGAGCCTACACATGGTTGGAATTTCTGACAACAGGCTCCCATCGAACATTTGTTGTCGGAAATTCCAACCGCGTGTACGCGGCATTAGTGTGTGCAGGAGGAAGGAACAAGAGGACTTTTGTAAATAGGGAGGAAAAATCCCTTTGTTTATAGTTCTGGACATTTATTCAAGTTGGGCATCCCATAATTCCCTACCTCATCCAAGTTATCATCCCCTAATAAAACATGGTTGGAAATTTATGGCGATATTCGGAGATCTTGTATACAGATGATGGAATAATCCAACTACAGACAAGTTCATTTAGAAATGTGGCGTCAGCTCCCCCTAGAGAGTTCTAAGCAGATTTCTGGAAGACTGTATGATGGATGATATCATATAGGGAGGAGGGAGAGAAATAAAGAGAGAGAAAGAAATATATAGAGAAGGGAGAGAGGGGGGGGGGGAGATAGAGAGCTAGGGGGAGAGAAACAGAAAGAGAATAGTGGGGAGGAAAAAATAAAGAGAGAAAGAAATAGAGAGAGAAAAGAGAGGGGGAGAGAGAGAAAGAGAGAGAAAAAGAGGAGAAAGAGAGCGGGGAGAGAGATAGATAGAGAGGAGAGGGAGGGGAGAGAGAGAGGAGAGGGGGGAAGATAGCGGGGAGAGAGAGAGAGGAGAGGAGAGAGAGGAGAGAGGAGAGAGAGAGAGAGAGAGAGAGGGGAGAGAGAAAGGGTGAGAGAAAGGGTGAGAGAAAGAGAGAGGGGAGAGAGGAGAGAGAAAGAGAGAGAGGGGGGTGAGAGAGGAGGGAGAGGGGGGGAGAGAGAGAGGGGGGGGGAGAGGGGGAAGAGAGAGAGAGGGGGAGGAAGAGGGGGAAGAGAGAGAGAGGGAGAGAAAGAGAGAGGAGGGGGGAAGAGAGAGGGGGAGAGAGAGAGAGGGGAGAAAAGAAGAGAGAAAAAGAGGAGAAAGAGAGCGGGGAGAGAGATAGATAGAGAGGAGAGGGAGGGGAGAGAGAGAGGAGAGGGGGGAAGATAGCGGGGAGAGAGAGAGAGAGGAGAGAGAGGAGAGGGGGGGGAGAGAGAGAGAGAGAGAGGAGAGGGAGAGAGAGAGAGAGGAGAGGAGATGGAGAGAGAAAGGGTGAGAGAAAGAGAGAAAGAGAGAGGGGAGAGAGAGAGAGAAAGAGAGAGAGAGAGGGGTGAGAGAGAGAGGGAGAGGGGGAGAGAGAGAGAGAGAGGGGGGAGAGGGGGAAGAGAGAGAGAGAGGGGGGAGAGGGGGGGGGGAAGAGAGAGAGAATAGGGAGAGAGAGAGAAAAAAAAAAGAGAGAGAAGGAGAGAGAGATAGAGAGAGAGTAGGGGAAGATAGAGGGGAGATGTGGAGAGAGAGAGGGGGGAGAGAGAGAGAAAGAGAGAGAGAGATGGGTAGAGAGAAGGGAGAGAAAGAGAGAAAGAGGGGGGAGAGAGAGAGAGGGGGAGAGAGAGGAGAGAGAAAACGAAGGAGTGAGAGAGAGAGAGTGGGGAGACGGTGAAAGAAAGAGGGGGAGAGAGAGAGAGGAGAGAGAGAAGGGGGAGAGAGAAAAAAAAGAGAAGAAAAGGAGGGGGAAGAGAGAGGGGGGAGATAGAGAGTAGGGGGAGAGAGAGAGCGAGAGAAAAAAAAAAAAGAAAGAAAGAAAGAAAGAAAGAAAGAGAGAGAGAGAGAAGAGAGAGGAAAGGGAGAGATGATGAAAGGGAGGAAAAGGGAAAGGAAAACAAAGCCAAGGTCTGTTTTCTGAGTTGGAATGTATGAAGGGAATGCTCGGTGATTGGTCGTCCAGCAGTGGGGACCCCCTACTTTAGCAACTCCTATGGGGGAAGTGCTACACAACCTTGGACAACAACATTGTCAACCTGTGGAAAGGGTGGAGTTAGATGGACTTGACTAACAAATTTAAATCCAAACTCCAGCTAACACTTTTTAACCAGTTATATCAACAGTTTTTTTTTTCTTTTTGGGATAAAGATTTTACATAAATAAATAAAAGCTGATCATTGTAAGCACCCCTGTCAGTGGTAAATGGTTTAACTGCTACTTTTTCTAGGCAGCCTGGTCTGTTAAAAGAAGTTGCAAAGTAACAGACTTACTGGCCAGATCACCAGGTGAAAATAATGGAAAAACATCCTAAAAAAAGAAAACAAATGCAGCCACCACATCTAAGAATTGTTAAAGTATAACTAAAGGCAAAACTTTATTTGTATTATTTGTCCTGTTTACCGTTACTGAAAGTGAAAGCAAACGAAAATCACAAATTTTGGGTTGTCCCCAGAAAAGTAATAGAGAGGAAATGTTCCAATGGGGGACACTGGTTCTGGGGACCTGGGGGGTCCCCAAGGAATTCCCTTAAAGTGGTTGTAAAGTGAAAAAAAAAAAAAGACTTTTACCTACAGGTAAGCCTATAATGAGGCTTACCTGTAGGTAAAAAAAATATCTCCTAAATCTGTACGGTTTAGGAGATATTCCCCGTGCAATACGCCGCTGACTGCAGCGGCGCATGCGCACAGGGGATTCTCGGCTGAAAGGCCGTCAGAATCCGGACCTTGCCGGGAAGAAGTCTCCTGTGCACATACGTGGGAGTGACGACATCGCAGCTCCAGCCACTCACAGCGCTGGAGTCGCGATACCCGGAAGACACGCGAGGCAACATGTCAGCTACTGTCAGGTAAGGTAAGGTAAGTATTTCATAAGGGTAAGGTAAGTATTTCATAATGAGCTAGTATGCGGTGCATACTAGCTCATTATGCCTTTTGCCTTGCAGGTGTACTAAAAGAAAAAAAAAATTTCAGCGGGTTTACTACTGCTTTAATTTGTAGGGATTTCCCCTCACTTCCTGTTATTTCTATGGGACAGGAAATGAAGGGAAATCTCCCCCAGTGGGACACAGATGGAAAAAAAAAAAAAAATCTGACCGGGGTTGTAACCCTCCCGTACTCTATCCAAAATTTTAAAAAGTTGCTTATAGTTCTACCTTAAGCTGCAATATATTACATTTTTGTTTTTGGGTTTAACCACTTCACGCCAATCGCCCTACCCGTATGTCAGTACTTTGACGCTAAATACCGTTGTTATGGCAGCAGCTAGCTATTTTAGGGACCGACGTGCGTTTCTCTTTAAGATAAAAGTGGTCTCTGCGGCGAATTCGCCGCAAGATCACTTTTATCGTTGGCAGGAGAGGTGCCCGCCGCGCTCTGGTTGTCTCCCGCGCTTACCGGGGCTGTCGGTAGCAGCGGAGATGATCGCGTCCTGTCACCTCACTGCCTGGAGGGGGAAGACGGCCCCCGCTCGGCTCCATAGCATTGAAAGGCAGAAGCGACGTCAAACATCACTTCCGCCTAATGCTCTTAAAGGAGAAGGTTTTGTTTTTTTTTCAAATTACATTTATTAAATTTTTTTATTGCATTTTAGTGTAAATGTGAGATCTGAAGACTTTTTGACCCCCAGATCTCATATTTAAGAGACATTTTTTCTATTACAAGGGATGTTTACATTGCTTGTAATATTAATAAAAGTGACCCACATTTTTTTTTTATAAAGACAGTGTCAAAATAAAAATTAAAAAGTAAAATAAATAAAACATTTTTTTTTTTAAAGCGCCCCGTCCCGACAAGCTTGTGTGCAGAAGCGAACGCATATGTGAGTAAAAAAGAGGGTTCAATCCGCACATGTGAGGTATCGCCGTGATCGGTAGAGCGAGAGCAATAATTTTAGCCCTAGACCTCCTCTGTAACTCAAAACTGGTAACCTGTAGAAATTTTTAAACATTGGAGATTTTTAAGGGTAAATGTTTGTCTTATTTTTTAATTTAAAAAAAGTGTATTTTTTCCCCCCAAAAAAGTGCGCTTGTAAGACCGCTGCACAAATAACCGTGTGAGATAAAGTAATGTAACGACTGCTATTTTATTCTCTAGAGCAGTGGTCATCAACCCTGCCCTCAAGACCCAATAACAGGCCCGGTTTTATGCAAAGTATTGCAACAACCGCCATTTTATTCTCTATAATGTTTGGGGGTTCTAAGTAATTTTCTAGCAAAACTTGTAAACACCAAGTCTGAGAAAGAGTCTCGGTCCTTAAGTGGTTAACCACTTAAAGTGGAGTTCCACTTCTACAGTCTATGCCTCTTCCTGTCCCGCCGCGCTGTGTCAAAAATGTCCGATGTGTCCGCCATAATGTCGCAGTCACAATAAAAAATCGCTGATCGCCACCATTGCTAATAAAAATTAACTATTAAAGCGGAAGTAAACCCATAGATTTAATAGTTTAAAAAAACAGTTACGTTCACGGCATGCCGGAAATGTTAACTGTCACCTTGGTTGTGCTCTCAACCAAACTGTCAAACCATCCAATGGCTGGTGTCATAACTGATCACTTGTGCAGAGTCATGGCAGTTGAAGATTAAACAGAGGTCAAGATGGCAGCTTCCTTGGCTGAAAAAATAGGAGGGTTTACTTCCACTTTATTAAAAATGCCATAAAACTATCCCCTATTTTGTAAACGCTATAACTTTTGCGCAAAACCAATCAATAATCACTTATTTACCAAAAATATGTAGAAGAATACGTATCGGCCTAAACTGAGGGAATTTTTTTTTTTTTTATATATATTTTTGGGGGATATTTATTATAGCAAAAAGTAAAAAATAATGTGTTTTTTTCAAAATTGTCGCTCTTTTTTTGTTTATAGTGCAAAAAATAAAAAAACGCAGGGGCGATCAAATACCACCAAAAGAAAGCTCTATTTGTGGGGAAAAAAAGGACGCCAACTTTGTTTGGAGCCACGTCGCACGACCGCGCAAATTTCAGTTAAAGCGACGCAGTGCCGAATCGCATAAAGTGGTCTGGTCTTAAGCCAGCAAAATGTCTGATAGTGGTTAATACCGCTTTAAGTAGTTTTTATCATTTTTTTTTTTTTAGCTTTTAGTAGTTCCAATTCTGATGTCCTTTTAAACTCATGTTGAGTAGTAAACAGATTCCCAGAGCAACAAGTGGCGGCGTCTCCTCTATTAATTACATGCCATCATCTCAGGAATCTGCCACAAGCTCTGAGAGGTGAGAGGGGATCTCGGGTTCCCCGTCCCTCTCCAGCGGGAGATGAGTCAGAGATCTGGCTGGTTACATCTGCCAGTGCCGCCGCTCCGATGTACTGGGAGGGCAATGATCCGGAAGGCCAGGGCTGAATCTGTGACGGGCGGCCTTAATTATTTACAGCATAATTACAACATTTATGAGCGCAGATTGTGACGAGAACATTATGCTCTATAAAACCGGTTATCCCGCCATGAATCCCGGCTGCATTCAAATAAAATATTGTTGATGTAATAAAGCGTGGAATATAATGTGTGCAATAAATAATGATAAAAAAAACGCACAGACTGTCCCAAGTGGAGCAGTTGGTTGCAGGGCTGAGATTTCAGCAAGGGAAAGAAACTTTAACTTTCCGGTTTTCGCTCCAACAAGGTAAGTCCATGGGTTTAAAAATATTTTTTAGACATGTGCACAATAGAAAAATTAGTTTAGTTTCGTTTAGTTTCTGTTCGTTTCCGTTGATTTGTAACGATTCGTAATTTCGTAAGTCGTCGGTGTTCGTATTCGGACTCGTTCGTATTTTCGTAAGAGTTATTTTTTCGTTGATTCGTATTTCCGTCTAATTTTCGTTTATTCGAAATTCATATGTTCGTTATATTTCGTATTCGGACGCATTCGTATTTTCGGAAGAGCTATATTTTCGTTGATTTAAAAAGATTCGTATTTCCGTTAATCTAATTTTCGTTGATTCGAAATTTGTATTTTCGTAGATTTAGTTACATTCGTACTTTCGTAAGATTGATTTATTCGTACTTTCGTAACATTGTTTTCGTAGATTCGTAATCGGAGCATAATTCATAATTTTATGTAATGTGTATGCTATTTACATGTTTAAGAAACAAAGAATTTCTCTCTCACAAGTCAGAACTTAACTAAAAAATCCACCAAAACACAGTGCCTCCGACCCAACCACACCCTATCTGGACTCTGGATGGAATATTTCAGAATCAGAACTAACATTCGTTCTTTCGAATTCTCGATCAGCAGAATTTTTGTTATTTTGTATTTTCGTTGTTTTGATTTCCTTTTTCCGAATATTCGTATTTTCGATTTTTTTCGTTCATTTTGAAGAGCCGTCTTATATGTACAGTATACGGTCAGCAATCGGTTAATGCATGTCATTTTACCCACTTGACCTCCATAACAATTACCCCCTTTATGACCAGGCCGTTACTTTAACTGACAACTGCGCAGCCATGCAACTCTGTCCATATATGGAATTAAAGTCCTTTTTTTCCCCTCAAATAGAGCTTTCTTTTGGTGGTATTTGATCACCTCTGCGGTTTTTATTTTTTGCACTATAAACAAAAAAAGAGCGACAATTTTGAAAAAAAAAAAAAACAATATTTTTTACTTTATGCTATAAAAACATATCCAATAAAAAAATGTAAAGTTATCGCGTCTACAAAATAGGGGATAGTTTTATGGCATTTTTATTATAACATTTTTTTTATTAGTAATGGCGGCGATCTGCGATTTTTACGTGACTGTGACATTATGGCGGACACATCGGACACTTTGACACTATTTTGGGACCATTGTCATTTATACAGCGATCAGTGCTATAAAAATGCACTGATTTCTGTGTAAATGACACTGGCAGGGAAGGGGTTAAACACGAGGGGGCAATCAAGGGGTTAATTGTGTCATAGGGAGTGATTCTAACTGTGGGGGGGGGATGGGTTTCAACTCACATGACAGCGATCACCGCTCCCGATGACAGGGAGAGGTGATCTCTGTCATGTCACAAGGCAGAACGGGGAAATCCCTTGTTTGCATCTCCTCGTTCTGCGGCTCAGTGACACGATCGCCGGGACACCGGCGGACATAGAGTCCGTGGGTCCCACGGGCATGGTCACGCTGTACGCGCCCGCTAGCCCCGCTATTTAAAGGGGACGTACAGGTACTCCCATTTGCCCACCGCTGCCACTGTGCCGATGTATATCAGCGTGCAGCGGTCGGCAAGTGGTTAAAATAAAAAAATTTTAAACTGTAAACTCTATTGGCTGTAATGCCATTGCACACATTACCTGAATATATTACCAACATTAAATATTAAGATATTTTTTTAATTCCATCAGCAGCTTAGTAGATGCCCTCTACTTAGTCATATGTGGTAGTGCAATGCATGTTTAAACTTTTATGTGCTATTAATATAGGCTGAGGATTTAATTGTGTTGCTGATTTAGAAAAGGCCAGCAGAGGGCGCCAAAGAGAGTGTGAATGAGTGTAATGTGTGAAACTGCATAGGAAAGGGAAAGGATTGATGGTTCAGTTTGTTAGAAAGCAGAGCACTGACTCAGCAGAGCAGCAAAGTTTGATGAGGGGGTAGATTTAAAAAAAAAAAAATAGAAGGGAGTGTGCGATATACTTTGGGGATGGGTAGGTGACCTGCAAGTGGGGATGGGGAAGTATATGGGAGTGAGTGTACAGGACAGCAGTGTTTATTTCACCAACCAAAATATTTTTTGTCTACATAATTAATACTGGCGATTTATTTTTGTCATTGTTTTAGTCAATTGACTTCATTCTAATTTTTTCTTTTTCACTGAAAATATGCTTGACGAAAATATTTTTGTTGATTAAATTAACACTGATTCCAGCATCAGGTAAGTTCCTGAATCACCAGCAGGTTTGTTCCAGCACCACCAACAGGGACGTTCCCACACCACCAGCAGGTGGGTTTCATGATCATCACCACAGAGGTCCAGCCCAATGCATTACAAGCATTACAAGCAGATGCATTTCAGCATCACCAGCTGTTATGTTCCAAGATCTACTGGCAGGTCTGTTCTAGCATCATCAGCAAGTTTGTTCCAGTATCATCAGCAGATGTGTTCCAGGATCATCAGCAGGTTTGTTCCATCATCACCAGCTGTTATGCTCCAGGATCCACCAGCAGGTTTGTACCAACATCATCAGCAGGTTTGTTCCAGTATCATCAGGAGATGTGTTCCAGGATCATCAGCAGGTTTGTTCCAGTATCATCAGCAGATGTGTTCCAGGATCATCAGCAGGTTTGCTCCAACATAACTAGCAGGTTTGCTCCATGATCATAACCATGGAGGTCAAGCCCAATGGGCAGTTGTGTTGCAGCATTACAAGAAGGTGCATTTCAGCATCACCAGCGGTTATGTTTCAGGGTCCACTGGCAGGTTTGTTTCAGCATCACCAGCTGTTGTGTTCCAGGATCCACCAGCAGGTTTGGTCCATGATCATCACCACTGAGGTCCAGCTCAATGGGCAGTTGTGTTGCAGCATTACAATCAAGTGCATTTCAGCATCACCAGCTGTTATGTTCCAAGATCCACTGGCAGGTCTGTTCTAGCTTCATCAGCAAGTTTGTTCCAGTATCATCAGCAGATGTGTTCCAGGATCACCAGCAGGATTGTTCCATCATCACCAGCTGTTATGCTCCAGGATCCACCAGCAGGTTTGTACCAACATCATCAGCAGTTTTGTTCCAGTAACATCAGCAGATGTGTTCCAGGATCACCAGCAGGTTTGTTACATCATCACCAGCTGTTATGCTCCAGGATCCACCAGCAGGTTTGTACCAACATCATCAGCAGGTTTGTTCCAACATAACTAGCAGGTTTTCTCCATGATCATAACCACGGAGGTCAAGCCCAATGGGCAGTTGTGTTGCAGCATTACAAGCAAGTGCATTTCAGCATCACCAGCTGTTATGTTCCAGGATCACCAGCAGGTTTTTGCCATGATCATCACCAGGAAGGTCCAGCAATCTTGACTTTGTATGAGTAATTTTGCTACATTTTTCTCACTGGTTGTGGGATTTCATGGATAAAATATTACTGAAAAATAGATTGTGTTGCATAGAAATATAGAAAAGAATTCATTAGACATGTGCAATTTGTTTAGTTACGAATTTGTTTTCTGTTCAAATTCGTTATATTCGTTCATTCGTAATCGTACGAATGGTTTACTAAAAATTCTAACGAAAAACAAACTATCGAAAAGAGCGAATATGAAAAACAGCGAAAATACGAAATAATAAAATTAGAAACAACGAAACTACGAAAGAATGAAAATCCGAAAAACGAAAACAGAAAACAACGAAAATACCGAACAAAGATTCAAAAATAACGAAAATCAAAATGAACGAAAAATCGAAATTACGAATATTCGGAAAAAAGGAAATCAAAACAAGGAAAATACGAAATAACGAAAATTCTGCTGATCGAGAAAGAACGAATATTAGTTCTGATTCTGAAATATTCCATCCAGAGTCCAGATAGGGTGTGGTTGGGTCGGAGGCTCTGTGTTTTGGTGGATTTTTGAGTTAAGTTCTGACTTGTGAGAGAGAAATTCTTTGTTTCTTAAACATATAAATAGCATATAAATTATGAATTATGCTCCGATTACCAATCTACGAAAACAATGTTACGAAAGTACGAATAAATCAATCTTACGAAAGTACGAATGTAACTAAATCTACGAAAATACAAATTTCGAATCAACGAAAATTAGATTAACGGAAATACGAATCATTTCAAATCAACGAAAATATAGCTCTTCCGAAAATACGAACGCGTCCGAATACGAAATAACGAAAATCCGAATTTCGAATAAACGAAAATTAGACTAACGGCAATACGAATCAACGAAAAAATAACTCTTACGAAAATACGAACGAGTCCGAATACGAACACCGACGACTTACGAAATTACGAATCGTTACGAATCAAAGGAAACGAACAGAAACGAAACGAAACTAAACTAATTTTTCTATTGTGCACATGTCTAGAATTCAATCCGGATGGCCGCACTCCAACAACGATTTCTTTACCAGTAGTTACGGTGTGAAACAGGTCAGCCTCTGGGTTTCATCTTTTGCTGTATGTTTTTTTAACCAATAAAGAAATCGTTGTTGAAGTGCGGCCATCCGGATTGAATTCTTTTCTATATGCCACTTTGCATACTGAGCCAGCCCCATTGTTTGAGGAGAAGAAGATTTTTTTTTGAGATACCTGGAGCGGGTTCTTTTCCGTGTTGCATAGAAATAGTTGAGCTGCTTTTGTACCACCCCTAAAGCGTTTTTTTTTGCTCAAAATAACAAACATGTCATACTTACCTGCTCTGTGCAGTGATTTTTACATAGAAAACCCCCCCAAACGTTCTCTTCTGGGGTCCCCCACTGGCGTTGTTGGCTCCTCCTCTTCTTCGAGTGTGCCTATTGTAAGCCGCTTGCTATGGGGTCACTTGTGCGGGCTCCATCCTGAGCCGGGCTGTGTGTATCCATAGAAACACACAGCGCAGCCTGGCTAAGCCCCACCCCCCTACTCCCCCCTCACAGGATTTGAGCCCATGGCTCCTGCTGCTTTCCTGTTAGGGGAGAAGAGCTGCTGTAGACATGCACAGCTCAGGATCGAGATCAGGCTCAGTGTTTAGGAAGGGCTTTAAGAGTTTTTTCCCTTGATGCATGAAGGTAAAAAGAAAAAAAATGTTTGTCTTTTTTAACGGCTTTCCGACCGCCTCACGCCGATATACGTCGGCTGAAGGGCTTGTACAGGCAGAATCACGTATCTGTACTTTAAGAGGGGGGCGGGCGCGTGCATGCGGGAAGCTCCGTGAGCCGTGTCGCGGGTCCCGCGGACTCGATTGCCACGGGGATACCCGCGATCGTCTCATGGGGAGGAAGAACGGGGAGATGCTAATATAAACAAGCATCTCCCCATCCAGACAAATTAACCAAACGCCAAAAACTCACCTAAATCTGGTGAGTGGCCATTTTTATAGCGGTGGTGAATTTACACAAGGGTGACAGACATTATCTGCGAAGGAGTCAATCACCAGTGGTGCATTTAAGTGGAACTGAGGGGTCACGGATTGATTTAAATAACAGTGGTGTCAGCACATGGACCTTCTTTATATACAATAGATCGTTTTTCTTTTTATGTTGCATATTAATTTTTTATGGCACATGGAATTCGAGAATTTGGACATTTTCTGAATTTTTCTTTACAGGAGTGGGATCACAGGAGCGGAGGGGGGATTTGTATCACGTCATACAAAAAAACACATCATTTGGCGCGCTGGTTTGTTTTTTGTTTTTTTTGGGTAAGAGTGCGGTTTGGTTGTACCAAATTTTCCTCCACAGGAGTATAGATACACACGCATAGTGGTTTGGGTACACAGTTTCTTTTTTTCACAGGACTATATGTATACTTTGCAAAAAAATAAAAAATAAATAAAAAATGTTATATTTATTTTGTAAAAATCTTTTTCCTGACAGGCTCCATGGCAGCATACGTGTGGGTTGGCCCCGCCTCCATAACTACCCAATAGGACCCCTCTCCCATAAATCTTTGCTCCTGGCTGCTATCCGTGTTCCTTTTTTGTCCTCCTCCGTAGGACCATGTGGTTCTCCTACCTGAAGATGACTTCACAGCGATCGATCGGCCGAATGACTGAATTGTTTCCTCCGCGGTAGGCAACCAACACCTTCAGTTCATTTGTCTACCCTTCGGGTTAACCACGTCACCCCGGGTTTTTTCCAAGGTGCTATTGGCGGTAGTGGCTCTTCTCAGGGTCAAGGGTGTGCGTCTCCACCATTACTTGGACGACCTGCTTCTACTATCTCAGAGCAAGGATCAGCTATTAGTTCACAAAGAGGTTGTCATCTCTACCCTGCAAGAGTTCGGGTGGCTCCTGAACTTAGAAAAGAGTCAGCTAGAGCCATCTCAGTCCCTCGTGTTTCTGGGCGCTCTTTTCAACACCGTGGAGGGTTCCATCTCCCTCCCAGAGGAGAAAATCATGGTAATCCGAGACAGGATTCAGGCGGCACGTGGATCAACTCACCTTTCTGCTCTCCAGTGCCTGAAAATAATTGGTACGATGACAGCAACCATTCCATGGTGAAGTGGGCCCAGTGGCATACCCGTCCCTTTCAGAAGGGATTTCTGCATCAGTGGAACTCTGTCGACCAGAATCAGCGCATCTTCCTTACCCCATCTATGAGGACATCTCTCCTCTGGTGGCTTCAGGGGAAGAATCTGCGCAACCATCATTCGATTGTCCCCATCTCATGGATCACGGTGACCTCAGATGCCAGCAACCAGGGTTGGGGCGCTCATTGCCTTTCGGAGGTAGCTCAGGGCAGGTGGACATGCCAGTCTCAAGGAGTCGTTTCCAACATCCTGGAACTGAGGGCAGCCTTTCAGGCACTCCTATCCTTTCGCCATCTAGTGTCGAACTCTTCCGTCATGCTAAGGTTGGACAACACAACAGCAGTGGCATACATAAGGAAACAAGGCGGGACTCACAGCTGGTCCCTGTTACAAGAAGTGGAGCCTTTAATGAGTTGGGCGCAAAAGAACTTAGCCAACATCTCGGCAGTATACATTCCGGGGGTCCAGAATGTGCAAGCAGACTTCTTGTCCCGGGTCGAGTTGGACAACAACGAATGGTCCCTCCACAGAGAAGTTTTCGAGTGGCTCCTAACACTGGGTGTGTCTCCGGAAGTCGACATGTTCGCTTCCCCGTGCAACTTCAAGATACCGAAGTACTTTGCGAGGTTCAGGGACCCTCAGGCGTTCGGGATAGATGCTCTCACGACCAGTTGGGATTTCCAGAGGGCCTATGCCTTCCCTCCAGTACCGGTAATTCTGCAGTTTCTGCGGAGGCTCAGAACAGAAAAAGTGGAGATTATTGCCGTCATTCCATTCTGGCCCAACAGGCCGTGGTTTCCTCTGCTGCTGCTCCTCAGCTATCAAGACCCAATTCCCCTACCTCTCAGGCCGGATCTATTGTCTCAGGGCAAGACGTTACACCCGTTTCCAGCATGTCTGCATCTCAAGGTGTGGTTCTTGAGAGGGGAAGGCTAGAGGCGCTTGGTTGCCCGAAAGAAGCGATTCCAACTCTTCTTAATGCCAGGCGAAGAAGCACTAATAGGGTGTATGAGCGCATTTGGTCCAGGTTTGCTGAACACATGTCGTCAAGAGAAAACTCGTGTAACTCTCCAGAGGTTCATGATATCCTGAGCTTTCTTCAGTCTGGATTAGATTTATCCCTGGCGGTCGGTTCGTTAAGGGTGCAAGTGTCAGCCATCTCAGCCTTCACGGGAGTCTCATGGGCGAATCACGCCTTAGTTCGTCAATTCTTTAAGGGTGCCATCAGGCTCAGACCACAAAGAAGACCCAGGTTTCCCAAATGGGACCTTCCATTGGTTTTGGATTTTCTGTCAAATCTTGGGAAAGATTCGTCTCAACCTTTGCCTATTAAGGATCTTACTCTAAAGACTATCTTCCTAGTGGCAATAACGTCAGCGAAAAGGGTATCAGAGATCAGGAATCTGGGTTCAGAGGAACCTTTTCTGACCTTTTTTGAAGACAGAGTAGTGCTGATTCCAATGTTAGGGTCAAACCCTAAAGTGACCACAGTCTTCCATGAGAATCAGGAGATTGTACTCCCTACCTTCAAAACATCAGATGACCAAGAGATCCATCCTCTTGATGTAGGCCACACCTTAAAACAATATCTGGAGGCAACAGCTCCATTCAGGCAAACGGAATTCCTCTTTGTCCTTCTTCATGGCAAGAATAAAGGGATGCGTGCGTCAATTAGGTCAATTTCCGCGTGGATTGTGCAGACGATTCAAAGGGCATACAGAGCTAAGGGCTTGGCTCCTCCTGAGGCAGTGACGGCTCATTCAACACGGAGCATCTCAACTTCGTGGGCAGCTTCTCGGCATGTGGCGCCTGATGTTATTTGTAGAGCGGCCTCTTGGTCCACAATTAATACTTTTCTTTCTCATTATTGCGTTGAACCAGCTGCGCTGTCTTCTATTAATTTTGGTTTACAAGTATTGTCATTGGACAATGTTAAATAAATTTGGTTTTCTTTGCTCAACATTTTGCCCACCCGAGTGTGTTTTGGCGAGTTATTTCCCACACGTATGCTGCCATGGAGCCTGTCAGGAAAACGGAAAATTTATATCAAATACTTACCGTAATTTTCCTTTCCTGATAGGCTCCATGGCAGCAGGAGTTCCCTCCCAAATGTCTGGAGTAGGCTAGTTACGGAACACGGATAGCAGCCAGGAGCAAAGATTTATGGGAGAGGGGTCCTATTGGGTAGTTATGGAGGCGGGGCCAACCCACACGTATGCTGCCATGGAGCCTATCAGGAAAGGAAAATTACGGTAAGTATTTGATATAAATTTTCCGTTTTCCTCACAGGATTGGGTTTTATATGACCAAGAGGATTTGGCTTTCCTCCATGGAATTAGGATTGTGTTGTAAAGACTCTTTTGTAAGGGAAAGGAGTGTTTTAAAAATACCTACCCGCCTGTATAGGAGTATTTAGCACCATAGTATAGTAATTGATGCTAATCGTCAATTTATCCCACCCCACCCACTATAGGACTGACTTGACCTTAAAGGGACTCACAGTTGATAGCAGTAACACACAATAAGTTCCTTCAAACAGAGTTTTGTAAGGTGCTTAAGTATACACACATCTTTATTTGATTGGCGCATCTCCCTTAAAACCTAATCCATCTCCCCATTCTGCCTAGTGACAGTGTCACTGATCTCTGCTCCCTGTGATCGGGAGCAGAGATCAGTGACGTGTCACACACAGCCACGCCCCCCACAGTTAGAAACACGCCCCTAGGACACACTTAACCCTACACTGCCACCTAGTGGTTAACCCCTTCACTGTCAGTGTCATTTACACAGGAATAAGTGCATTTGTATAGCACCGATTGCTGTATAAATGACAATGGTCCCAAAAATGTGTCAAAACTGTCCGATGTGTCCGCCATAATGTCACAGTCATGATAAAAATCGCTGATCGCCGCCATTTAAAAAAATAAAATAAAATTATTAGTAAAAATGCCACAAAACTATCCCCTATTTTGTAAACGCTATAACTTTTGCACAAACCAATCAATAATCGCTTATTGCGATTTTTTTTTTATCAAAAATATGTAGAAGAATACGTATCGGCCTAAACTGAGGAAAATATTTTTTTCTTATATATTTTTGGGGGATATTTATTATAGCAAAAAGTAAAAAAATAATGTGTTTTTTTCAAGTGTCGCTCTTTTTTTGTTTATAGCGCAAGAAATAAAAAACGCAGAGGTGATAAAATACCACCAAAAGAAAGCTCTATTTGTGGGAAAAAAGGACGTCAATTTTGTTTGGGAGCCACGTCGCACGACCGCGCAATTGTCAGTTAATGCGATGCAGTGCCGAATCGCAAAAAGTCTTCTGGTCAGGAAGGGGGTAAATTCTTCTGGGACTGAAGTGGTTAACTACATTAACTTTCAGCTATATGAGAATATGCAATGCCAGCAAGAAGAGCGTTCTGCCATTCTGCACACTGGCACTTTACTGAGGACATTATGAGCATCTTTTCCTATTCGCTGTACTCAGCACCCTTATATCACATGCAGGTCACACACTCCGATGGACGGCATTAATCATTCACATAATGCAATATACAAACTCTAATCGTATCATAATAGCCAAGTACATTATTTGATGGAATATTATTCAGTATGGAAATATTGTACTTTATTTTAACTACTTGAGGACCATGCCTTCTCTAGCACTTTTTGTTTACAAGTTTGAACTAGTATTTTTATTTTTTTAAAGAAAATTACTTATAACCCCCAAACAATATATATATATATATATATATATATATATATATATATATATATATATATATATATATATATACTGTATATTTTAGCAGAGACCCTAGGGAATAAAATGGCAATCGTTGCAGTTTTTTATGTCACAGGGTATTAGCTGTTTTTTTAAACACAATGTTTTTTTTTTTGGAAAAGATACACTTTAACTGCTTCAGCCCCCGGAAGATTTGGCTGCTGAATGACCAGAGCATTTTGTGCAATTCGGCACTGCATCGCTTTAACTGACAATTGCGCAGTCGTGCGACGTTGCACCCAAACAAAATTGACGTCCTTTTTTCCCACAAATAGAGCTTTCTTTTGGTGGTATTTGATCATCTCTGCGGTTTTTATTTTTTGCGCTGTAAACAAAAAAAGAGCGTCAATTTTGAAATAAACACAATAAATATACTATGCAAGGATAGACCTAAATAATGCCGCCCTTAGGACCCACCCCTCCGCGCTCTTGGATATACTCTTAAGATAAATTCAAAATAAATAGGAGTATATAAGAATAATAAATAAATAGTATTCCCATAAATTCCCATAATAAATATCCCCATTTTTTTTTTTTCTTTTAAAAGCAAATTTTTTCCTCAGTTTAGGCCGATACGTATTCTTCTACATATTTTTGGTAATAAAAAATCACAAAACGCGTATATTGATTAGTTTGCGCAAAAGTTATAGCGTCTACAAAATAGGGGATAGTTTTATAGCATTTTTATTATTATTATTTTTTTATTAGTAATGGCGGCGATCTGCGATTTTTATCGGGACTGCGACATTATGGGGGACACATCGGAGACTTTTGACACATTTTTTGGGACCATTGTCATTTATACAGCGATCAGTTCTATAAACATGCACTGATTACTGTATAAATGACACTGACAGGGAAGGGGTTAAAACTAGGGGGCAATCAAGGGGTTAAGTGTGTTCCCTCTCTGTGTTCTAACAGAAGGGGGGAGGGGACTGTCTAGGGGAAGAGATAGATCGGTGTTCATACTGGGTATGAACACACGATCTGTCTCTTCTTCCCTCAGCGAACCCCGGAAACTGTGTGTTTACACATACAGATCCCGGTTCTCGGTGTGTCACCAGCGATCGCGGGAGCCTTCACAATCGGCACCGGGGGCAAGCAGCACGCGCCCCCATAGTGGCCACAGGTCGAAGAGACGTAACATAAAGTCGTTTTCGCCCAGCTGTGCGGCGGCTGGTCGGACCACCATTCTGCCTCTGTCAGGAACGAATGGCGGGTCCCAGCAGACCGGCTGATTGGCTCTCTCGATGAGCGATGTTGATTCAGAGGGCTGAATACAAATGCACCCCACACTTTTCACATATTTATTTGTAAAAAATTCTGAAAACCATTTATCATTTTCATTCCACTTCACAATTATGTGCCACTTTGTGTTGGTCTATCACATAAAATCCCAATAAAATACATTTACGTTTTTGGTTGCAACATGACAAAATGTGGAAAATGTTAAGGGGTATGAATACTTTTTCAAGGCACTGTATACTAGGGATCGACCGATTATCGGGACGGCCGATACCGATTTTAGGGAAAATGCTGATATCGGTCACAAACTAGACCAATATTACCGATATTGGTCTCCGCAGACCGCGGCCATCTGTTTGGGGCCCAGTGTGAAGGAGCGCGCGGCACACAACGTCATTACGTCTCTGAGCACTGGGCCTAACGTTCTAAATCTGACAGGCCTCCCTCGCCTCAACACTCGGATGGACACGCCAGCTAGTCAGCCAGCAGCCAGCCACCCACAGTATGGTGCCAGGCCACTGAGGCCAGTCAGACAGCAGCCACCCACCCACAGAAGGGTGCCAGGCAAGCCAGCAGCCACCCACCCACAGCAAGGTGCCAGGCCACTGAGGCCAGCCAGCCAGCAGCCACCCACTCACTGCAAGGTGCCAGGCCAGCCAGCAGCCACCCAGCCACCCACAGCAAGGTACCAGCCAGGCCAGCCAGCAGCCACCCACCCACAGCAAGGTGACAGCTAGGCCAGCCAGCAGACATCCACCCACCCTCAGCAAGGTGCCAGCCAGCAGAGACCCACCCACCCACAGCAAGGTGTCAGCCAGCAGCCACCCACACACAGCAAGGTGCCGCCAGGCCAGCCAGCAGCCACCCACCCACAGCAAGGTGCCAGCCAGGCCAGCCAGCAGCCACCCACCCACAGCAAGGTGGCAGCTAGGTCAGCCAGCAGCCACCCACCCATAGCAAGGTGCCAGCCAGCAGACACCCACCCACAGCAAGGTGCCAGCCAGGCCAGCCAGCAGCCACCCACCCACAGCAAGGTGGCAGCTAGGTCAGCCAGCAGCCACCCACCCATAGCAAGGTGCCAGCCAGCAGACACCCACCCACAGCAAGGTGCCAGCCAGCAGCCACCCACACACAGCAAGGTGCCAGCCACACCCAGGCCATACACCCATCCACAGAAAGATGCCAGCAAGCAGCCACCCACCCACAGCAAGGTCCAGCCAGCAGCCACCCACCCAAAGCAAGGTGCCAGCCAGCAGCCACCCACCCACAGCAAGGTACCAGCCAGCAGCCATCCACCCACCCACAGCTTATTCAGTTTATACCAGATTTGTGCATAAAATTGTTGTTATTTTAGAAAAGTTTCAATGTACAATATCGGCACATAATATTGGCTATCGGCAGGAGAGATGGCCGAAATATCGGCATTGTATCGGCAGCGAAAAAACAATATCGGTCATTCCCTACTGTATACTCAGCCTTATTTTCAAGAGGCAATACCCTCGTCTGTACACTAGATGGCACTGCACGTCAACAAATTCTGATTCTAGGCTTGTTTTTGTGTAAAATGATTATCCAGCCATAGAGGTTTCAAAAATTATCCCCATTCCACCGCAACACATTGATAACACAGCAAAACATGTTTCTCCATTGACATTTTTACTTTGTTATTAATATAACTACTGTAAGTGCATCGATTGTCAATGCCATCCGGGAGATTGCAACTGTAAGCATAAAAAAAAAAAAGAAAAAGGAAGTATCCTACCAGGTTCCAAACAATACCGTAAAAATGGATTCACGGCTCTAACCACTCCAGAACCTATGGTAAAAATTGGAGAGGCAAGGGTGAGCAAAATAGAAATGTCCCCGACAGATATCTCTACAACATTCTTTATTGATATTTTTTTTTTTTTTTAAAAAAGGTTACTGTGAAAACCCCTTCCTTTTTTATAAATATCAATAAAGAATGTTGTAGAGATATGTGTCTGGGACATTTTCTATTTTGTTCACCCTTGCGTCTCCAATTTATACCATAGGTTCTGGAGTGCTTAGAGCCATAAATCCATTTTTACGGTATTGTATGGACTTTCAGATTACAACTGTACTTAAATCAAGCCGAACATACCTGGGTTCGGTTTAAAGGCAAGTTCACCAAACATTAATGAAATTTGCTAAATTTGCTAAATTCAAAAACCAGCTGAATGTTAAAAATCAGTAATAGACACTTTCTAGGCCAGTGGTCTCCAAACCCGGGGGGCCAGAATGCGGCCCTTTACTTGCTTTTATTAAGTATTGGGACACCTGCCTTTATACCCACATAAAATGTAATGGTATCCCAGTCTTATGCCCCGTACACACAGTTGGATATTCCGATGGAAAAAGTCCGATCGGATTATGTTGTCGGAAAATCCGATCGTGTGTGGGCTCTAGCGGGCTTTTTCTGTCGGAATTTCCGACGGAAAAAAAATTTGAGATCAGGATATAAAATTTTCCGACAACAAAATCCGACTTTTTCCGATCGTGTGTAGAAAATTCCGTGCCACGCATGCCCAGAAGAAATTTGGAGACGGAAGCTATTGGCTACTGGCCTCTATGTAGTCCCATCGTACATTTTCTACATCACCTCGTTCGGAACGATTAGATTTTCCGACAACTTTGTCCGACCGTGTGTGTGCAACACAAGTTTCGGACAAAATCCGTTGAAAAAATCAGACAGATTTTGTGGTCGGAATGTCTGACCGTGTGTATGGGGCTTTAGTCCGTAGGGTTCAGTATTGAGTTGGCCCCACCCTTTGCAGCTATAACAGCTTCAGCTCTTCTGGGAAGGCTGTCCACAAGGTTTAGGAGTGTGTCTATGGGGATGTCTGACCATTCTTCCAGAAGAGCATTTGTGAGGTCAGGCACTGATGTTGGACGAGACAAACAACACAAAACAATCTCCTCTGCTCGGGTGCCCGGTCGGTGCTACATACTGACGCCACCACGCCCCCCCATGTGTTTTTTGGAACATGGGTGTTTGTTTTATGCTGCCGGCAATTTTTAAATGTAGCGAGTGATGCTGGTCCCCGCTTTTTTGTATCTGTTTTTTATGAATAAACCAGTTTGTCAAAGATACTACACCATTGGAGTTTTCCTCTTATTTTCCACCTATGTTGCTGTTGGTGTTTATCGGATCTTGACCGTTCGGAATCCTGGTTCCTGTTGTGCGGACTCCTTTGTGACGGATGTGTCCAGTGACCGGTGGGATACCCCAGTTACCCGTGCAGAGGGTTCTATCTGCTCGCGCTTCAGACCTCGCTATTTAGGGGGTCCACCCAATCTGGCAAGGTGCATTGTCAGTGCACCCCTGGAGTAAGAGCCATGACAGCCTATTGATGTTGATATAATACGGTAGCCGTGGATATTCTAGTCGTTTTTTGATAATGTAACAATACCATATGACCCCTGCGTGGGTCCTTTCCCTCTTAACAGCCAGATGATGGCTGTGCTGTTGTACGTCTAAATTGTCTATGTGTTTGTTAACAAAATAAAAAAGTTTTTCAAAAAATAAAAAAGATCTACGATGTCTTGAAAAATATTCATTGTATTTTATTGTGATTTTATGTGATAGACAACACAATGTGGCACATACCGTATTTACCGGCGTATAACACGCACCGGCGTATAACACGCACCCCAAGTTTAGGAGGGCATTTTAAGGAAAAAAAGTTTTAGGAGGGAAGTTTAGGGAAAAAAAAAAACAACTTACATTTAAGCGTCATTTGCAGCTTGCCCAGCGCCATTTGCAGCCTTGCCCAGCGTCATTTGCAGCTTGCCCAGCGGCATTTGCAGCTTGCCCAGCGCCATTTGCAGCTTGCCCAGCGCCATTTGCAGCTTGCCAAGCGTCATTTGAAGCTTGCCCAGTGTCATTTGCAGCTTGCCCAGCGTCATTTGCAGCCTTGCCCAGCGCCATTTGCAGCTTGCCCAGCGTCATTTGCAGCTTGCCCAGCGTCATTTGCAGCTTGCCAAGCGTCATTTGAAGCTTGCCCAGTGTCATTTGCAGCTTGCCCAGCGTCATTTGCAGCTTGCCCAGCGTCATTTGCAGCTTGCCAAGCGTCATTTGAAGCTTGCCCAGTGTCATTTGCAGCTTGCCCAGCGCCATTTGCAGCCTTGCCCAGCGTCATTTGCAGCCTTGCCCAGCGGCATTTGCAGCTTGCCCAGCGGCATTTGCAGCTTGCCCAGCGCCATTTGCAGCTTGCCAAGCGTCATTTGAAGCTTGCCCAGTGTCATTTGCAGCTTGCCCAGCGTCATTTGCAGCCTTGCCCAGCGCCATTTGCAGCTTGCCCAGCGTCATTTGCAGCTTGCCCAGCGTCATTTGCAGCTTGCCCAGCGTCATTTGCAGCTTGCCCAGCGTCATTTGCAGCTTGCCAGTGTCATTTGCAGCTTGCCCACATTTTAAATTTGCCGCCGGTTGCAACATGACAAAATGTGGAAAATTTTAAGGGGTATGAATACTTTTTCAAGGGATTACTAGGGATCGAACGATTATCGGGACGGCCGATACTGATTTTAGGGAAAATACTGATATTAGTCACAAACTAGACCAATATTACCGATATTGGTCTCCGCAGACCGCGGCCATCTGTTTGGGGCCCAGTGTGAAGGAGCGCGCGGTACACAACGTCATTACGTCTCTGAGCACTGGGCCTAACGTTCTGAATCTGACAGGCCTCCCTCGCCTCAACACTCGGATGGACACGCCAGCTAGTCAGCCAGCAGCCAGCCACCCACAGTATGGTGCCAGGCCACTGAGGCCAGTCAGACAGCAGCCACCCACCCACAGAAGGGTGCCAGGCAAGCCAGCAGCCACCCACCCACCCCACAGCAAGGTGCCAGGCCACTGAGGCCAGCCAGCCAGCAGCCACCCACTCACTGCAAGGTGCCAGGCCAGCAAGCAGCCACCCAGCCACCCACAGCAAGGTACCAGCCAGGCCAGCCAGCAGCCACCTACCCACAGCAAGGTGACAGCTAGCAGAGACCCACACACCCACAGCAAGGTGTCAGCCAGCAGCCACCCACACACAGCAAGGTGCCGCCAGGCCAGCCAGCAGCCACCCACCCCCAGCAAGGTGCCAGCCAGGCCAGCCAGCAGCCACCCACCCACAGCAAGGTGGCAGCTAGGTCAGCCAGCAGCCACCCACCCATAGCAAGGTGCCAGCCAGCAGACACTCACCCACAGCAAGGTGCCAGCCAGGCCAGCCAGCAGCCACCCACCCACAGCAAGGTGGCAGCTAGGTCAGCCAGCAGCCACCCACCCATAGCAAGGTGCCAGCCAGCAGACACCCACCCACAGCAAGGTGCCAGCCAGCAGCCACCCACACACAGCAAGGTGCCAGCCACACCCAGGCCATACACCCATCCACAGAAAGATGCCAGCAAGCAGCCACCCACCCACAGCAAGGTCCAGCCAGCAGCCACCCACCCAAAGCAAGGTGCCAGCCAGCAGCCACCCACCCACAGCAAGGTACCAGCCAGCAGCCATCCACACACCCACAGCTTGTTCAGTTTATACCAGATTTGTGCATAAAATTGTTGTTATTTTAGAAAAGTTTCAATGTACAATATCGGCACATAATATTGGCTATCGGCAGGAGAGATGGCCGAAATATCGGCATTGTATCGGCAGCGAAAAAACAATATCGGTCATTCCCTACTGTATACTCAGCCTTATTTTCAAGAGGCAATACCCTCGTCTGTACACTAGATGGCACTGCACGTCAACAAATTCTGATTCTAGGCTTGTTTTTGTGTAAAATGATTATCCTGCCATAGAGGTTTCAAAAATTATCCCCATTCCACCGCAACACATTGATAACACAGCAAAACATGTTTCTCCATTGACATTTTTACTTTGTTATTAATATAACTACTGTAAGTGCATTGATTGTCAATGCCATCCGGGAGATTGCAACTGTAAGCATAAAAAAAAGAAAAAGGAAGTATCCTACCAGGTCAAAAAAATGAAAAATATTTTGTTGTGTATCTATGGAAGCCATCTATAACAACTGAAGTTCCAAACAATACCGTATAAATGGATTCACGGCTCTAACCACTCCAGAACCTATGGTATAAATTGGAGAGGCAAGGGTGAGCAAAATAGAAATGTCCCCGACAGATATCTCAACAACATTCTTTATTGATATTTTTTTTTTTTTTAAAAAAGGTTACTGTGAAACCCCTTCCTTTTTTATAAATATCAATAAAGAATGTTGTAGAGATATGTGTCTGGGACATTTTCTATTTTGTTCACCCTTGCGTCTCCAATTTCTGGAGTGCTTAGAGCCATAAATCCATTTTTACGGTATTGTATGGACTTTCAGATTACAACTGTACTTAAATCAAGCCGAACATACCTGGGTTCGGTTTAAAGGCAAGTTCACCAAACATTAATGAAATTTGCTAAATTTGCTAAATTCAAAAACCAGCTGAATGTTAAAAATCAGTAATAGACACTTTCTAGGCCAGTGGTCTCCAAACCCGGGGGGCCAGGATGCGGCCCTTTACTTGCTTTTATTAAGTTTTGGGACACCTGCCTTTATACCCACATAAAATGTAATGGTATCCCAGTCTTATGCCCCGTACACACAGTTGGATATTCCGATGGAAAAAGTCCGATCGGATTATGTTGTCGGAAAATCCGATCGTGTGTGGGCTCTAGCGGGCTTTTTCTGTCGGAATTTCCGACGGAAAAAATTTGAGATCAGGATATAAAATTTTCCGACAACAAAATCCGACTTTTTCCGATCGTGTGTAGAAAATTCCGTGCCACGCATGCCCAGAAGAAATTTGGAGACGGAAGCTATTGGCTACTGGCCTCTACGTAGTCCCATCGTACATTTTCTACATCACCTCGTTCGGAACGATTAGATTTTCCGACAACTTTGTCCGACCGTGTGTGTGCAACACAAGTTTCGGACAAAATCCGTTGAAAAAATCAGACAGATTTTGTGGTCGGAATGTCTGACCGTGTGTATGGGGCTTTAGTCCGTAGGGTTCAGTATTGAGTTGGCCCCAACCTTTGCAGCTATAACAGCTTCAGCTCTTCTGGGAAGGCCGTCCACAAGGTTTAGGAGTGTGTCTATGGGAATGTCTGACCATTCTTCCAGAAGAGCATTTGTGAGGTCAGGCACTGATGTTGGACGAGACAAACAACACAAAACAATCTCCTCTGCTCGGGTGCCCGGTCGGTGCTACATACTGACGCCACCACGCCCCCCCCCCATGTGTTTTTTGGAACATGGGTGTTTGTTTTATGCTGCCGGCAATTTTTAAATGTAGCGAGTGATGCTGGTCCCCGCTTTTTTGTATCTGTTTTTTACGAATAAACCAGTTTGTCAAAGATACTACACCATTGGAGTTTTCCTCTTATTCTCCACCTATGTTGCTGTTGGTGTTTATCGGATCTTGACCGTTCGGAATCCTGGTTCCTGTTGTGCGGACTCCTTTGTGACGGATGTGTCCAGTGACCGGTGGGATACCCCAGTTACCTGTGCAGAGGGTTCTATCTGCTCGCGCTTCAGACCTCGCTATTTAGGGGGTCCACCCAATCTGGCAAGGTGCATATACCAATATTGACCTTTCCACACCTTGTCTAGTAATAAAAATCTATATAGGGAAATCAGGACTTTCTGCTGGTGATCCCTCTAGCGATAACTAAAGATCTCTAGGGGAATCGGGACCTGCATCCTCTTACGCTGGTGATCACTCTAGTGATAACTAAGGATCTATAGGAGAGAAACCAGGACCTCCTTCTGGTGATCCTTCTAGTGATAACTAAAGATATACATTTTATATATATTATATATATATATATATATATATATATATATACTGTATATATATATATATATATATATATATATATATATATATATCTTTAGTTATCACTAGAAGGATCACCAGAAGGAGGTCCTGATTCCTCTCTCTATATATATATATGTATATATATTAGAGGAATCTGGACCTCCTTCGTCCTTCTTGTGATCCCTCTAGTCATAACTTAAAGATCTACAGTGTCGATGTTCCAGAGATGGACTCAGAGGATTGGGGAGATGTGTGGGACTTCCTATTTAAAATACTGGTGTCCTTGAGAGACCGCCTCATTCAAATACAAGATTGTCCATAGGGCATATCTTACTCCCACTCGGGTGCACAGAGATGAGGTCTTCCCTCTCCCCGGAATGCTGGCGCTGTGACCATGCCCCCGGGGACCTTGTTCACATCTTTTGGTCCTGCCCGGTAATTACAGGTTTCTGGTCACAAATTCTTACGGAGATGAATGGTCTACTAAGTATCTCTATCGCTCCATCCTCAAGAATATTCCTGCTGGGGCTGGTGGAGGACTTGGTGCCCAGAGTGGCTGAGAGAACCTTGTTGGGTCTCCTGCTGTTCTATGCCAGGAAATCCATTGTCCTATGCTGGAAGCGAAAGACTCCTCCCTCTATAGGTCTATGGAAAACACTTGTTAACAATGCGATACCCCTTTACAGGGACACCAACATACATAGCGGCTGTCCGAAAAAACATGACAGAGTCTGGAGTTAGTGGTTAGCGGAACCCTCTACTGCTGCAACATATTAGGTGACCTCTCGGATGTATGATGGCTCTCCTTGCCATCATAATAGACCAATCCTGGATAGCATGATAATTTAGGGGAGCTAGCTCATTGTCAGTGCACCCCTGGAGTAAGAGCCATGACAGCCTATTGATGTCGATATAATACGGTAGCCATCGATATTCTAGGGGTTTTTTGATAATGTAACAATACCATATGACCCCTGCGTGGGTCCTTTCCCTGTTAACAGCCAGATGATGGCTGTGCTGTTGTACGTCTGAATTGTCTATGTGTTTATTAACAAAAAAAAAAAAGTAAAAAAAAAAAAAGAAGATCTACCGTGTCTTGAAAAATATTCATTGTATTTTATTGGGATTTTAGTGATAGACAACACAATAAGGCACATACTTGTGAAGTGGAAGGAAAATGGTTTTCAAAATGTTTTACAAATATGTGAAAAGTGTGGGGTACATTTGTATGGCGCCCCCCTGAGTCAATACTTTGTAGAACCTCCTTTCACTGCAATTACAGCTGCAAGTCTTTTTGGGGATGTCTCTACCAGCTTTGCACATCTAGAGAGTGACATTTTTGCCCATTCTTTGAAAAAATAGCTCAAGCTCTGTCAGATTGGATGGAGAGAGTCTGTGAACAGCAATTTTCAAGTCTTGCCACAGATTCTCACTTGGATTTAGGTCTGGACTTTGACTGGGCCATTCTAACACATGAATATGCTTTGATCTAAACAATTCCATTGTAGCTCTGGCTGTATGTTTAGCTTTGTTGTCTTGCTGGAAGGTGAACCTCCACCCCCAAGTCTGGGTGGTTTTTCCATGAAGAGACATCTAAGATGCAGCTGACGTATTTCTTTTGAGTAAAGTATACTTTAAAACCGGTGTGCAATCTGACCACAAGTCCTCAATGATACAGCTCAGCTGCCCGCTTGCTTTTTTCACATGAAGGGTGCACGGACTATGGACGCTTCCCAATGATCACTTTTTAAACAGTCCAGTACTCTTCTTCCGGACGAGGTAAATTTAGTCTTATACTGAACATGGCATTAAAGCGTGGCAGTGCTGCAACGCATTTCTGACATTTTGCTCTTTGTCAAGCAGAAGCATCAAGACACAGACACAGTAACGGGTCATTTTACATTCAGGACCCTGAGGAACGTATATCTTGCCCACTCTCACCAGCTGGAAGACTGCCCAAAATTCCTAGGGTTAGTTCAAACAAATTGAAGCTTATACAGTGTGCATAGAAAAGTCTCACCCCCCATTTAAAATAATCACATTTTGTTGCTTTGCTGCCTAAAATGAAGACAGACACAGTTTTTGTTTTATCCAGCTGTATCTACCAGTGCAACTTATAGCATCCAAGTGAAAGATATAACACCATGGCAGAAGAAAATTCTAAATTTCATAAACAGAGTCACGGAGTTGGAAAAAGGATCACCCACTTGTGTCAGTATTTTGCCACCTTTTGCTTTAATTACAACTTTTACTCAGTTGGGATAAATCTCTACTAACTTTGCACACCTAGACTTTGCAAGATTTTCCCACTCTTCTTTGCAGAACTGGTGAAGTTCAGTAACATTTTTATGGTGGACGTTTGTGAACTACAGACTTTCCACAGGTTTTCAATGGGGTTTATTTCTGAGCTTTGACTAGGTCATGCGAGGACATTCACCTTTTTCTCCTTCAACTACTGTGTGGTCATTTTTGCCGTGTGCTTTGGTTCATTCCCATGTTGGAAAGTAAACCTTCTTAACGTTGACAACTTTCTGGCGGAGGGCAGCAGATTTTCCTCAAAAATGCGATGGTATTTTGCACCACCCATTTTTCCTTCTATCCTGACAAGTGCTCCAGTCCCCACTGCAAAGAAACACCCCCATTACAGGATAATACCACCCCCATGCTTTACTGTAGGAACGGTGTTATTTGGATGGTGAGCTATATTGGATTTCCGCCAGACATATCATTTGGTGTTGAGGCCAAATAATTACATTTTAGTCTCATCTGACTAAATCTTCAAGGTGCGTTTTGGCAAAGCTCAGTCGTGACTGCATGTGGCCTTTCTTGAGGAGTGTTTTTTTTTTTTTTTTTTCTTGCAACCCTCCCATACAATCCACATTTGTGATATTATTGTCACATGCACACAATGACCACTCTTTGTCAAATTCCTCCAACTGCTTCAGAGTTGCTGTAGGCCTCTTGGTAGCCTTTCTGGCCAGTTTCCTCCGGGCTCTTTCATCCAGTTTGGAGTGACATCCTAATTCAGGGAGAGTCTGTGTTGTACCAAATGCCTTCCACTTCTTAATAATAGACTTCACCATGCTTCTAGACCAGCGATGGCGAACCTTGGCACCCCAGATGTTTTGGAACTACATTTCCCATGATGCTCAATTACAAAGCAGAGTGCATGAGCTTTCATGGGAAATGTAGTTTCAAATCATCTGGGGTGCCAATGTTTGCCATCACTGTTCTAGGCATTGATAAAGCCCTAGAAATGTTTTTGTATCCATCTCCTGACTTGTGTCTGTTAACTTTACCCTGGAGATCCCGGGGATAGTGACTTGCCATCCATAATTGATTGTTTGCTTCAGTTGCACTACCGGGGACTGAAATGCTCCAGGAAAGCTCTTTTCATGCCGATCACAGGTGAAAGACAAATGCTCCAGGAAAGCTCTTTTCATGCTGATCACAGGTGAAAGACAAATGGCTTTGCGTGCCACTGAGGTGGATTAGCTACACCTGAGTGAGTTCACAAACTGCTACATCACGCTATAGAACTAAGATCTAAACTGCAATGTCTAATGTGCTGCACAATTATTCTTAATACTCCCTCTGTGCTTTGCTTATGGTTAGATGGGACTCTATAGTTTGATTATAAGGGGGCACAATAATGAATTAGGCTATGCTAAGGCGCACAGTGCTTTAGTTGCTATGAGAACACTGGAGAATAGTTCAGTGGTCCTTAAAGGGGTTGTAAACCTTGTGTTTTTTTTTTTTTCACCTTAATGTATTCTATGCATTAAGGTGAAAAAACACTGGGCAGTCACCAGCCCCCACCCCCGCCGTTTTACTTACCTGACCCCCTTCATCCGTTCGGCGGGACGCGCTCGTCGTTTCTCCACAGGGTCCCGGCTCTTGTTTGGATAGATTGGTAGCAGCGCAGCCTATGGCTCCCCCTGCTGTCAATCAAATCCAGTGACGCGGGCGCCGGGGTAGAGTCCGGCATTTGTGTCTATGAATGCAAATGCTGGACTCTGGAGCGCACCCGCAAGGTAACCCCCTCGGGAGAGCTCTGCTCCTAGGGGGATATCTGATGTGGGGAGGAGCCCCGAGAGCCGCTGGGGGACCCAAGAAGAGGATGTTCGGGGCCACTCTGCAAAACGAACTGCACAGTGGAGGTAAGTTTGTTATTTAAAAAAAAACGATCCTTTACAATCACTTTAAACTACAGCCTGCTGTTTGCTGAAAACTGCCCTGTGCAAGGAGAAGGCCCCATATCAATGCCAGAGGAAGCAACGGTAGACAGAGTGGTAGCTGGTGCAGGGCAGAGAGTTCCAGCTCCCAGCGAAGTTTCTTAGGCAGAGTAATCTCCTGCTCTGCTTGTATACAGTGCCTTGAAAAATTATTCATACCCCTTGAAATTTTCCACATTTTGTCATGTTACAAACAAAAATTGTGAATGTATTTTATGTGATAGACCAACACAAAGTGGCACATAATTGTGAAGTGGAAGGAAAATAATAAATGGTTTTCAAAATTGTTTACAAACATCTGAAAAGTGTGGGGGGCATTTGTATTCAGCCCCCTTTACTGATACCCCAAACTAAAATCTAGTGGAACCAAGTGCCTTCAGAAGTCACCTAATTAGTAGAGTCCACCTGTGTGTAATTTAATCTCAGTATAAATACAGCTGTACTGTGAAGCCCTCAGAGGTTTGTTAGAGAACCTTAGGCCTGATTCACACCTATGCATTTTTAGTGCTTTTTGCATTTTGCAGATTTGCACTACAGTCCATTTAACCGCTTCCCGACCGCCTCACGCAGATATACTGCGGCAGAATGGCACGGGCAGGCAAAATCACGTACCTGTACGTGATTAGGTAATTGCCTGCCCGTGGGTCGCGTGCGCGCCGCCAGCGGCCCGGTCGGGAGCTCCGTGACCCCGGCGCGGGACCAGCGGACCCGATCGCCGCTGGTGTCCCGCGATCGGGTCACGGAGCTGAAGAACGGGGAGAGGTATGTGTAAACAAACCTCTCCCCTCGCTTCCTACTCTGCCTGCCATTGATTGGCTGTTCCCGGTCATCGGGAAAGCCGATCAATGACGTAAGACGTCAGCCCCGCCCCCTAATGTAAAAAACACACACACGTCACAGCCCATAACCCCTCCCCTCCCCCTAGTGGTTAACCCCTTCACTACAACTGTCATTTATACAGGAATCAATGCATTTAAATAGCATTGATTGCTGTATAAATGACAATGGTCCCAAAAATGTGTCAAAAATGTCCGATGTGTCCGCCATAATGTCGCAGTCACAAAAAAAAAAAAATCGCTGATCGCCGCCATTACTTGTAAAAAAAAAAATATTAATAAAAATGCTATAAAACTATCCCCCATTTTGTAAATGCTATAACTTTTGCGCAAACCAATCAATAATCGCTAATTGCAATTTTTTTTTACCAAAAATATGTAGAAGAATACGTATCGGCCTAAACTGTGGAAAAAAAATGTTTTTTTATATATTTTTTGGGGATATTTATTATAGCAAAAAGCAAAAAAGATTGAATTTTTTTCAAAATTGTCGCTCTATTTTTGTTTATAGCGCAAAAAATAAAAACCGCAGGGGCGATCAAATACCACCAAAAGAAAGCTCTATTTGTGGGGAAAAAAAGACGCCAATTTTGTTTGAGCCGCGCAATTGTCAGTTAAAGCGACGCAGTGCCGAATCGCAAAAAGGGACCTGGTCCTTTGGCTGCCAATTGGTCCGGGGCTGAAGTGGTTAACATGGTTTCCTATGGAACACGTTCTGTAGAGCAAATCTGCAAAATGCAAAATGTTGTGGAGAAGTGTAATGCAGGGTTAGGTTATAAAAAATAAAATATCCCAAGCTTTGAACATCTCACGGAGCTCTGTTCAATCCATCATCCGAAAATGGAAAGAGTATGGCACAACTGCAAACCTACTAAGACATGGCCGTCCACCTAAACTGACAGGCCGGGCAAGGAGAGCATTCATCAGAGAAGCAGCCAAGAGGCCCATGGTAACTCTGGAGGAGCTGCAGAGATCCACAGCTCAGGGGAGAATCTGTCCACAGGACAACTATTAGTCGTGCACTCCACAAATCTGACCTTTATGGAAAAGTGTCCAGAAGAAAGCCATTGTTGAAAGAAGGCCATAAGAAGTCCCGTTTGCGAGAAGCCATGTGGGGGACACAGCAAACATGTGGAAAAAGGTGCTCTGGTCAGATGAGACCAAAATGTAACTTTTTGGCCTAAAAGCAAAATGCTATGTGTGGCGGAAAAAGAACACTACACATCACCCTGAACACACCATCCCCACCGTGAAACATGGTGGTGGTAGCATCATATTGTGGGGATGCCTTTCTTCAGCGGGGACAGGGATGCGGGTCAGAGTTGATGGGAAGGTAGGTGGAGCCAAATACAGGACAATCTTAGAAGAAAACCTGTTAGTATCTGCAAAAGACTTGAGACTGGGGTGGAGGTTCACCTTCCAGCAGGACAATGACCCTAAACATACAGCCAGAGCTACAATGGAATGGTTTAGATCAAAGCATATTCATGTGTTTGACTGGGCCATTCTAAGTCCAGACCTAAATCCAATTGAGAATCTGTGGCAAGACATGAAAATTGCTGTTCACAGACGCTCTTCATCCAATCTGACATAGTTTGAGCTATTTTGCAAAGAATGGGCAAAAATCTCACTCTCTAGATGTGCAAAGCTGGTAGAGACATCCCCAAAAAGACTTGCAGCTGTAATTGCAGCGAAAGGTGGTTCTACAAAGTATTGACTCAGGGGGGCTGAATAAAAATGCCTCCCACACTTTTCACATATTTGTAAAAAAAAATTGAAAACCATTTATCATTTTCCTTCCACTTCACAATTATGTGCCACTTTGTGTTGGTCTATCACATAAAATCCCAATAAGATATGTGACAGACCTAGCCGGGACAGAGGCTGTTGGAGGGGACTGAATGCGAGCCTATTGCCTTGCGATTATGGGCCCTGGCATTTGGGGGAACGGTGCTCTTTGAGCTGCATGCCTGGGGACCCCTGAGCTGGTGTTACTTGTATTCAGGTCCATGCTGGCCCCCCAAGAGACATAGACTATGTATATGTATTTGCCATATTAGCAATAGACTGAATGACACTGTTGGGACACAAGCTGTCAGATGCTAATATCATCAACTCCAGCCACCTGTCTGTTGTCTTGTATAATGCAAATGAGTAGTCTGGCTTGACACAGATTCTAGGGAGTGTTTCACCTATTGTTGTATGTGCTAATTAACCCTGCAATTGAATGAAGGAGTCCAGTGTTGATTTAGATAATTAGCTCATGCTAATTAGGTTAGGTTTTCAGTCATCCGGTTGTATATATGTGTGTGACATCTCAAATAAAAGCTATTCCTGATGTACTCCAAGACTGGTGTTGTCTAGTTCTTGGGGGTTCCTATAGTCAGATCCATTGGACTCATGTTCCAGGACTTAGGAAGCATTTACGGCGGACACCTTGAGTACAGGATCCGTCACAGATACATTTACATTTTTGGTAGTAATAGGATAAAATGTGGAACATTTCAAGGGGTGTGAATACTTTTTCAAGGCACTGAAGTTCTGGCAGGGGGTCATCATCCAGCCCTTGAGGTGCAGAGTTGAATTTAGAGTGTATTCTAAGGAAAGTAACAACTGAACACCAATTCTAATCCCCATGACACCAATGATGGTGCACTATGCTTCCCACTGATGCCAATGATGGGGAACCACTCCTCCCACTGTCCCCTGTGGGGTTTATTATTTGCACTAACCACTGATGCCAGGGCATTTTTATTAAATTTTTTTTTTACCCCTGCTGGTCACAGTCCAGAACCCTGACCATCAAGGACAAAAGGTGAACAGGCCCTTTTTTTTAATAATGGTTTAGGCCCCCCTGTGATAATCTGACAGGTTCCCTCTACCTATGCGATCCTTATAGTGCTGTGAATGTTTGAATAGTGAAATGGATTGCCAGTCCTGGACTGTAGCTCACAGGGGAAGATTTGCGTCTTATCAGCATACTGTGCCAACACTGACGAGACGACAACCGAGCCAAAGTTGCTTATTTACAGCCATTTAGGTGGAACGCTCCGATTGATTTGCTGACGCTGTAACGAAGGACGAAGCCTTCCCATTAGACCTACATTTATCAAAATTATCAATTCATTCTAGGACTTCCAGAGAATGTGCCCTCTAATGCTGGCTATGTATATTGTTTTGATTGTTCAATAAAATGATCCTTTTAATTATTAATTAGTCTTCACTACCAAACATCTTTTGCTGGTTTGAAGGGATACTTATTAAATACTAACCCACCTCCCATGTCCAAAAGATGGAATTCAGTTAAAGAAAGCTGAGAAAAGTATATATATATATATATATATATATATATATATATATATATATATATATATATATATATATATATATTTTTTTTTTAACCTTTCGCCGAACCTCAACCCATAGCGTTTAAGCAAGAGCGACATTACCATCCTTTCAGTGGAACCCTGGGGCTAGACTGGCTTCTCTGGAGATTTGGGACACTGACTTCCAAGGTGGTGAGGGGGGTGTGGTGTGGATCATGAAGGCAAAGTGTGGTCACACCAAATATTGGATTTGGATTTCTCTTCTGTTCATTTACTTTCCATTGTATTTGATAAAAAATAAACTATTAACACTTCTATTTATAAAAGCATTCCTAATCGACAGGATCTTCCTCCCCTGCCCAAAACTTTTGCACACACACATATTTATATATATATATATATATATATATATATATATATATATATATATATATATATATATATATACATATACACATATAGTCCCTTCTACAAATGTCCTGGCACCTTGGGGGATAAAAATGAATTACCTGATGGGAATCATTCCAATCATAATCAAAGGGAAAATCATCTTCATATAAGGGAGAGGCGACATGCCAAAGCCACATAAGATGACAAGCTGGAGGACCTGGAGGCCGGTGAAGTAGTGAATCTTCCTCTGAGGGACTCGTCTGATGTAATGGGTCGGAGGGTACGCCGTCTGCAGAAAAAAAAACACAGAACACACAATGACATCATTTATGTAGTACAACACAACCCGACACCGATAAGCTGAATGGCCTTGAGATACAGTGGCATGAAATACACGAACATAGCTGGGCATGTGTGGGGGCAGTTGAACAAATACAGTTTGGCATTCGATAGGAATACAAAAAAAAAAAGAACATTATTAAAAAGGTTGTTTTCTTTATTATTTGTGTCCCTATTCACAAATATGTTTTAAAAACTAAAAGCAGCAAAAGACTTTTCAACAGTCAACAGCCTTCAAGTATAATTAACCTCTTCCCGACCGCCTCCTGCACATATATACGTCGGCAGAATGGCACGGCTAGGCAAAAGCACGTACAGGTACGTCCCCTTTAATTGCCTAGCCATGGGGTCGCGGGCGCGCCGCCGGCAGCGCGCTCGCAACCCGGTCGGGAGCTCCGTGACCACGGCCGCGGGACCAGCGGACCCGATCGCCGCTGGTGTCCCGCGATCGGGCCACAGAGCTGAAGAACGGGGAGAGGTATGTGTAAACAAACCTCTCCCCGCACTTCCTACACTGCCTGTCACTGATCTGCTGTTCCCAGTCATCGGGAAAGCCGATCAATGACGTTAGACGTCAGCCCCGCCCCTAATGTAAAAAAAAAAAACACACGTCACAGACCATAACCCCTCCCCGCCCCCTAGTGGTTAACTCTTTCACTGCCAGTGCCATTTATACAGGAATCAATGCATTTAAATAGCATTGATTGCTGTATAAATGACAATGGTCCCAAAAATGTGTCAAAAATGTCCGATGTGTCCGCCATAATGTCGCAGTCACAATAAAAATTGCTGATCGCCGCCATTACTAGTAAAAAAAAAAAAAATATTAATAAAAATGCTATAAAACTATCCCCTATTTTGTAAACGCTATAATTTTTGCGCAAACAAATCAATAATCGCTAATTGTGATTTTTTTTTACCAAAAATATGTAGAAGAATACCCATCGGCCTAAACCAAGGAAAAAAATGTTGTTTTATATACTTTTTGGGGATATTTATTATAGCAAAAAGTAAAAAATATTGAATTTTTTAAAAAATGTTGCTCTATTTTTGTTTATAGCGCAAAAATTAAAACCGCAGAGGTGATCAAATACCACCAAAAGAAAGCTCTATTTGTGGGGGAAAAAGGACGCCAATTTTGTTTGGGAGCCACGTCGCACAACCACGCGTCAGTTAAAGCGACGCAGTGCCGAATCGCAAAAAGGGGCCTGGTCCTTTAGCTGCAAATTGGTCCGGGGCTGAAGTGGTTAAGCAGTAGAAGTCTAAAACAAGCCACATTCCACCTTTGTAGCAGCTAGTACTGTGATGCAATTCATTCTCAAATGATAAAAAAAAAAAAACAGCCCAAGTACATCATATGACGTCCTTGACTTTCAGTGGGAATATCTGAATGATGGGTGCAGCTACAGGCATCATTCAGATATCCTTATTTTCAGCCGGCAATTCTGTGCTCCATAAGAATGATCATAGCGGCAGTTCCACTGCTTAATCGTTCTTACAGGCGATAAGAGGGGACTTCCCCCCCCCCCTTCCCGACGCCATTCGGTGCTTCTCCGGGCTCTCCCGTGCCATCGGGGACCCAGAGAAAGAATCGACCGCTTCCGGATGATGACCATAGAGATTTCCAGTGACCAGATGGCCGCCCGTTATCCCTATGATCATCGGAGGCCCGGGCGCGATGTTATGAGGCCACGTCCGGGCCGCGGATGTAAACAAAGCCGATCGCATGCTTTCCAGCCTGGAGGAGAGATGTGGGGTCTTAATGACCCCGCATCTTTCTATAAGAAGGACCTGTCACGAACGATTCCTATTACAAGGGATGCTTACATTCCTTGTAATAGGAATAAAAGTGATCAAAAAAATTTAAAAGAAAGAGTAAAAGTAAAAAAATTATTAAAATAAAAAAAAAAAAAAAAAAAATTGTAAAAAACGCCCCTGTCCCCGGGAAGCTCGCAATCAGAAGCGAACGCACACGCAAGTCCTGCCCACATATGTAAACGCTGTTCAAACCACACGCGAGGTATCGCCGGGTGCATTAGAGCGCAAGCAACAATTCCAGCACTAGACCTCCTCTAACGCCAAACATGTAACCTGTAAAAAATGTTAAAGCGTTGTCTATGGAGATTTTTAAGTACCGAAGTTTGGCTTCATTCCACGAAGGTGCGCAATTTTAAAGCGCGACATGTTGGGTATCCATTTACTCGGCGTAACATCATCTTTCACATTATACAAAAAAATTGGGCCAACTTTACTGTTTTGTTATTTTTTATATCATGAAATAGTTAAAAAAAAAAAAAAAAAAAAAAAACGCGTTTGAAAAAATTGTTGCGCAAATACCATACGAGATGAAAAGTGGCAACGACCGCCATTTTATTCCCTAGGGTGTCTGCTAAAAATATATATAATGTTTAAGGGTTCCGAGTAATTTTATAGCAAACAAATGATGATTTTTACTTGTAGGAGAGGAGTGCCAGAAAAGGCCCGGTATGGAAGTGGTTAAACTCGAGCTGGGCACATACCTGCAGAGTTTTCTTATCTCCCTTCAAAGCACTAAGTCCCTTAGCCATCTCCTGCTCTGTTCTGTTTGTCTGTTATAGGCCCCTATCACACGGACGCAGTCAGTTTAGGCATGTCAAAAACGTATAAGTTCTTATCCGTTTTCATCCGTTCTGTTAATGTCTGTTTTTGTTCCGTTAACATCCGCTTACATCCGTAAATGCACACGTTTACGTCCGTTTTTTTCATCCGTTTTTGTATACGTTTTGTTCCGTTTATGTGTGCCTGTGCCTTTAAGAGGTTGAGTTCACAGATAAACACAAAAACGGATCTTAACGGATCGGACGTTGGTCAGTTGATATCCATTTTGACGGATCTGGACGTAGCCTTGTACGTTTAAAAAAACGGATAAAAACGAAAGCGGAGGTTAACTGATGGTGACGGATGTTCATCCGTCTGCCCATAGGAATGCATTGTCGTCCGTCGACGGATGGAAGAAAAACGGATAGACGGTCCGTCCGTGTGAAAGGGGCCATAAGCCTGATAATGCCTGACAAGTTGTGACATGTGAAAAAAACTGTCTGAAATTTGTGTCAGGGAGGAGCTAGAAATAGATTAGCACAAAGCCGAACTAGTCACAGGCAAGCTCTGGATGCGTGGCGATGGGGGTGTGTGTGCCTTTCCTCCAATCAGCTGTCTCACAGTGTATAGCAAGAATCCACACCCACAGGTGAATCAGGAAGAGAAAATGCCAACAAGACCTGCACTTTCTAAACAGTATTAAAGCTGAAGAGAGCAGATTTACATGTAAAACGTATGTAGGGAGATTTGTGTCATCTCTGTGTATCATCTGAGGCTGTTCACTTCATTGGGTATATGTGAGGGTTTAAATCCACTTTAACCACTTGCCGCCCGTCCTATAGGCGAATGATGGCTGCAAAGTGGTTTCAAAATCCTGACCGGGCGTCATATGACGTCCTCAGGATTTTGAGCCCTGGGGGCGCGCACCACGGCCATCGTTGTTGTGGGGTGTCAGTCTAACACCCCGCAAATACGATCTCGGTAAAGAGTCTCCGACGGAGACTCTTTACCACGTGATCAGCCGTGTCCAATCACGGCTGATCACAGTGTAAATAGGAAGAGCCGTTGATCAGACGCAAGTAGAGGAGAGCCGATCAGCTGCTCCTCTGACAGGGGGGGGGGTCCTGTGCTGATCCATTATCAGCGCAGCCCCCCCGAGGATGCCCACACTGGACCACCAGGGACACCACCAGACCACCAGGGATGCCAGTCAGTGCCCACAATGGATGCCAGTGATTGGCATGCATTATTGTTTGGCACTGATTGGCATCCATCAGTACAAAACAATACAATGCCGCCTATCAGTGCCCATCCGTGCCGCCCATCCGTGCCGCCCCATCAGTGCCCATCCGTGCCGCCCATCAGTGCCCATCCGTGCCGCCCATCAGTGCCCATCCGTGCCGCCCATCAGTGCCCATCCGTGCCGCCCATCAGTGCCATCCGTGCCGCCCATCAGTGCCCATCCGTGCGGCCCATCAGTGCCCATCCGTGCGGCCCATCAGTGCCCATCCGTGCGGCCCATCAGTGCCCATCCGTGCGGCCCATCAGTGCTGCCCATCCGTGCGGCCCATCAGTGCGGCCCATCTGTGCCGCCCATCAGTGCCCATCTGTGCTGCCCATCAGTGCCCATCCGTTCCGCCCATCAGTGCCCATCCGTTCCGCCCATCAGTGCCCATCCGTTCCGCCCATCAGTGCCCATTCGTTGCGCCCATCAGTGCCCATCCGTTCCGCCCATCAGTGCCCATTCGTTCCGCCCATCAGTGCCCATCCGTGCCGCCCACCTCTCAGTGCCACCTCATCGTGTCCATCAGTGCTGCCTTATCAGTGCAGCCCCATCAGTGAAGGAGAAAACTTACTTATTTACAAAGTTTTGAAACTGAAACAAAAAAAACTTGTTTTTTTTTTAAAAATGTCAGTCTTTTTTTATTTGTTTAGCAAAAAAAAAAAAACGTAGAGGTGATCAAATACCAAAAGAAAGCTCTATTTGTGGGGAAAAAATGATACAAATTTAATTTGGGTACAGTGTAGCATGACCGCGGAATTGTCATTCAAAGTGCGACAGCGCTGAAAGCTCAAAATTCGTCTGGGCAGGAAGGTGTTTAAGTGCCCTGTATTGAAGTGGTTAAATACATGCTGCACTAAGGGTATCCCAGGCCACAGCCATGAATAGGAAAAGGGTGAAGGATCGCTTTAATGTTCTTCTGTTATTCAGCGTGAAATCTACGCTCCGAGCTTCGGCAATACTTGCCACATAGGGGTTAACAAGTGCGCTACACTTCTGCTCCCTCCCTCACACATGTACAGAGATGGAGGGGGGGAGATCAGGCCTTTGACTAATAACCTGACAGCCCAGCAGGAAGTAAATGAGCAATTAGCAAGGTTGGTTTTATGTGGGGGCTCTTAGTGCTGACGCAGCAATGTCGCAGTCCACAAAGACGTTCTGAATAAATGCCGGAACACCCGACCCTTCACCAACCTGCCCTGGGACTCCGCATCCCCAGCAAAACACAACCAACAATGGAGATGGAAAATCCTTTGCCAATGGACAACCATTCATAACTGGGCCTAATTATATTCAGTCCTAAAATTATTGTAACCACAACGGTTTAATTATTAAAGATATGGAAGACTTAAAGTGGTTGTAAGCCTCAGGCATGAAATATGAACAAAGCATATCCCTCTATATCAGGGATATGCAATTAGCGGACCTCCAGCTGTTGCAGAACTACAAGTCCCATGAGGCATAGCAAGACTGACAGCCACAAGCATGACACCCAGAGCCAGCGGCATGATGGGACTTGTAGTTTTGCAACAGCTGGAGGTCCGCTAATTGCATATCCCTGCTCTATAGTGTGAACTTGTCTCAATCCAGAGCACTAAGTGTCATTTCTGTCTGCTGCTTCGTTCCTCTGCTATCAGCACGAGTCACTTCCGACAAGTTTTCCCGACACCAAGAGAAAAATGGTGACAGGGGAGGGAGCTCCAGCAGAAGGCTCTGTTATTGTGCGCTGTGTGGAGGGGAGTGTGTCCCTTTCCTCCAATCAGCTCTCATCCCTCCTCACCGAGCTCTGCAGAGTGCAACTTCAGCTCCCCGCCCCCTGCTTTCCAAAGCTGAGAAATCCTGTGCAAGGAAAGACGGCTGTAGACACACAGGTACAACTGACATAGGAGGATATGTTTCATCTCTGTGCATCACCTGAGGCCAGAGCTGCTGTTAGAAATCACGCCATACAGCCTACCTGACAGGGCCCCCTTCACCTGTGACAGGACATAGATTTACCAGTCCCATTCTCTGCAGCCTCAGCAGCACAACTGAATGAATAGGAAGCGCTCAGAGGTTTCCTGCTCATTCACAAACTGAAGCATAGTAAAACACACAGTTTACTATGTTCTAGTGATAGACACAGAAGTGATTGGTACCGTTCGCTCACTGTGTTCATTCAGGAATGGACGGGACAAGTGGATGACAAATTTACCAGCCCATTCCCCTGCGTTCCATCCTAAAACATCCTCCTGTGTGCCTGCAGCAGCTTCCAGCAGGAGAGGATGGAATCCGGCAGCGCTGTTGGGAAAAAGGGTGCATGTGCTAGAACCCCCTGCAGTGCAGCCAGAGGGAGTAAGAGGAGGAGAATCTGGCAGAGCTGCAGGGGGAGGCAGAAGAGGATCGGTGTCTGCAATAAGACAGTACAGCCAGACCCCCTGCTCAGCAGGTGCCCGGGCCCCCTTGTTGAACTGATGGGGTCCGGGCCCAATACAGGAGGGCTGGCTGTACTGCCTTAGCAGCCCTGCTGGGGGACAGTCACTACACTGGGTATATGCGCCTCGGGTGCCCGAATCGGTCTAAGGGTTTACAACCACTTTAAATGGCAGTTTGGAAATGTGGTCACCCTACCCCAACAGGTCATGTTTTCAGGCTTCCCATTATTTTGCACAGGGGATTTGATCAGTTTCACTGCCTTAGTAATTACCACAGCCGTTTCATCTGCAGGAAATCCTAAAAACATGACCTGTTAAAGACTGGAGTTGAGAAACATTGCAATAGCTCATGCAACCCGCATTGTTTTACTGGTTGCTTTGGTTTGCTGCAGGGTGTGGTGTCTAGATTTAGCAATGAATTAGAGGAGCATCGCAGCAGTCAGAGAGTTAAACTGCAGAACAGTTAATAAAAATATAAAATAAAAAAAAATAAAAAATAAAAAAAGGGATGAGAAGTGCGCTATCAGATAAGATTTATGACTACACTGAGCCATGTGACTTCCCTTCTGCAGGACTGGAGCTGGAGGAGAGCCAGAAAGTGACACAGCAAAATGTAGAGCGAGCAGGAGGATTCCAGGGAGCAGGCAGCCAGGAAACTCCAGACAGTTGTGACACTCCGATTACACAGCAGCCCAAAGGCAATCAATACACTTCTTAATGGATTAAAGCTGAACTCCTAGCAAGCAGCTAAAATGCGCAGTTCAGAAAAAAAAAAAAAAGATCAATCCGTCAAAACCACCAAAGGATCTGCAATGCTGTCAGTTGGTTTTGATTCCCAGGGATGGAGCATCGCCAGGTCATTGGCCTCCCCCTCTAGCAGCAGCACCCATGGCTGCTAAATGGACAATGTAGGAGCAGCAGCATGCTGATAAAGTGGTCTCTCTGCTCAGATGCTCGCTCATCCATGTCTTTATGGACCTTGCTTTGTGCACTGGTCCAAATCATCATTTGGTGGAGGGGGGGGGGTTATGGTGGGGGGGGGGGGGTTGTTTTTCGGGGGTTGGGCTTGGCCCCCTAGTTCCAGTGAAGGGAACTCTTAAGGCGTCAGCATACCAAGACATTTTGGACAACTTCATGCTCCCAACTTTGTGGGAACAGTTTGGGGATGGCCCCTTCCTGTTCCAACATGACTGTGCACCAGTGCACAAAGCAAGGTCCATAAAGACATGGATGAGCGATTTTGGGGTGGAGGAACTTGACTGGCCTACACAGAGCCCTGACTTCAACCTGATAGAAACACCTTTGGGATGAATTAAAGACGAGACTGCGAGCCAGGCCTTCCCGTCCAACATCAGTGTCTGACCTCACAAATGCTCTTCTGGAAGAATGGTCAAACGTTCCCATAGACACACTCCTAAACCTTGTGGACGGCCTTCCCAGAAGAGTTGAAGCTGTTATAGTTGCAAAGGGTGGACCAACCCAATACTGAACCCTACGACTGGTATGCCATTAAAGTTCATGTGTGTGTAAAGGCAGGTGTCCCAATATAGTATTTTTTATATATATATATATATATATATATATATATATATATATATATATATATAATATATATATATACACACACACACACACAGTATATGCTGCAATTAAAATACATTTATCTGGCTTCAAAACTCATCGCCTGGAACAACTTTGGAGTTTAGTGAGGCAGATTCAAATTAAAAGCTTCTATAGCAGCGGTCGCCAACCTTTCGGACCACTAAACTAACAATTTTAAATCCCACAGACCACCAACATTATACATGCTTTATACACACACACACACACAATGATCAAGCTCTCTACCCTAATATGAGTGATCAACGCTGCCATTGGAAGTCCCCTCCCCTCCTTCTTCACCTCCCGCTCTCTGCACTATTACCGATGACTCCATTTGAGTTCACAGGAGCCGGAACTACAGAGGAGGCATCCGATATCAACGTGTGCTGACCGTATTGACTGTTAACGTGCATTGAGAACACGGGAAACAACTTTGGGGGGGGGGGGGGGGGTATACATTCGCCACAATGTTGATTTGCAGCAGAACCCTTGGGGGCCACCAAAATGTTCTCGTGGACCATCAGTGGTCCATGGACCACTGGTTGGTGACCGCTGTCCTATAGGCATACTCCAGGTCATCAATTCCAAATATAAAACCAAATATAGAGGGGCCCAGGAGGCGAGAGCCAGTTCACGACAATATCCAGGAGGCTGGCATTTTTACAATGAAAGGTCAGCAATGGCAATGGCCACTAATCTAAGGGGATTTCTCCCCCTGACCACCAATCTAAGGGGCATGCTTTCCACTGACCACCAGCGTAAAGAGGACCGCCTTCCACTAGAGCTGCGCGATTAAAAAAAATTGCGATCTCGATTCACCCCCCCTGACGATCTCTCCTGCTGAGAGTAGGCGATTCCTTCACATAAACAAGTGGAGAGATTATCTGCTCACTCAGCATCAAAAGAAAGCATCCAGGGCAATCAGCCAAGTTTAGAACTTGAAACACTGCAACTAACACTTACTTCTTAGATCAAAGGGATAGAACCTCTTGTGTAAACAAATAATCTGGGCAGTCTGCCAAGTTTTCAACGTGTAAATGCAGGAAGTTTAACCACTTAAAGTCTAAATCTTTTTCTGACACTTCTTTAAGTTAAAAATCAATATTTTTTGCTAGAAAAATACTTGGAACCCCCAAACATTCTCTCTCTCTCACTCACTCTATATAATTTTAGCAGAGACCCTAGGGAATAAAATGCCAATTGCTGCAATATTTTATGTCAAACTGTATTTGCCCGCGGTCTTTAAAATGCAATTTTTTGGGAAAAAAAACACTACAATACAAAAAAAAAAAAAAAAAAAAAAAAAAAACAGTAAAGTTAGCCCAATTTTTTTTTGTTTTAATGTGAAAGATGATGTTACGCCGCAAGAATCGTGATCTATCCTCTAAGCAAAGAAATCACGATTCACATTTTAGCCAGAATCGTGCAGCTCTACCTTCCACCAATGTGGTTTGGCTTACATTGCCACAATTTGTATAACAATGCGTTTTTAGCAGGGTCTCCTCCTTGGTGAAAAGGGTATGAAAAGGCTGCTTTAGGCAAATCAACGTGAGCTTATGAAAATAAAAATTAGGAAATATTGCGCTGAGTATGGAAATTTATGGAAAAGCTGCAAACATTGCCGGTAGACTGACGGTAATAGAAATTGGAAAGGATATACATGTTGCGCTAAAATGATGGTGTACGTGATTACAAGTTTAACCCCTATATGTTATTCACATACATATAGGTCTTAAATAAAACATAAACATATGTCATAAATATAAATTGTGAAAATATAAAAATAATAATAATAAAAACAGTTATTTGTCACTTTCACAGTTATTTATTCACGTTTTATTCAGTTTTACACCTAAATAACTGTTTTTATTATTATTATTTTTATATTTTCACAATTTATATTTATGACATATAATTTATGACATATATTTATGTTTCATTTAAGACCTATATGTATGTGAATAACATATAGGGGTTAAACTTGTAATCACGTACACCATCATTTTAGCGCAACATATATATCCTTTCCAACGCAAGCTTATGACCCGCACTTACTGGGAATTACTTGTTCTGGGAATTTCCAACTGTGTAGCAACACTTTGGACAGGGTCCTTTTCTGCTCCAGCATTACTGTGGCCCAGTGCATAAAGCCAGCAACATAAAGGCATGCATAGCCACAAAATAAGGATGATGGCACTCCAATGTCAAAAGCCATCATCTTTATTCCATAAAAACGTGGTACAATGGGCAGATAAGATGTGTAAACTAAATTGGACTGCTGACTGCAAGCCAGGTCTCATCATCCGTCAGTAGAGGACCTCGCACCACCCTTTTGGCTAAATGGACACAAATTCCCAAGGACACATTCCAATATTTCATGGAGGGGGGTGGAGGCTGTTATAGCTGTAAAGAGGGACAAATGCTATATTATACCCATGGTTTTGGAATGGGATGCCCAACAAGCTCATATAGATGGCCAGGTGTCCACAGACATTGGACCATGTAATCTATATCTTCATCTAAAAAAAATGTCTCACAGTTACTTACCAAAATGTGGATTATTATATTATGTAGTTCCACCTGAATATAAAGAATTAACTATACGATTTAAATTAGAGGTAGGCAAACTCATGCCCTTTCAGCTTGTCGAGGCATTGCAAGACTAAAAGCCACATGCATGGCTCTCTCACAATAAGGCATGATGGGACTTGTAGTTACGCAACATTTAGAGAACCGTGAGGGGGACTTGCACTTATGCAACAGCTGAAGGGCCAAAGTTTGCCTAACCCAATTTAAATCAAGGCTAAAGTGGACAAGTTCTCTTTGAATCAAAAATGACAAACTTGTAAACATAACTAATACAGCACACAGAACGCGATCAGCGCCGATACAGTTCCTAGAATGTACACAGCAGTGACACAACGTATACATATCACGCTGTTCCACACTAAGCTGTCTTTGCTCCTTTCACCCAGACAGGAAGGTCACAGCTCTGCGATATACATCCAGTCATAAGTAACGACCTGCTCATTAGACAATGGTGTCCTTTGATGTGCACGATGTGACTGATATACACAATAAGGCCATTTCCTGAGGAAATGCTGGTTCTATACCTGCAGAACTTCCTTCCCCACGTGTGGCCCTCCACCTACCTGTTCTTTCAACAGTAGCGCCACCCGTTCGAAAAGTTGGCTGCCGTCAATGGAGGTCAGGGCGATGTACAGGAAAAGCCCATACAGGACTGGTTTGGGGATCCACTGCAGAGGAAGCGGCAGGAGGAAAAGGGAGAGGCCCACCAACACGTTGGCCACAAGCGACGTCAACCGAGTCTCCTTCACGCTGACAATCCTGGGATGGACAAAAGAACATGTAAGTGAGGGCTGGGAGACCAAAGAATTTCTGAAGGTTCTCATTTATCAAGGTTGCGGTATAGCTAGCAGTAGTTAAGTCACGTCAACTGGACTTATTCTGTAATGCTGAAGATGTTTCGCAGCCTATCCTAACCAATTCTTCAGTTCTAATGAGCGATTGGAACTTATTGCATCATAATTTTTTATCCACACAGGTAGCACAGACAACTTAATTTAATCATCGTGTTAAGGCATATGTTGTATTGTCCAAGAACAGGATTCTCACCTTCAACCATGTGACTAGGAGGATTGACACCTATGCAGACTTTGACACCAAATGGGGATTATGGAACCACAGCATGGTGGTGTCACAACTGTCACACCTCCCATTCTGTTCTTGGACAATTACCATCTGCCTTGGTACACACCATGGTGACTTCATTATAGAGTCTGTGCAATCTGTGTGGATTATACATTTTGGGGTATGTTCTTGACACTCAGGCCCCATTCACACCTGAGCGTAGCGTTTTCAGGCAGAAAACCACACGATTTTACCACGATTTTACAGTGGTTTTTGCAGTTGTTTTTACCGCGATTTCGCAGCATTTTTTACTGCGTTTTGCAGCGATTTTGTGCAGGGCAAAAGGTCACCAATGTAAAAAGAAGAAAAACGCCAAAATCTGCCTGATTTAAGCAACAAAAAAGGGTCCGGAACTTGTTTGAGCTTCAGGTGTTTGGCTTCAAGCGACATGGAGTGGAGATGTGAACCATCTCCATTGAGAATAATGGATTTTTTCCCCTCTAGCATTTTGTAGCTTCGGGCTTCAAGCTACAGAACACTCAGGTGTGAATGCAGCTTTAGAGCTAAAGATGGCTTGGAGAATCTATGAACCGTCTTCAACACTACAGAGCAAGCCCAGTTGAATGTGACTAGTACAAGCTTTGCTAGAAGAGTTTTTAGACTGTAAGCTCTAACGGTTGGATATTTATTTGGCTGGCACGTTTGATCCACACTAGCGCCAGCTATTCTAAAGTCAGAGAATTTTACTGAATCTCAGGCACAGGACAGAACACGAGAAAAGTACCAGCAGACTGCCTGACTGGTTTCACCTTTTCAATTACGTGACAACACACCAAAGTGGTTACTGGGTCTGCCAGAGCCAACCTGTCATATCATGTATTCAGTGAAGTGGCTCAGGCAAGGATTGGCACTATATATCCTCAGCGATTTGCTATTCCACGAGTCTTTAGTGTTAAAATATATCTAAAGTCAACATAATGCTGTGTGCAAGCGTTAAAACCTTTGTTGATTTTTTTCTTGCTTTTTTTTATTTTTTAAAGTGTTTTAAAAAAAAAAATTTTAATGAACAAAAAGTTAAGAGAAATCCTTCCTCCAATGTGAGCACCTGTTCTGGTGACAGCTTTCAGCTCGATTCTTCTCACCTTGGGTGAATTTTCTCACAATTCCTGTTGTACTTCCAGGATGGGAAGTAAAAAGAAATATCCCCAGTGGGACCAGATAGGGAATGGCTAAAAACCCTGTCTGTTTCTTACTGCCTATGTGCAAAACTGCAAAAAAAAAAAAATAAAGTTTGGGCTTTAGCTCTACTGTAACATGTCCAAGGCATTACCCAATATATCACCAAACCACTCCCTTTTATCCAGGAGTAGGCAACCTTTGAGAGGTGGAAATCTATCTAAACAACATGAAACAGATCAAAGATCATTGGGGTTGGGGGGGCACCTTTATTTTTTTATTTTTTTAAGCAACTAGCAAGGCCAAACCTAAAAAGCAAGGAAAAGTTAGAAAAATATAATAAACAAATTTCAATGTAAAGTGATAAACTTAGCCTAGCTTAAAGCGGAAGTAAACCCATCGATCTAACAGTTTGAAAAAAAAAAAACAGTTACATTCCTGGCATGCCGGAAATGCTAACTGTCACATTGGTTGTACTCTCAACCAAACTGTCAAACCATCCAATAGATGGTGTCATAACTGATCACATGTGCAGCTTCATGGCAGTTGAAGATTAAACCGAGGCCAAGATGGCAGCTTCCTTGGCTGAAAACGATAGGAGGGTTTACTTCCACTTTAAAAGGGGACAATGTCAGTCAGCAGGGCAGTGTTGGTTGTCAGCAGGGCAGTGGACAGTTTTAGTAGGGCAGAGATTGGAGTCCGTAGGGCAGTGTTAGTTTTTTTTATTATTTTTTACAATTTTAGCAGCCCTGTTGGGGGGCTTTTGTGAAATATCAGGGGTCTAAAGTAGACTTCTGATGTCTCACTAATGAGACAGAGAAAGGTGATTGAGGACACAGTCTTTAATCTCCATCTCGACAGCCTCAGTTGCACAGAATGAATGAACAGGAAGAGCTCTGCACAGTCTCATTCACAAACGCAAGCATAGTAAACATGACAGGCGCACACAGGGGGGCCGCAGGAGGACAGGAGGGGCAGTGGTGTTTTACAGGAACTGTTCCCCTTTATTTCTCGCCAGCAGCAGCTGAATGCTGGTGGGAGGGAGAGGGGGAGAAGTCGGCTTTCAGCCCCTGCAGGAGGAAAATACACTGGATCCATTCCAGTTAATACCGCCCCCCCCCCCCCCCACTCCTGTTTAGGTTTCGGGGGTTACCAGGTAGATCATGACTGATGGGTTGCCAAACCCCGCACAACTTTTTCTTTCCCCTTGTTGCTGTAGCAAGAGACAGAGGTTTTATTGCTGCCTTTGACAACATCACCAGGCTTGCAAAATTCTTGCAGGAGCAGCTGGTTTGAGCTCAGTTTCTACTGACAGATATGTCCCCAGAGTTTCACTTCCCAAGAGCCCTTGCCCAGGCACAGTAAGCCTGGAGGGGATAGATAATGCTGCACGTCCACCAGTCAAGGTTTTTCTGACTTGCAGCTTGAAGGTAGAAAACCTTGAGCCTTTAGAACCTCTAACTATTTGGAAAGCGATGAACAGGAGTTGCTCAGCGTGTTGGCGGTACGAGTACGAGCTTGCGATTGTTTTTCTAGCAGCTCCAAGAGGTAGAGATCAGCCAACTGGCTTTAAATTCTTCATTCCAGACAACACAATGGGGACCTCCCGTTCATGCTTGTCGGCTGCTTGTTTCACCCACAGAAGACCTGAAAATCACCTGCAGAGTGACACAATGCACCAGCCATAAGATCCCTATTCTTTGGTTACCGTACATGGTGAATGGGCAAGGTTCTGCAGCCAGACAAATACGTGTCCGGTTACATAATATGGGGAGGCTAACAATACCGCAACATGCTTGAACCTTGTAACAGGAGAATTGTGACCAGAACTACAAATAAACCTGCCAAAGCATACCAATTTCTTTTTGTCAGGGTGCCATCTGTTTTTAATCCTCAGGAACCTCTTAAAAGGGTCAGTCCACCAAAAACCGATTCATCAGTTTTGGCAGAAATTGGGATTATTACAGCAAATCTGTATTTGGCCCATTCACAGCAAAATACCACAATTTGCTCGATAGTCTTTCTTCTATGCTGAAGATACCCATTCACCTTGTGCTCCCTCCAGCTTTCTTCAATGCAACATGGCAAAGGGTCCTTAAAGCCTAACTCCAGGCTATCCTTTTTAAAAGCGGAGTTCCACACAAAAGTGGAACTTCTGCTTTAAGCACTCCTCGCCCCCTTACATGCCACATTTGCTATGTCATTTTTTTTTGGGGGGGGGGGGGGGGGGGGGAGTGGGTGCTTAGTTTTATAGGGGACTTCCTGTCCCACTTCCTGGTTCCCGGCAACAGACCTCCTAGGCGACTCCTCCTCTCCCCCTAGGCGGCCCCTCCCTCTCGGCAATATTCTGTTCCCCACAAGATGTCCTTGGTCTTTTGGGTTGAATGACAAAATCAGACTGAGTGTGGGGTGCCATGGCTCCGCCCTCCGAGTACGGCTCCTTGCATAGATGCAGAGAGCCGTTTTGATATGATCATGTCAGTGCTCCCTTTGCCAGGACCCTCACCACTAGAAGAGCAAAGAGAAAGAACCCAGCGTGTCCTATAACTGGCCAGAAGACTTCAGAAAAAGGGGAGAAAAAAAATTAAATCAACCTACTGCTTGGTGAGGGCCTCAAGGGGGTCCACTGGAGGCAGAGGCGTTGGGTTTTAACACTATGTAAACTCTGACCCAGAATGACCAAAAGTTTACACAGCACCGTTACCTGGGGCTCCGAGGGGGGGCGGAAATAGGGGAGGGGAGCACAAGGAGGGTCGGTCAAAATCAGACATATGCAACTCTTGTTCTCCCCTGCAGAATACAGAATGGAAGAAGGAGGCCCAGGAAGCATAACAAGCCAGGGATCCACTGCATTGCACAGCAGAAAAAGCATTAAAGGAAGGAGCACACAGGGGGACCTCTTTAATGTACTGCTTCTCCTTCACTGTCCACTCACTGGCCCAGGCAGGTTCTGGACCAAGCTGTAATGCTTTAAAGAGAAGTATTTTTTTTTCAGAATCATACTTAACTATGTTGAAGCAGCATTGGTCCAATGCTGCATCTGTCCCCCACCGGCCCTAAAGACTGAGAACTGAGCAATCAAACACAGATGATCGCTCGGTTCTCATGGCTCCCTGAGCAGAGAGCTGGTGACTACCAGTCACCGCTGCCTGCTCTGCCCCAACTCCTCACACACTGCAGCGCTGGGCTATGGAGGGGGTGGGAGTGTCCTGCATAGGCTCTCATAGGCTCACAGTTTGCCGGTCCAGGCATGTGGGCAGATCCCGACTCCATTGTCGCAATCTTGCCTCAGCCTGGACCAGCTCTGATGTCAGCAGAGCTGAAAACGGGTCACAGGAGTGCAGAACAAACTGCACTCCTGTGATCCACAGGACAGGTACAGCCAAATGAGCTTTGGCTGTACTTCTCCTTTTAAGTGCAGTGTGGTCAGCAAAGAGGACTAGGACAGAACTATGCTGTCTGCAGGGTTGCTTCAATCACAAGACTGGCTGAACTCCAGATACACAATCCTGGACAGATGAAACGTGTGTGTGTGTGTATGTGTGTATGTGTGTATTTCAACTGTTTTAAGTGGTCTGCGTGGTATTCTGCTATTGGTCCAGGGATGACATATCTGTGTCTGCATACAAGTGGTGGCAGGTATTAGGGGTTCCCACTCTTCTTGTTGGGTTTTCAATTTAATTCAGATTATGGAAAACACAACATAATAATGGAAACAACCTTCAGTTGGTGGTAACACCTGAACTTCCAAGGTGAGAAGGAACCAAGTCGGGAACTCTATCTCTATTCCAGCCCTCCATGAACAGTAAAGGTGTTAGGAAAGAGAAAATTAAGCGATGAGAGGGCATGCTATGTACAAATAAAACTGTAGTTCACTCTCTGGCTGAATGGAACTCTCTAACTTACGTCTCATAGATGTGCCCATGCTCCACTCTCTCCTCCACGTAGGCCAGAGCTCGCACGTGCATGGGGGAGTGCGGGAAGGCCGCATGGATCCAGGGCATGCCGAATACAGACAGCCCAGTGTTAATCAGTGCCACAAGAAGAAGATCCCAGTGATACGCCGTGCCTTTCACCAACCTGCAGGAAGAAAATGAAAAGTGAACTACTTACAATGCATCAACGTATTTCATGTAACTAAAAAAAAATAAAAATAAAACAAAAGCAGCAGCTTACACTGGCCAATGAAATGTACAATTAAATGTTATTTATAGCCAATATTATTTTTTGCTTTGGATAGGAAGGTTAAAACCCCTGTGAGTTTTTTTTTTTATTGCGGTCTGTATCCCCATTTGCAGCATTCGGCTGCTTTATTTGTCTTGTTAGCTATTGTGACAGGAAAAAAAAAAAAAAAAACATGAAGAAAGATCCAAAATTTTACAGTCGTCACCGAAACAGGAGACATCTTTCAAAGGAACACCGGTCCTGGTGACAACTGTCTGAGAGGGGATTTGCTCTAGCTTTGCTGACATTACCTCTAACTTCCTGTTGTGTCACTGGGGCAGGAAACATAGGGAAACCAACTCAAATAGGATACAGGAAGCAAAAAATAAAAAAAGGATTGATGTGGGAGGATGGATAGGGGTGAAGAGGAATGGAAAGATAGGGATGAATGAATGGATAGTAATAGAAGAACAGATGGGGAGGAACGGATAGGGATGGATACATGGGGAGGAACGGATAGGGATGGATACATGGGGAGGAACGGATAGGGATGGATACATGGGGAGGAACGGATAGGGATGGATACATGGGGAGGAACGGATAGGGATGGATACATGGGGAGGAACGGATACACGGGGAGGAACGGATACACGGGGAGGAACGGATACACGGGGAGGAACGGATACACGGGGAGGAACGGATACACGGGGAGGAACGGATACACGGGGAGGAACGGATACATGGGGAGGAACGGATAGGGATGGATAGAGGGATGGAGGGATGGAATGGATAGACATGGGGAGGAACGGATAGGGATGGATAGATGGGAGGAATGGATAGGGATGGATAGATGGAGAGAGGAAGGGAAATAGAGGAATGGAGAGAAGGGGAGAAGAGGACGGATGAGGAGAGGAAGGAAGAGGAGAGGAGGAAGGAAAGGGAGGAGGAAAAGAGGGAAGGAAGGAGGGATGGATAGGAGGGGGAGGAATGGATAGGGATGGATAGATGGGGAGGATCGGATAGGGATGGATAGATGGGGAGGAACGGATAGGGATGGATAGATGGGGAGGAATGGATAGGGATGGATAGATGGGGAGGAATGGATAGGGATGGATAGATGGGGAGGAACGGATAGGGATGGATACATGGGGAGGAACGGATAGGGATGGATACATGGGGAGGAACGGATAGGGATGGATACATGGGGAGGAACGGATAGGGATGGATACATGGGGAGGAACGGATACACGGGGAGGAACGGATACACAGGGAGGAACGGATACACGGGGAGGAACGGATAGGGATGGATAGATGGGGAGGAACGGATAGATGGGGAGGAACGGATAGGGATGGATAGATGGGGAGGAATGGATAGGGATGGATAGATGGGGAGGAATGGATAGGAATGGGGAGGAATGTATAGGGATGGATGGAGTGGAATGGAAAGATAGGGATGAATAGATGGATGGAGAGGAGTGCATAGGGATGGATGGGGAAGAATGGATAGAGATGAATGGATGGAGAGGACTATATGGATAGGGATAGAATGGATGGGTGGATGGGGAGAAATGGATGGGAAAGAATAGATGGGTGGATGGGGAGGAATAGATAGGGATGAATGGGGAGGTATAATCCAACTTTAAATAATGAGCCATACGGTATCCACTGAGAAGTCAGATGCCTACCTATTCTCTGGGGCATTGGTAAGAGAAGCCACAATGTTCTGCTCTATAAAGAAGAGCATGGACAGGAGGAACCCAAGGCCCATAGCACTGGTGATGGAGCCCATTGACAGCGATCCAATTGGAGCCAGGACAAACATACTCTCCGTTGGGATGTAATTAAACTTGGCAACTGAAAAAAAAAAAAAAGTAGTTTAATCAGGGGCAAAAAACAAAAACACACATGTCATACAATGAGGCTGGGTTCATCACAAAATATTTAAATCATTTAAACAAACAGCTAAAATTCTGAGGTGTTGCCTTTAATGTAAGTGGACTGACACATCCACACTATGCAAAGAGCAAAGATGAGCTGTAAGCCACTGCAGCTGTTTATAAATCATTTTTTATTATTATTACCACTATCGGTGGATCAGAGTGGGCAAACAATGGCTTTTCTGATTGGCTGCTAAAGGTTACTGCAGAAGACCTTTCTTTGTACCCAGCAATAAACTAATATCTTTTGTAGGCAAAGTCAGAGACGGAGATGATTAAAGAGACTTTTCATCCTGTAACCTTAAAAGCCCATCTCCTGGGAAGTGAAAGATTGCTCTGCATCCATCTGCATAGCTCAACGCAATACATTGTTTCTATGTGCCCTGTTCACGCCACAAACTTGCACTGAGGTGGGTTGCAACGAGTTGCATAAAAAATGCCTACTCACTACACCACTCACTGCACTGCAATTGCATAAACAGCATGCTGCAATGCATGGACTTGAATGTTCTATGAGACACTTCAATAAAGTTAAAAAAACAAAAAAAAAGGTAAACCATGTCTTGCACTGTAACAATGCAAAGCACTGCCAACCCACCCCCCCCCCCCCCAACACACACACACACCCCACCAGGACACTATGCATTTTAGTGTGCACATTAGTGTTGTCACATTTTCAAACAGTGCCAGACCGACCTTGTGGGCGTGTTATGGTATAAAAATAAAACTGCAGGATAATGTTTTTTCGTGGTCAAATACTGACATTTGATGGGCTTAAAAGTCGCCATCGCTTACCCAATAGCATGTATTTTCGCTATTTACAGCTCCGTCATGCAGTTCAATCCCAACTTACCTTTCCACTATTTGGCCCCTTTCACACTGGGGCGTTTTTCATGCGGTGCGGCGCTAAAAATAGCGCCTGTTCACCGCATGAAAAAATCCGGCCCCATTCACTCCAGTGTGAAAGCCGGCGGGCTTTCACACTGGAGCGGTGCGCTAGCAGGACGGTAAAAAAAGTCCTGCTAGCAGCATCTTTGGAGCGGGATAGGAGCGGTGTGTTCACCGCTCCTATACCGCTCCTTCCCATTGATTACAATGGGAGGCCGCCGTAAAACCGCGGCAATACCGCGGTTACCGCGGTAATACCGCGGCTACGGCGGCGCTCTGCGGGGGGTGTTTAACCCTTTTTCGGCCGCTCGCGGGGGGTAAAACCGCACCGCGAGCGGCCGAAAACCGCGGTGAAAACGACGGTAAAGCAGCGCTAAATATAGCGCTGCTTTACCGTCACCGCGGCTCACCGCCCCAGTGTGAAAGGGGCCTTACTGGAGTCTCATGCGGCTAAAAGCCTACTGTTAACTGGTCAACTTGTTAAACCATTGTCCTCTTTGTACCAGTGCTTGGCTCAAGCAGACAAGTCTCATGTCTCTCGCCTGTTTGATGCGTGGCAGCGTGAACACCCTACTAGGGTTGCCACATCATCCCATTAAACCCAAACACACATGAATTCCACAGGTTCTGTGGCTGATTAACCACTTCAGCCCCGGACCATTTGGCACCCAAAGGACCAGAGGTCTTTTTTCAATTTCGCACTGCACTACTTTAACTGGTAATTGCGCGGTCATGCAATTTTGTAACCAAACGAAATTTGCGTCCTTTTCTTCCCACAAATAGAGCTTTCTTTTGATGGTATTTGATTGCCTCTGTGATTTTTATTTTTTGCGATATAAACGGAAAAAGAGCGAAAATTTTGAAAAAAAAAGAGATTTTCTACTTTTTGTTATAAAAAAAAATCTAATAAACTCAATTTTAGTCAAACATTTGGGCCAAAATGTATTCAGCCACATGTCTTTAGTAAAAAAAATGCAATAAGCGTATATTTATTGGTTTGCGCAAAAGTTATAGCGTCTACAAACTAGAGTACATTTTCTGGAATTTACACCGCTTTTAATTTATGACTGCCTATTTCATTTCTTGAGGTGCTAAAATGGCAGAGAAGTACAAAACCCCCCCAAATGACCCCATTTTGGAAAGTAGACACCCCAAGCTATTTGCTGAGAGGCATGTTGAGCCCATTGAATATTTTTTTTTTTTTAGTCCCAAGTGATTGAATAAAGACAAAAATAAAAAAGATTTTTTTTTTTTCAAAAAGTTGTCACTAAATGATATATTGCTCACACATGCCATAGTTATATGTGGAATTGCACCCCAAAATACATTTTGCTGCTTCTCCTGAGTATGGGGATATCACATGTGTGGGACTTTTTGGGAGCCTAGCCGCGTACGGGGCCCCGAAAACCCAAGCACCGCCTTCAGGATTTCTAAGGGTGCAAATTTTTGATTTCACTCCTCACTACCTATCACCGTTTCGAAGGCCATAAAATGCCAAAATAGCACAAAACCCCCCCAAATGACCCCATTTTGGAAAGTAGACACCCCAAGCTATTTGTTGAGAGGCATGGTGAGTATTTTACAGCTCTCATTTGTTTTTGAAAATGAAGAAAGTAAAGAAAAAAACATTTTTTTTTCTTTTTTTAAATTTTCAAAACTTTGTGACAAAAAGCGACATCTGCAAAATACTCACCATACCTCTCAGCAAATAGCTTGAGGTGTCTACTTTCCAAAATGGGGTCATTTTGGGGGTTTTATGCCATCTGGGCATTCCATGGCCTCCGAAACTGTGATTGGCAGTGAGAAGTGAAATAAAAAAATTACACCCTTAGAAAGCCTGAAGGCGGTGATTGGTTTTTGGGGTCCCGTACGCAGCTAGGCTCCCAAAAAGTCCCACACATGTGGTATCCCCGTACTCAGGAGAAGCAACAGAATGTATTTTGGGTGTGTATTTCCACATATGCCCATGACATGTTTGAGCAATATATCATTTAGTGACAACTTTTTGTAAAAAAAATATATATATATTTTTTTTTTTCATTATTCAATCTCTTGGGACAAAAAAAAAAAATATTTAATGGGCTCAACATTGCTCTCATCAAATAGCTTGGGGTGTCTACTTTCCAAAATGGGGTCATTTGGGGGGGGTTTGAACTGTCCTGGCATTTTATGCACAACATTTAGAAGCCTATGTCACACGTCACCCACTCTTCTAACCACTTGTAGACAAAGCCCTTTCTGACACTTTTTGTTTACATGAAAACATATTTTTTTTTTTGCAAGAAAATTACGTTGAACCCCCAAACACTATATATAATGTTAAAGCAAAGGCCCTACAGATTAAAATGGTGGGTGTTGCATTTTTTTTTCCACACAGTATTTGCGCAGCGATTTTTCAAACGCATTTTTTTGTGGAAAAAATACACTTTTTTTTTTTAATGCACTAAAACACACTATATTGCTCAAATTTTTGATGAAATAAAAAATATGATCTTAGGCCGAGTACATGGATACCAAACACGACATGCTTTAAAATTGCGCACAAACACGCAGTGGCGACAAACTACATACATTTTTAAAAGCCTTTAAAAGCCTTTACATGATACCACATTAGATTCACGGAGGAGGTCTACTGCTAAAATTACTGCCCTCGATCTGACCTTCGCGGTGATACCTCACATGCATGGTGCAATTGCTGTTTACATATGACGCCAGACCAACGCTTGTGTACGCCTTTGCGCAAGAGAAGGGGGGGCAGGGGTGCTTTTTTTTTTTTGGATTTTTTTTTATTTATTTAGCTTTTTTATTTTATTTTTAAACTGTTCCTTCCATTTTTTTTCTTTGTTATGATTTTTATTGTTATCTCAGGGAATGTAAATATCCCCTATGATAGCAATAGGCAGTGACAGGTACTCTTTTTTTGAAAAAATTGGGGTCTATTAGACCCTAGATCTTTCCTCTGCCCTCAAAGCATCTGACCACACCAAGATTGGTGTGATAAAATGCTTTCCCAATTTCCCAATGGCGCGGTTTATATCCGGGAGGGGGGACATTCCCTCCCACTGCTTGTAAAAGCAGTCTAGAGGCTAAATTACCCGCTAGAATTGCTTTTACATGAAAGCCGATCACTGGCTGAAAAGAATGATACCAAGATGATACCTAAACCGGCAGGCATCATTCTGGTATAACCATTCAAAGTCCAGCAACATACTGGACATATATTGTAACCTTTTTTTTTTTCATGCAGCCTCTTGGCTGAACGAAAAAAAGAGATTGATTGGTGGGTATGCCCACCATTAGAATATCTCCCTTCATCCACCCACTTCTAATGATGGGCATACATGCACCATTTATATATGCCGATGCATGGGGGCATCCTCCCGCAAAAGTTATGCCGTGTACACACGGTCGGAATTTCGACCGTATGTACGTGGCATTAGGAGCCAATCGCTCCTCCCCCCCCCCCTGCTGCCCCCCATGCTTCGGCATATATGCTCTTTTTTTTAACTGTGGTGGTGAAATCACCTCCTACAGCGTTGGAGTCGCGGCTTTATGTATCGTGGGAGCAAACGCTGTTGCTGTCAAGATAAATAAATCCGCGTTGCAACTGAATGGCGCACCTGAAAACAAAAAAATGCTTAACACTAAAACACAGTAAACAAAATTACATACCTGAAAAGCAAGCATGATAAAACATGATAAAACATAATAAAACATTGCAGAATAGAATGGAGTAAAAAAAGAGCAACAATAGAGAGAGAATAGAGTGAGAGAGAGAACAATAAAACGACAACTATTTTTTATTTTTTTATTTTTTTGAGATTCACAGGTAAAAAAGCTCCTGACTGAAGCGACTGAATCAAAACGCTACCACAAAAAAAATGTTAGCGATCGCAGGGATCAGGCCTGACTCTGCGAACGCTGCAGTTATGTGTGCTTAGTGTTTTGTAAGTGACAGTGATCGATCGATACTGCACTTGGGTGGGCTGGGCTGGGCGGAGGGGGAAAAACGCAGGTGCTAGCAGGTATCTGGGCTGATCCCGCTAACAATGCGTTTTTTTTTGGAACCCTAAACTGCTGGGACGCTAGTATAGATCTGATCAGATCAGATATTGATCTGTTCAGATACTGTGCCACTAAGGGAGGTGTATGCTTTGCGCGTGGGTGTTTGCGGTACTGGCACTAACCTGGGGCGACGCAGACCTTATTTGACCCTAAAACCTAATTGATATCACCCGCCGGGCGATCAGGGGGTTAAACCGTTATTGGGTAATAAATGGCGGGTGCCCTGACAGTATAAAAAACAAGCTAACTAACCAGCGTCACCCGTAACAGTAATACAAAAAAAAACTGGTTACCTAGCGACACTAATGCAGCGATCAGAAAAACGATCGCTTAGTGACACTGGCAAAAGGGGTGAAAGGGTTAACTAGGGGCAATCAGGGGGTTAAAACCTTTATTAGGTAATATATGGGGGTACCTGACGCTATATAAAAACCTGACGGGGAACCTAAATAACGAAATAACTAACTGGCTAACCAGCGTCACCAGTGACAGTTATACAGTGATCACTGGTGAAAGGGTTAACTCTAGGGGCAATCAAGGGGTTAAAACCTTTATTTAGGTTGTAATATGGGGGTACCTGACCTATAAACCTATTTATGAACCTATATAAACATGGCGGTTACCTAAAAAAAAAAAATGGTTACCTAGCGACAGCAGTGACACTAATACAGCGATCAGAAAAACGATCGCTTAGTGACACTGGCAAAAGGGGGTGAAAGGGTTACCTGGGGGGCAATCAAGGGGTTAAACCTTTATTAGGGGGGGGGGGGTAGGGGGCTACCTTGGACCTAAAACTAACTGCACTGACAGTTATTACAGTCACACTGACACTAAATGCAGTGATCAGTAAAAAATGATCACTGCAATTAGTGACACTGTGACTGGGGGGGGGGGGGGGGGGTGATCTGGGGGTGACAGGGGGGTGTTTTGTGTGCCTATGTGTACTGGTGTCAGTGTACTGTTGGTGCACTAACCTGTACATGTTGACAGCTCGGCGTTCCGGTCACATAGACCGGCGCACCGAGCGTGACATCACTTCCTCTGCCTGAGTTTTGATTGACACAGACAGAGGAAGCATCTGATTCGCCAGGAGCGATCGCGAGGGGGTGGCCAGAAACCACTGGCCGTCCCCTCATCCCGGATCGCTCCTGAAGCGATCCCGACCGTCCCCGCCGGCCGGGGGGGGGGTGCGATCGGACCCCCCACGCGCCTGAAGAATGGCACGTACAGGTACGTGGTTCTGCCTGTACGTGCCATTCTGCCGACGTATATGTACATGGGGCGGTCGGGAAGTGGTTAAGGTGGTAATTAAACTCACTTGGTGCCTTATCTGCATTAAAATAGCCTCAGAACCTGTGTAATTCATGTGTGTTCGGGTTTAAAGGGATGAGGTGGCGACCCTACTCCCTACCTTGACAGGCGGGGACTGGGATGAAGGCATACAGCAATATTCCCCCCCTCATGATTTCTGCTAGGGAAAGATGGATACAACTTAAATTTTTGCACAGTGTACACTATTTCCCGCACTGCCTCTCTACAATCTACCCGTTGTTAGACCCCACCTCTGTCCCAAATGCAGGGTGGAAACAGGTACATTCATGCACATGGTTTGGTCCTGTCCCACTTTTGGAGTGAGGTGGTGTCTGAGCTCAGCACCATCTGTGGGCTAGTGGTACCTATGGATCCCTTAGTTGTTCGACTGGGTGTCTGTGACACATTAAATACCACCCTCCACAAGAGTTTATTTCTGTTTTATGCCTTGTAATATGCTAGGAAGTCTTCTCTTCTTGCTTGGAAACAGCCGAATCCCCCTACAACCGTGATGGCGAACCTTGGCACCCCAGATGTTTTGGAACTACATCAACCATGATGCGCAACTACACTTCAGACTGCATGAGCATCATGGGAAATGTAGTTTTAAAACATCTGGGGTGCCAAGGTTCGCCATCACTGCCCTACAACTCCTGGTGCTCCCTTGTTAAAATCGGGTGCTTCCCTTATACAAGCTTACTTATATTGGCCACAACTGCCCTAAAAAATGTCAAAGTCTGGGGAGCGTGGATTACGGCTAGGGATCCAACTATATGATCATTGGTATAATTGGTGGACTAGCCCTCTGTTCAACATATTTGCCCTCTCCTGTTTGCCCCCCCATTTTTCTTTCCCCTCCTCCCCCATCCAGCTCCCTCCCCCTTTTTGTTTTTTTTCTCTCCCGTCTCCCCCACACCCATTTCCCTCTACTGTCCCTCTCCTCTAATTGCCATGAGCTTAGTTGATAGAACACCTTCCCTGCCTCATATGGGATCTGAGTATTCTTTATTCATCTGTCAGAATACTTCTCATACTATACGGTTGTGTACTATAGATCATGTGCTCCATCTGTATGCTACCTATCAACATCCTTTACTATTGAATGTTGCTCTGGATTTTTTGATTGAATCGCCCACGATTGGTGTCATTGGGAGGAAGTGTGCCTCATCGTTGTTTTCATTGGGTGAAACTGTGCCTCATCAATGCTATTGGCAGGAATTGTGCCCCACCATTGGCGTCATTGGGAGGAACTGTGCCCCATCGATGTCACTGGCAGGAATTGTACCCCAGCGTTGGGGTCATTGGGCGGATTTGTGCTCTTCATTGGTGTCGGTGAATAAAATAGCACCCCAAAGGCAGGATGAAAGCAAGCAAAGGGCCTCATTTTGGAGACCACTGCTTTAAAGCATCAACGTTTGCTGTCATGCCTGTAGAAGGTTGAGTTGGGTTGAAGTGCAGAACCCCAAGAACACTTGTTTTAGATGCAAAGATAAATCGAGATGAAGTTTCGAGTCAGTAAAGAGCAGGGCCTTATCCACAGTCAGGATAAATGCCAAATATTTGATGAGCATTTTTATTTAATCTCTAGGATCATATTTCGACACGCTTAAACACTTTACCATTACAAAAAAAAACAAAGAGCGATTTGTTGGCCATCGATAATAGCAGCACAATATTAATAACTTGTTCCTATTGAATTGCTGACGTCAGTACAGGACGGAGAGAATTCCTGGCTCTCCTACAAGGCTCTTCCTGGGGTGGAAAGGTGGTTCCTTTTATTTGCCAAAATTGTTTGACTGCGTTCCTATTCCTCCATTGTGTGGAGGTGGCCAGGCTTCTACCAAATGAGGAAAGAAGAGACGCCATACAGGACTCTCCATTCCAAACATCTGCAGATATTGCGACAATTCCTCTTCCTGTTATTCGCCCAGAACAATGACCACAAGTAACGGGGTGTCTTTGAGGGATCATTTGCACCTGAGATGCTTTCGACACGACCGGGAACGTGAACCGTTCCGCGGCCGTGCGCCCGCAGTTTATTTCAGGTCATATCAGCTTTTTACGAGGATGGGAAAGCCGCAGTCGGCACGCAAGGTGGAAAAATCTCGTTTAACAATAGTCGGGGTTCATAAATCAAGACACTCAAGGCTTTCCTCAATGGTTATCTATTTAGGAGTGAAAATTACAGATGGCGTAAAACATACTGACCCTTGGGTATGGAAATGGCAGGACTTCCATAGAGGAGGGTACTTCCAACCAACATAAAGCCTTTGCATGGTGCTTCATGTAGATCAGTGCATGGGAATGGTTTCTTCACAGCACACAACAGATAACACCGTATAGAGGTGCTTAGCTAAGAGGAAAGTTTACCCAACTGATAAAAATGTACACAATCCTTTAGGAAGGGGGCGATTAAGTGGGATAGGGTTGCCTTGTACAAGTACATAGATGATCCAAATATAAAACTAAAGCACCAGCTGCACGTCATTGCTCTGGGCTGGCTTCCTCATAGTGACAGTGGACCATACCTGGGCAATGGGGGTAGGCATGGCAACTTTTAGCCTCCATCAGGGACACTGGTGACAATGCAGAAGCACAACTGGAAGACAGTTGTTACCCTATAACTGGAAGTGCCTGGGCAAGGAGCATCAGGAAGGATATTTAAAATTTTTAAAGAAGCTGCACATTGAAAAAGATTGAAAACTTCTGAAAAGGACATTAAACCCTTTAGAATGGTGGGAGCCAGCTCTTTATGTGGGCCCTGATGACTGAGGCCAGCAGAACTTGCTCCCAATCATGTGGCACGGTGATTGGCTGTACAAGTTGCAACATCATCAGGAGCCCATTCTACTGGATCCTGATGCCAGTAGTTGACCATGAGCTTTCAGTGACAGCTCAGTCAAAGTCATTAACACATGGAGCACGTGAGCATTAAAGGAGTAGTATAGGAGTAAAGTTGGTTCTGCACTCCTGTGACCTGTCCTCAGCCGACAGGGGGCTAAAGTCCGCCGTCGGCTGAGGTCACTGAGCTGGTCAAAGCACTGAAAAGACCCCAATCATATAGTTGGGATCCACCCAGCAGCCGGGATGGGACCTTGCTCAGCCTCTTAGCAATCCGCCAAGAGCCTGAGCCAGCCCCTTCGCCCCCTCCACAGCCCAGCACACCAGTGAGTGCTGGAGTGACAGAGCAGAGACCCTTTGTGGTAGTCCAAAGTGTATATTCAGCAACATGGTGGGTTGGCCTTAAAAAGAGAAGTATGGATTTTGTAAAAAAAAAAAAAAAAAAAAAAAATTTATACATATCCGATGCTGCATCTGTCCCCTGCCGGCTCGGCAGTGAGAACTGGAGCAATCAAACACCACTGATCACTCAGTCCCCCCTCTCTGCTATGAGCAGAGAGCCTCCAGCTACATGTTCTAATTTAAATAAAAAATAACTAAAAAATTTGTAGTAACAGAGAGAATTGTCGACAGAACTGCAGCTGCAACCAATCAGTTGCAGTTATGGTTCGGGTATTCTGCCAACTGCTAGTGCCAGCTGTAAGAATACAACAGCCGCAGTGGGAGGATCCTGTTTAGTGTGGATGGAGGAATCTGTTATATTTTCTTTTTGTTCAGCCTAGAGGCTAAACAGAAAAAAAAAACAAAAAAAAAAAAAAGCCTCTTTCACATGGGGTGCATCAATGCATAAACAACCCCCCGTGCAAGGGCTGTGTTTACTTGTATGTACAGGTGTTCCATGTATTCTTGTGCAGGCATCCAGTCAATGGGACACAGTGGCTGCACAGGCACAGCCACTGCTCCCAATATGACAGGTGGCAGCGCGTTACTGATCTCTCTCTATTGGCTGCATTTGGAGCCGTGCACCAACACCCACACCAATGTCATATTGGGAGCAGTAGCTATAAGCCCGTGCAACTGCTGTGTCCCATTGACATCGATGGGACTGCCTTCACAGGGATGCATAGAACACCTGTGCATTCCCGTGCAAGTAAAATGGCCCTCATGGGCATACACACTGATGGGCCCTGTGTGAATGAGACTTTATGGCCAACTTCAGTTTGTCTAAATCAGACTCCTGCACCCAAAGGACAGCAGCTGTAAATCCCATACTGGCACCACACTATCTGTTCTCACTCCCTTTTCTACCCACCCCCTTGTCACCAACAACTGCCTTACATTCGACCCTTATTTATCCAGAGTGACTCTTATAGCACAACTAGTTTCCGGGAATGCTGGAGTTATAATTCACGCTTTAATTTATATCGGCCAGAGATGACAACCAAAATTAAACAGCGTCGGGGAGTCGGATCCGTCTGAACATCAAAAGAAACATAAAAAGGCCCTTTAATCCCCTTTAATTGTGACGTTAATATGTTGTCCCCATGACACCGGCATGCCAAGCCAAACACTGTTATGTCAACAAATGGGAAAGGACTACAGAGAGGACTTACTGCTTATATCCTGGAAGAAATACGACCCGACCACTGAGAAGGTCAGCACGGAGATGGGCAGCGCACAATCCGACAGCATCTCACGCACTCTGGAGTGCAGGTAGGGACTGGAAGGTAGAAGAAGGAGGAGGTTAATTTTCTACAGGAAACATTAAAATTTTCATTGGTCATAAAACAAAAAGAAAAAAAAAAAAAAAGTTATACAGTGGGGAAAATCATTAT